>OY992889.1:73589725-73869725 GCA_963921405.1 Cepaea hortensis
CTCGTACTAAAGCCACATACAAAAGATGTCAACCCATTCTCATACTAAAGCCACATACACGATGTCAACCCATTCTCGTACTAAAGCCACATACAAAGGATGTCAACCCATTCTCGTACTAAAACCACATACAGATGTCAACCCATTCTCGTACTAAAGCCACATACAGATGTCAACCTATTCTCGTACTAAAGCCACATACAGATGTCAACCCATTCTCGTACTAAAGCCACATACAGGATGTCAACCCATTATCGTACTAAAGCCACATAAAAAGATGTCAACCCATTCTCGTACTAAAGCCACATACACGATGTCAACCCATTCTCGCACTAAAGTCACATACAGATTTCAACCCATTCTCGTATTAACGTCACATACAAGGTGTCAACCCATTCTCGTGCTACGGCCACATACAGATGTCAACCCATTCTCGTACTTAAGCCACATACACGATGTCAACCCATTCTCGTACTAAAGCCACATACAAAAGATGTCAACCCATTCTCGTATTAAAGTCACATACAGGATGTCAACCCATTCTCGTGCTACGACCACATACAGATGTCAACACCACATTGTGGGATATCGTTGCCGAAGTGATTGAATCAGCCGTTTGATTCGCGCTCAGAAGGTTTACGTTTCTTTTCCGACACTACCGTTCGGTTCCAGAGTGCAATGTTTTCGGAAACCGCCGGAAGTCTTTGCCGGAGCTATGGAGTTCGTGCTCAGTGCGATGCTTTCGGCAGGCGATTAGTTGCTCTGTGGAGGGAGACTGCGATATATGGGGGTAAACCCGACGCATTGAAGTCGACCTTCTTGCCTTTTGGCGCCTTGACCTTAAACTTATTTTTCCCTATTGCTAAGGCGATCACAGGTTGCTGTCTTGTGGTATTCTGGCAAGAAAGGGAACTGATCACCTCGTCTCATAATATCATGACCTAGTATATTATCGTCAGCCCACTCCACTCCCCTATGACACTATCGTCTGGTGATTACCTGTCACATATTCTGGAATGATCTATTTTCTGACGACATATCGTCCCTTAGACGACAGCCAGCGTATTGTAAATTGATGATATATTTTTTGAGGATACTAGATAAATTACCCGGGATAATTATTCTTAACTTTCAATATCCAGCTTAGATTTTTCAGACAACACAGACCAGATAGCCGACGTTTCTGTCGCCTGCCTTATCAATCTTTTAAAGTGCGCGACATTTGGGCGTCACATCTGCCCTTCTGGATATTGATAAAGCAGCTGCGGCCTAGTTTTTGCTCATCTTTCGGTCTTCTTTGAAGGCAGGGCTTCTTAAACTTGATTTGGCCCATGGTCCCTATAGAAACGTGAGTTGTTGACCGTTTGCCCATTTATATCCCATAATTGGTAGAGGCAGGACGTCCGAATGTGTCTCCCAAAGTGATGAGTTTGAATTCCCCTGAGAACAATTTACTCTTAGGTACTTTATCATCTTATCCATTCGGCCACGCTGACCTCCGCTTGCGCTCCTAAGACCGTGGGTTTGTTTTCGGACGCCGTCATTCTGTTCACGAGTGTAATATTTTAGAAGATCTTGCGGGTAGTCGCTGGAGCTATCGAGTTCTGCGCTGAGCGATGCTTCCGACAGACCACCCTGGGGTAAAATCCGGTGCAATGAAGTTGACCAACTTGTCGTTAAATTAAATTTAGACAAAGTAATACGAGTCATTTGAAATGGAGTGTCTGTTCTGTTTGGGTGGACAAGAGAATTAACCAGCGAGGGATATGTAACTCTGCAGCATGCACCTGACGGGATGCAGTCACATATGCCAGGCAATTAATCGTGCAACTTATTGTTTGTGGCTTCTGTGTTTAAGGCGATGCTAACCACACACGAACATCGAATTGTGGTCAATCTGGCTATTTTTGGAATAGTTCATTTTCAAACTTCTATCAGATTCGGCACTTGTTTTTCTATGTGTTTTTCTATATATCTATCGGTATTATCACACGATGTGGGGAAGCACGATCGTCTACGCCTGTTGGCAAGTTGGTGATGGTGATAATCGGTATTATTGATTGCAGCTGTCAGCCGCATCAAAGTGACCCGCGGAAAAACACAGATTTGATTCACAGCCTTCCACGTAGTTTGCAAGATCTTTTTGTTATTCGCAGTCATTGTCATTGTTCTTGGGTTTCGTTCTTGTTTTCTCCTGCACAATCTGCTTCGTCTAGGAAATATATGCCCATAGAATAAACCCCCAGCTTTAAGTAGCGCCATTAGTTGTTGCCAATCCCGAGCGCAACCTAACAACGCAGGCACAAAGGCAGACAGTCATAGCTGTATGGTAATGTGTCCTCCGCCGGTGATTCATGAGCTTCTCGTGGGGGATAATGTTAACTATTATTGTTGCAGCTCGATTGACGCCCAACTGTGACCTGGAATAATAGACACGACAGGGTGCTTTCATACATTAGCCCATGGATAGTCTGTGCATTTGGTTAGTGATATTTGGGATTCTAGGTAGCGCAGTGGCTAGCACGTTTCCCTGCAGGTAGGATGATCGTATGTTCGAATCACCATTGAGGCCAACGTGTTTATTTATTTATTTTCTTGGCGCTCCCTCGCTCCCTTCAAACTCAAACGTATCCATATACGCTACTTCTAGTTAGTAGCACTGGACTGAGTTAGTGTGCGTGGATTAGCTGTCCAAATTATTGCAGTGTCCCTTGCCATAAGGCTCCGACTTCAGAGGTACTTGTAATTTACGTCCCCAAGTCAAGGACGAGAATTCACCATTGTAGTCGAACTGACAGGTGTAGGGGTTGAACCCCCCACCTCAGCATCAGCACAGCTAATATTTAAGAACTCTTATCCATTCTGCCATGCTGACCCCCATGCTTATATTTATTGTTCTTGGTTCCCGGGTTGAGCCAGTCTCTTTGTTCTTTCGTTCGCTTGAAATAAATTGTCTATATCTGCAATGTTGTCTCTTGTATAAACTTCACTGTCTTGTTTCGTTCACTTCGTGCTCCATAGAGATGATCTTCCACAATTGTTTCTTTAGGCCAGAAGGTTTGCCTAGACATGTTTCGACCCAGTCTAAAATGGGGACCTGGAAATATTCTAGAGAACAATAATCGGTATGATATTGAACACATCTTCCATCAAGTGACGATTGGTCTAAAATAAATGGGGTTAGAGTCATATACCAAATACGTCTCAAGACGTGGAAAAGGTTTCTTTACTTTGTCATTGGCACCTTGACGTCTTGACAATGATAGTTTGTTACGTTGCGCTTCAAAGAGACATTATAACTACAACCCATGGGGGTAGCGAATGTGACTGATAAGGCCAATTCGTACTGTAAATGTTCGTCCACAATGGATGCATGTGAATACATGATCATATCCACCATCACGCACCATCTTACGTCTCACGCGCTTAATGTGTGACCGATCTGCAATAATTTTCTCCTTTCCTTTTACTTTAGTTTTATTGACTATTTTGGTCAATTGCTTCCAAAACTGTTTATTCGAGCTCCCTTTGTTGACATGTGTGCCTGGTTTGTTCTTCAGTATCGACGTGAATAATACAGGGCTATGAGTAATGAAATGATGGGGAAACTGGAAGCAGTTGGGACTTGGTATCCGGCAGAAATGATGTTAATATCTCAGACAGAAGAGAAAATAAACGCATGTGTATTGACAGTTGTAGGCATAACTAAATCGCTCGTCAAAAATATAATGAAAGGATAAATTAAATGTTCTAGGCAAATCAATAGACGAGGCTGGATAGAGAAATCCGCCTTACGTGAGAAAATACTAGGCAAGAGAAACATAGAAAGCCAGAGACAGATGTATGTGGACAGCCGAAACAGCTCGCCAACAAATAATAATAGTGATAATAATAAATAATATACGTAATGCCAACTGCAGTATAAAATGAGATGTTAGATGGAAGAGGAGAGTTATGATCGCCAATGTCTGTTCCAAATCAGGAATCTAAGAATGACCCATATCGCCTACTGATCAGATGCTTACAGTGAGGAAAGGTGCTCACTAAATGGCTATGATACCCGTCTTACACATCCGGGGACTCAAGTTCTAAGCCCAGGTCAAGATCGGGACATGAATCTACCCCAGACGATATATTTAAACTTCAAAACAAACACCGGTGACTGCTTGGGCAAGCAAGCCTTTATTTTCTCTGTCCTTGTGTAATTCCTCCAGGAAGACTAAGTGCTGAGTCGGTAGTAATTGTTTCATATTTGCGATGGTCTAAAGAGGGGAATACAGATTTCCTCTCAGATCACCGATTGATTATTTTAGGCATTTGAAAGAATTGTCATTTTGTAAATAACAAATCTTTGAGAATCATTCACACACGATTTGTGAGTGGTCTGTCGATGGGCATCATTCACTAATGATTTGTGAGTGATCTGTCGATGGGCATTATTCACTAATGATTTGTGAGTGGTCTGTCGATGGGCATTATTCACTAATGATTTGTGAGTGGTTTGTCGATGGGCATCATTCACTAATGATTTGTGAGTGATCTGTCGATGGGCATCATTCACTAATGATTTGTGAGTGATCTGTCGATGGGCATTATTTACTCATGATTTGTGAGTGGTCTGTCGATGGGCATTATTCACTAATGATTTGTGAGTGATCTGTCGATGAGCATCATTCACTAATGATTTGTGAGTGGTCTGTCGATGGGCATCATTCACTAATGATTTGTGAGTTGCCTGTCGATGGGCATCATTCACTAATGATTTGTGAGTGATCTGTCGATGAGCATTATTCACTAATGATTAGTGAGTGGTCTTTCATCTCATAAAAAAAACTGCCATTTACTGCCACTATAGTACCTTGCGGTGTATGGCTCAGGCTCAAAGACCCCTCTGCCATACACCGCGTGGTCTGTCGATGGGCATTATTCACTAATGATTTGTGAGTATGCTGTCGATAGAAATCAATGTGTGTGTGTGTGTGTGTGTGTGTGTGTGTGTGTGTGTGTGTGCGCGTGCGAATGCGCATGCGTGTGTGTATGTGTGTGTTGGAAGTGGGAGAAACAAGAAGGCCAGGAGTGCATTAAGCCAGCAAGAACAGAAACTGTACTTGCACACAACGTGGTCTAGTGAACTTTCTAGACATCGTTGACTTTTTAGACATCGTAGACTTTCTAGACATCGCGGACTTTCTAGACATCGCAGACTTTCTAGATATCGCAGACTTTCTAGACATCGCAGACTTTCTAGACATCGTAGACTGTCAAAATATGATGGACTTTCTAGACATCGTGGACTTTCTAGAGATCGTGGACTTTCTAGACATCGTAGACTTTCTAGACAAAGTGGACTCCTAGCGGACAATAGGCATGCTAAAAAGACAAGAACGGTGTCAGAGCCCTTCGGAAAGGCGGTGTGAATAAATATGGGTGAAAACTAGGCGGGCGATTGGCATGCTGGGCATTGATTAAATTGTGGGGGGAAAACGTTAATAAAATATACATTGGAGTAATGCTAGTAATTTCCTTCCCACCGACCAGGAACTTGTGAAATTATTGACATGGAAACTCGAGTCCGCAGGGTCGTCTAGTGAGTTAGGTCTGGACGGGAGGTCGCCTCATTAGCTCCAGTGTGTTGATGTGGCGGGGTTCATCGGGACAGAAAAACGATTACTAATTACTGTGGATGCAAAGGCATCTATATCATCATGTGCCATGCCAACTGGCGCAGGCCTTCGTGCATCCTCACAGATTTCGGTGCCCGGTGCATTTGTAATTTACGTCATCAAGTCAAGGACGAGAAGCCAACATGTTAGTCCAATTGACCAGTGTAGGGGTTGAACCTCTTACTTCAGAATCAGCACACCGGATGTTTAAGAACGAGTGGTCTTATCCATTCGGCTATACTGACTTATGTGTTTAACCTCATTTAAATATTTGAATGTACACTCATCCAGCTTAGTGAACCTACAGCTGCGTATCTCTTCTTCTTCTTCTTCAGCGTTCCGAGCCATTGAGGTTCTTTGCTGCAAATACAATCCGTCTCCATTCGTCTCTCTGGTGGACCTTCTCTTGCCAGTCGTTGATTCCAAGTGCTTGTAGGTCTGTACATGTATTATCTCTCCACCGCCTTCTTGGTCTACCTCGGGGTCTACGGTCATTTATTTCCTGAGTGTAAGCGAGTTTTGTTTCCCTATTATCTTCCATTCTTTCTATATGCCCCAGCCATTGTAGTCTATTAGCCTTCATGATACCAGTGATTAGCGGGGACTTAAACAGATCATAAATGTCTTTGTTACTTCTTCTTTTCCACTCTCCACTTTGTGTATCCCTAATGGGTCCAAAGATGCGTCTTAAAATTTTGTTCTCAAAGGTTTGTAACAAGGCTTCGTCTCCTTTCGTTGTACTCCAGGTTTCAGAGCCATACAGCACAACTGGTCTGATCAGTGTTTTGTATATTGTGATTTTGGTGTTACGAGATAGCGCCTTTGATTTTAGTAGATGTTGTAGTGCATAGTATATCTTATTTCCAGAGTTGATTCTAGTTTGTATTTCTTCCTTTATGATGTTGGAGCAGTTGAAGATTGTACCCAGGTATTTGTATGTTTCCGTTCTTTTAATGGTCATATTATCTATTTGTATGTGGCCAGAGTTTATAGCCATTCCGTCTCTTGAAATTACCATATATTCTGTCTTATCTTGGTTGATAACCAGCCCCATCTGTTGGGCTTTTCCCTTTAAGTGAGTCAATATTTCCAATGTCTTTTGTTCACTTTGCCCTATAATATCTATATCATCTGCATAACCAAGCAGCTTGGATGTACACATTAATTTGACAAACATGGCAAATAAAGTTACGTTATATCAGATCATCTGGCTATGTGGCGAAGCGTTACGAATGCAATTTGTAAACCCGGATACCGGGTTAAAAACACAGCTGCTGCCGATTTGGAAGCAGACCGCCTTGGGTTGGTATTTCCCTAGGATGGTATGAGTGTCGGTCGTTCAGAAAGCAATAGCAAACTAAAGAACGTAAACTTGTCAAGAAATCACAAACAGCAAAACTGCTGATGTTGACTGCTACGTCCTGTAAAGAATATGCAACTAACTTTGTATTTAAGATCGATCCAACGAGAGAGCTCAATATTGAAGGAGGCTGGTTATTAAGAAGGCAGAGAAGCAAATATCTGGATGGCTTGTCCATGTGGCATGGTCGAGACAAGAACACTAAGTTGATCCACGGCTCTGGTGATCGAGTGAGCTGGTGAAACATTACCGTCCACGCTTATCGGCGAGGCACGTGATGATGATAGTGTATGCAGATTTAAGATATCATAGTTAATTTACATGACATCCCCAGAAGCAGAACTTCTAGTTTATTACAGAGAGACAGTCTGCAGACTGTTACGGGGTGGGGGGAGGGGGGAAGGGGTGTTCTACTGCATAGGGTACGCCATTGGTTTGATTATATACAGGGTTGGACCGGCCAGGGCAGTGGCTACCAAGCTTTTCAAGCAGAGGGCCATATCTACTATTTTGGACAGTTAAGCGGGCCACAACGTTATAAAATTATGAAAGTCGTGCAATATCATTCTTACTTTTCGTAACTTTGGTCAACAAAATTCTAAAACTTAAACGGCAGTCGGTGTCAGTACTACACTGCGGTCATTTTTTGGTTTACAATAAAAATTTCATTTAACAATAAATGATTAACCAGTTTCGAAAATCGCTATTAATGCTATTAATTAACAATTGTAACTGTTCTTCATAACCAGTTACTTAAGTTCAGATGCCAGTTTATCAATGTCTGGGCACAAATTTGTCGTGCCCAAAGTCATAAGCGCTGCTTGGTTACTGTCGATGAGTCCGGAGCGTTGCTTGTTTTTTTTATAAATATAACGGCCATTGGAGAAAATGGCTGCTCGCATCTGTAAATCGAACCAAAACGACAAATGTATCTCTGGGCGGATGAACGCAAGTGTTCAAATTGTCCGACATGCAATAGTCGCCAGAATGAAATCATATCGTCAGCTGAAGGAGAAGCAGGCAGCTCCAGAAATTTACATCTCAGTGCAGAACTTGCATTTCAAATCAATTACTTCGTTCTGAAGGTTTTGCTGTAATTGACAGAGCTTGGCAATAGGAAATAAGAACGGATTTATGAAGAGGGCAACATTATCTTCCTCTATTGTGAACTTCTGAAATCTTGACTGAAAGATATCCAGAAGACTTTCAACTTTTACTTTGTACTGTAACAAGTCAAATTTCTTTTACACCGCGAGTTGGAAACACCTCTAAAGTCCGTTCAGTCAGCTGTCCGATAAACAGTCGTAGTCTCATTTTAAATGAAGAAATGTCATCGCACAAATTTGGGAATATTTTTTTTTTGAATCCTCGCATTTAAAGGGCTTAAATGAGACGTGATGTACACCAAAAATGCCAGGTCATCAAGCCAGTAATCGTTCAGCAGACATTCCCGTTCTGTAGACAATGCATTTTTTTTCCAGACAGAAACAGATGTACACTATTTTTCAGTGCCCAGAAACGTGACAGAACTTTCCCTTTAGATAGCCATCTGACACCACAATGTAACAGTAGCTCATCGTATTCCTCGTTCAGGTCTGATAGAAACTATCTTAACTAACGCATATTCAGCGCATTACTTCGAATTTTGTCCACACATCTCAGAGCAACATCCATGACATGTTTCAGATTTAAAGTCGTTCCACACAGAGCTTCTTGGTGAGTGATACAATGATATTTTAATATAGTGCTGTCAAGAGACTGTTCAATAATGCTAGACATCCAGACTTTTTACCCGTAAAATCCGGAGCACCGTCGGTGCATGTACTGTCCAATTTGGTCCATTCTACGTTGTTTTTCTCTACACACAGCTTCAAAATTTCAAACAGATCAGTCCCTTTGGTAGTTGCATGCATTGATTCAAGTCCTAAAAGTTCTTCAATGACGTTAAAATTATCGTTTATTGCTCAATCAAAAACTGCGATCTGAGCTGTGTCAGAAATGTCAGTGGATGCATCCACTGCCAATGAAAGAAAAATTTACAATTATTGATATGTGCTGCTCCTTGACGATGAACATCTGTGGCTAATTCTTCAACTCGCCTGGCCATATTATTATTACACAAAGGAATCTGATCGAATTTTGTTTCACACTTTTTATCTCCAAGCATTCTAGTAGCAATTTCAAGGGCAGGTTTGATTATTTCTTCTGCATCAGTGAACGGCTTCTTTTTGCGAGCCAACAGAAGAGCGACTTCGTACAACGCAATAACAACACACTTGCTCTGTTCGTTAGCGTTGGTGAAAAATAACTGCTGCCTGGTCAGGGAACTTTCTCTATGAAATCTGTAACTCCGATTTTATCGGATGTTGAGCATTTATGTCTGAATGTGTGGTCGTGAAGTGACGTTCCAGATTAAATGTATTTGTAACAGAAACACAAAATCCACAGATTAAGCAAACTGGTTTACCACTACGGCTAGGCATAAACATAAATTTCTCCTTCAAATATTCGTTGAATTCACGACAAGCAACATCTTCACATTTTCGCTTTTAACCAATGTTTGATTTTATATTTTATCACATTCATGTTTATAGGCTTTAACGGTAAATTTTTATTTGAAAAAATCTAATTTCTTCACAATACTACCGACTCTGCTAAACAGTTATAACAGACCACAACATGGCGCCTTGCGCACTCTGATTGGTCGACAAGGCTAGGATATGGTAACTTCATAACGTTTCGTTGTGAACTGAAATTGCACATTCGATAATTTATAAGCATAACAACCACGAACAGAGTAAATTATCGCACGCTGGCGGGGTGCTCCGACTGCATTAAAAAAAAAATTAATTATTGAAACATATATTAAACAACGAGGTCTCGCGTGCCACTTTCTTACAGCTGGCGGGCCACAAGTGGCCCGCGGGCCGTGGTTTGGGAACCTCTGGGCCAGGGTGTCAACTTTCCCGTTGACAAGTGGGTCTTGTGTGACACTGATGAAGTGGGGCCCCTTAAATATTGGACAATACGTTAAACATTATACAATATGTTAAACATTAGATAATGTAGTAAACGTTTTTTTTTTAATGTAGTAAACATTAGACAATATGTTAAACATTAGAGAATATGTTAAACAATAAGCAATATATTATGCAATAGACGACATGTTAAACATTAGACAATATACATTACACAATATGTTAAATGTTAGACAATATGTTAAGCATTAGACAATATGATGATAACGACAATCAATATTTTAGATCCGGTCCGCCACTGACAACATATGCACGTATTTTTTTTTTTTTCCCGCGTTTCCATCCTGTTTCAGGATATTGCGGTCAACACCAGCATCTTTCAGCTGTATGTTGATTCCTAGGCTAGATTACGCTCATCAGCACGCCACGACTTTCTGAGCGACCGGCTCCATACTCTCATAAGTCACCTTTGCGATTCGAACCACTGCTAATTCTCGTCGCGTCACGTGACGAGAGTATTCGGAGTTAGCGGAGAAAGCTGCTAACTCCTCGGCCACGGAGCCGGTACATATGCACGTATGATATTAATAAATGCTAGTTTCGTTGACCTAGTTATTCAAAGGTAAAGCTAGTCCCAAAGTAGATACCGCCATTTGGCGTGATGTGTTAGGCATTCACATTTTGTTGGCATACATTTTCACATATAGTGTGTATGCGTTACATCCTTGGTCTGCAGACTGTTGCTGGTAGGCTCAAGGTGATGTAGGCGAAGGCATACCTCAGAGTAGCAGCAGACACAGACCACCCACTGCACGAGGCGCTGAACGCAGTTAAGGGTCAGCGACTGATAAGAGGGAAATCATGGATGGCTCAGGTGGAGGATACGATCAGACAGGTGTGCCCCTAGGAGAACATTAGGCGTGGAGAGGAGTGGGTCAGAGTGCCAGCGGAGCAGTCAGACTTGTGCAGAGTTATAATCACATTAAGCCGGGAGTGCAGGGAATGGCCAGCAGGGGCCACGGAAGTGGAAATCCAGCAACTAATTCAGGACAATGCTCACTTGGGTGATGTGATTATCTACACAGATGGTTCGGTGTCAAGAGGTGAGAGAAGTGGCTGGCTAATGGTCGACGTTTGGTGCAGGAGAGCCTGGCATATGATACGACAACATCCAGCTTAAGAATGGAGGTGGAAGCAGTCACTGCGGCTCTCCGCTGGATGGAGAATACGACACACACACACACACACACACACACACACACACACACACACACATCGTGATTGTAACTGACTCAGAAGCATGCTGACGAGGGTGGGGACGGGCAGGCTTCGTGCGGAGTGGCTTGCTTCGCTTCGGAGGTCACGGGTGACAAGCATCGCCTGGATCTTTTCTCCGGGGCATGCCGGTGTGCTGGGAAATGAACAGGCGGACAGATTCGCTGGCTCTGCAGAACTTGGTGGAGTATGATACATGACAAGGCAGACGTGGTTGCGGCCTTGTAGGAGCACATGTACACCTCGGAGGAGCAAATGGATTACTATGGTCTGGCAAGAATGAGACAGCGAGGAGTGAAGAGGGGATCTGGCCGACGCTCAACGCTCAGAGGAAAGGCGAGACGGACATATAATCAGATTGCTACTGGTACTATTAGCCGTCTCTCTGGCTGTGGGGTTACAACACTTTCTCTCTGTAATCCCGTTTATCACGCAGAGTCTCGCAGCGGAGCGAGAACTGAGGTGGTTCGACCCCCGCTCGTGACTTGCGGATACTGAGCCGGCCGCTCAGAAAGCAATGGCAAACTACTGAGCGTAATCTTGCCAAGAGATCAACAGACAGCTGAAAGATGCTGCTGTTGACAGCTAAGTCCTGTAAAAGGATACGCAAAAACATTTAAACTGGTACTATTAGTGTTGGAACTCTTCTCTGGCTGCTGAGGATGGGGACGGAGCGCATATGGGAATGCCCCGAATGCTGTGATGTCGATTCCTAAATCAATCAATCAATCAATCAGTATTGTTGGCCACGCCATAATGAAGCTTGGTGGCTAGTTCACTTCAGTGTCACCTGGCCCTCCCAGAACATTCACAGACAATTCTGAAAACTGCCTGGTATGCAGTTTGATGAGGCTGGGTCGACCCCCAGAGCCCTACTGGGTGGAGAAAATAATCCCGCCTCAGCTGGGAATTCAGCTTACCTCAGCTCTGACCACTGTTTTGTGTAGTTCGCTTACCAAACATTTATGCTTAACACACATTCTTAATTATGCCGTCGAGTACTTTGTCAGCTGGCGTGAACGAACGATAATGCCTCTCCACAAGTGCCTGTATTTAGTACTATGTACCAGTTTTTCGTGCCAGGGTGCAAGACTATCCGAAACTTGTTCTCGCTGCCTATCTCAGTTTGTTTTCCATTAGTCTGACCAATGATCACAGTATGCTTCAGCTCCCCTAACCTGCAGCCAAAGGACGCCCAATCTGCCCTTGTTTACATTGTACCACCCATCGTGCTGTCTCAAGTTCTGGAACAACACTTATAGAGAATAATGTTCAAGTTTTGGCTTCGAGACACCAAGAAAGATCGCCCCGGCATTGGGATGGAGTCTGTGGACAATGGAGTACCTAAAACCCGTAGTGAAAACATCAAATTAGGCCGAATCCCTGCCAGTCCGAATGTGCTGCGCTGAATCATGACCCGACAACATCTTAACATGCCTATCCCGCAGATGTAAATTTCCATATTGGGTCTTCGAAAGCGAGCTGAATACTTGACTTGGAACGGGGAAGATGCACTCAGCAATAGTCCCCATGACGATGGTACTATGATACCGGTTCGGGAGAGAATCTCTAAACCGACCACATTCCAATAGATGCAAGAGCTTTTCATTGCGCAAAATACTTGGATCTCGGTGCCTCAGGCTTAGAGTTAAACCGTAGTCTTTCTGAGGAATCACCAACAACCAACACCAAGAAAGATGTCCGCTTGGTTTGGTTCATCAGAGAAAGCTAGACGTCATTACTCTAGAATCAAGTGCGAGTATACCATTCTCGGGTTCCTTATTTTGTGAAAATCCGCAATGCGAATCCTAGCCGGTCTTCTAAAGTTGGAAGCGAACGTCATACAACTACGCCACCCCCACCTACCCCCCCCCCCCCCCAAAAAAAAAATCCCAAGAAGATGTATGAGAGACCAAACCTAAACTCTACATAACAAGGCCTCCGTATAACATTGCACCAGCTGGGCTTTCAGTCATCTCACTCGTGAGGCAACACTTTCCCGCCGTCCAGGTCACCAATCAATAATTGATGCGCCACTGTTAACTTCAGTCCGGGGGGACCTGACCTGATAATCCTCTTACACATGCCTGGCAAAAATCCGTTTCCCAGATGGATCAGGCGACCAAGCTGAAATTTTCTTTTGGAGTAATCAGGCACCTGCTGACCAAACTCCTTCACACTCAAAGCCAATCTGTTTCTGATTTGCCAGCTTGAACACAAGAGAACGTTATGTGTATTATATTCCACTACGGGTAGGGACAACACATTACAAGAGCTTATGTGCATTCTCCCGGTCTTGTTGCATTACGTGCATATTCGAGGTATTGTTCATCACCATCAGCATCATGTGCCATGGTCGCCATCTCAAATAATCACCAGAACCGTGGATCAGTTCTGTTTTCTTGTCTTATGACCAAGTCATCCAGGTGTTTATCTTTATGTCTTCCGATTGCTCTTTTCCCACCAGCTTTGATGGTTGTCACTAAGCTGTTAAGTTTATTTCTCCCCATAACATGTCTAAAAATCGTCAAGTTCTATTTTTCGCCAAAAAAATGAATGGTTTAGATTCGTTTTCTACCAATCCATGGTATTCTTTGCATTTGCCCCAGAAAGACCATTTTCATTGTTATCAGATGCTACTGTATAGCTCTGTGCTAATTCTATAGGCATTGTTATAAAGCGTTATCTACATTCTCTAGGAATTGTTACAAATCGTTATCTACATTCTGTATGTGTTGTTACAAAGCGTTATCTACATTCTGTATGTGTTGTTACAAAGCGTTATCTACATTCTGTATGTGTTGTTACAAAGCGTTATCTACATTCTGTATGTGTTGTTACAAAGCGTTATCTACATTCTGTATGTGTTGTTACAAAGCGTTGTCTACATTCTCTAGGTGTTGTTACAAATCGTTATCTACATTCTGTATGTGTTGTTACAAAGCGTTATCTACATTCTGTATGTGTTGTTACAAAGCGTTGTCTACATTCTCTAGGTGTTGTTACAAATCGTTATCTACATTCTGTATGTGTTGTTACAAAGCGTTATCTACATTCTGTATGTGTTGTTACAAAGCGTTGTCTACATTCTCTAGGTGTTGTTACAAATCGTTATCTACATTCTGTATGTGTTGTTACAAATCGTTATCTACATTCTGTATGTGTTGTTACAAAGCGTTATCTACATTCTGTATGTGTTGTTACAAAGCGTTATCTACATTCTCTAGAGTCTAGACGTTGTTACAAAGCGTTGTCTACAATCTATAGGAGTTGTTACAAAGCGGTATATACATTCTCTATGTGTTGTTACAAAACGGTATCTAAACCAGTCTCTGATATAAACCCTGTGTCTGTATGGAAGTGAAACATGGAACGCGAATGAAAAAAAAAACAAAAAAACTAGGAAGAGCTTGGAAGCAAAGCAGTTGCGGCTCCTCAGACGAATGCTGCGAGTTCTTTGGACTGCCAGAGTAACTAACAACGATTATCTGGAAGATGTTAATGACATGCAACTATAAAATAGAGACAAACATAATTCTTCGGTCATGTGATGAGGAAAGAGGGACTGGAAAACATTGTGACGTCTGGAAAGATCAGTGTGAAAAGAGACAAGAGACAAATCGAGAGAAATAACGCTGGGTGGACAGAGTCGGTGGCCATGAAGAAATATTGTTAGCAGAGTTGATCCAGCACACCAAGGACTGGGATATACGGAGATAGAGCATGCCAGTTGGGAGAGAACTTGATGATGATTATGATATGTGCATGTATGTATGGATGTATGCATATCTCAAAACATTTGAAGTCTGCGGGCAGTATATTCTCCACATACATATTGTCATTGTTACTGCTGCATGAATATAACACGCGTAACACCGAACACATACTTGCTGTGTGAAAAGATGAGTGATTGGAAGGGCTCAATGTAAGATGTGGCGTAGCTAGCCCGCTAGCCTGCTGACCCGGTGGTCATATGTTCAAATCCCACTCGAGAAGGATTTGTTAAAATGTATATGGGCTGCCAGGTCTCCCGAGCCTGCAAGCCCAGTTCGTGACTTTTTCGTTCGCTCTCTCCGTCCTTGTCGACTCGCGCCGTAGCATTTGCACCTGGCCGAGTGGCTAGAACGCCGGGCTCTCCTTCGGGAGACCCGGGTAAGATCCCTAGGTAAGGTGTGGGATATTTTTCTGTCGGGGGCAAAAAGAAAATCCTAACCTGCACAGTTCGCGGCGACTGCACTAGCCAGGCGGCCTTAATTCCTCAGGCTCAAAGACCCCTCTGCCATACACCACAAGGTACAATACTGGCAGTAAATGACAGTGACAGTACCCACGCTGTGCATTCGTATGCCACTGATGTGTATCCATGTGTGCACATATGTATGGACACATTGCCTGATGTGTATCCATGTGTGTACATATGTATGGACACATTGCCTGATGTGTATCCATGCGTGTACATATGTATGGACACATTGCCTGATGTGTATCCATGCGTGTACATATGTATGGACACATTGCCTGATGTGTATCCATGCGTGTACATATGTATGGACACATTGTCTGATGTGTATCCATGCGTGTACATATGTATGGACACATTGCCTGATGTGTATCCATGCGTGTACATATGTATGGACACATTGTCTGATGTGTATCCATGCGTGTACATATGTATGGACACATTGCCTGATGTGTATCCATGCGTGTACATATGTATGGACACATTGCCTGATGTGTATCCATGCGTGTACATATGTATGGACACATTGCCTGATGTGTATCCATGCGTGTACATATGTATGGACACATTGTCTGATGTGTATCCATGCGTGTACATATGTATGGACACATTGTCTGATGTGTATCCTTGCGTGTACATATGTATGGACACATTGCCTGATGTGTATCCATACGTGTACATATGTATGGACACATTGCCTGATGTGTATCCATGCGTGTACATATGTATGGACACATTGTCTGATGTGTATCCATGCGTGTACATATGTATGGACACATTGCCTGATGTGTATCCATGCGTGTACATATGTATGGACACATTGTCTGATGTGTATCCATGCGTGTACATATGTATGGACACATTGTCTGATGTATATCCATGCGTGTACATATGTATGGACACATTGCCTGATGTGTATCCATGCGTGTACATATGTATGGACACATTGTCTGATGTGTATCCATGCGTGTACATATGTATGGACACATTGTCTGATGTATATCCATGCGTGTACATATGTATGGACACATTGCCTGATGTATATCCATGCGTGTACATATGTATGGACACATTGTCTGATGTGTATCCATGCGTGTACATATGTATGGACACATTGCCTGTTTTTAAATGCCACAATTATTGTTATCTGATTCAGTGTCGAGGGATAATATATCGCCTAATGTGCCCTCCCATTTGGACAGAAGAACGACATATCGCCATACTAGAGTCATTATGTTATTTGTTTCGCTTCGCGATATCTTCGGCAATTTTAATGCTCAGTGACTAGTCATTACATTATAATACGTGTTTATCTGTGTACCATGTTTGGTCCAAACTTATTGTTTGGCAGTGAATCAGTTAAATGCTCAGTTTTAAAAATTGTTTATTTTAGTTATGGTTTCTCGTTTCGTTTCTTTCCCTTCCCGTTTCCTACGTCCTATTAAAGTATTAATTTCGGGTTATTCGTTTATACATTTACAATCGTTTTGTTCTTGTTGTCCCGTTGATAAACGCTTCGGTCGAAGCGTTTGCGTGTATCTGTGTTTTTTATTCATCCGTGGAGATTCTTAGTCATGTTTTGTGTTTCTCTCACACTCCGTGATATGCTCGGCTTTCGGTTATACCATTATCCCTACCCCATTCAACCTCAAAGAGAAGTTATATTATGGTCCATCCCTGGCTCAGATTAATAATGCCGCGACTGAGACTGCCACAAATAACTGACCACGGTCTCACCCACACAGTATTTTACTTTTTCTTTTTATCTGCGCTGGCTCCCTTTGAACTCAAGCTCAGTCCATGCACACAACTTCTAGTAATGCTGGATTGAATTTTGTGTTTGGGTTAGCTTTCTCTATTAACAATGTCCCTCGCCATCAGGCGAACTCACTCCAACTTCAGAAGTACTTGTAATTTACGTCCCCAAGTCCAAGATGAGAAGTCAACATTTCAGTCCAACTGACCGGTGTAGGGGTTGAACACCGGAAGTTTAAGAACGAGCTCCCTTATCCATACGGCCATGCTGACCCCCATCTGCTCTTTAGAATTGAGAACTGTCGGGTTTAGTGTGTATAACAGCCCTCCTTTTTTTTAAAATGATGTTAATAATAATAATAATAATAATAATAATAATAATAATAATAATAATAATAATAATAATTATTATTATTATTATTATTATTATTATTATTATTATTATTATTATAACTTCTTTAAATAAATAATAATAATAATAAATAGGAAGGGTATTATCCACAGTAAAATAAAAATATCGGCAGAGCAGATCACCCAGCACGCTGACTGGAAAACACAAATTGTTGAAAATATTCCAGCAAAATAACAGTCTGTGTGCTAGGAGAGGAATGGTCTCTGTCCGTTGTTAATGTTGTCAAAGACACGATAATATCAGCTGGGTGGTGTCCGTGACCTTGCACGTCATTGAAGAAAGGCGGAAATTCCAGGGTGCAATTGCTGTTGACAACTGCAGTCAAATGGAAAAAAATAGGGGGAGACATTTTATGCATCACAAAATGCAGATCTCAAGGGGTTATCCCACACATTAGGTTGATTACCGATATTGGAATTTAGCACAAAATATTAATCAAATTTGCCATCGCGTGTTGCTTCCAGTAGTTGTGAGTTAATTTCACACAACTTCCTGTTAGAATTGCACACGACAAGAAAAATAACACCATTTACATGCCAGTGAGGTATATTACTGATTCGGTATCTGGCTAATATTTTTGGTGACCGAATGTATTTGGTCAGCTGTTTATTGAAATTAGGTCATGTCCGTTACAGGACGTCGTAGTCAACCCCATCACAATTGTGTATGTTTGTGTGATTTTTTTTAAATGCCGTTTTACATTCAGTAGTTTGTCATTGCTTTCTCAATGACCGATGCTCATACCATTGTGAAAAATCAACGCAAGAAGATCTGCTTCCAAACCGCTTGAGGCTGATTTCGAACCACACTTCTTCTTCTTCTTCTTCTTCTTATTCTTCTTCTTCTTCCTCTTCTTCTTCTTCTTCTTCTTCTTCTTCTTCTTCTTCTTCTTCTTCTTCTTCTTCTTCTTCTTCTTCTTCTTCTTCTTCTTCTTCGTCTTCTTCTTCTTCTTCTTCTGCTGCTGCTGCTGCTCCTCCTCCCCCTCCTCTTCCTCCTCCTTCTTCTTCTTCTTCTTCTTCTTGTTCTTCTTCTTCTTCTTCTTCTTCTTCTTCTTCTTCTTCTTCTTCTTCTTCTTCTTCTTCTTCTTCTTCTTCTTCTTCTTCTTCTCCTCCTCCTCCTCCTTCTCCTCCTCCTCCCCCCCCCCTCACCCACTGAAGAACAGGCCTTGTTTTGTTTAAATTACTCTCTGATCATGACACATATTTATGCATTAGTATATACTTTTTGCAGTTGAAATACAGGGTGTATTTTAATGACTGCGCAGTATTTGAAAATATTGCCGGTCCAAGTTTTGTATTTACCCATTATGTTGTACGAAATTTACAGAGGGTGGATACAAAACTTAGACCGACAATATTTTCAAACACTGCAGTCATTAAAAATATGCCCTATAATATTGTGCTGTGT
This sequence comes from Cepaea hortensis, assembly GCA_963921405.1. Classification (NCBI taxonomy): domain Eukaryota; kingdom Metazoa; phylum Mollusca; class Gastropoda; order Stylommatophora; family Helicidae; genus Cepaea; species Cepaea hortensis. Next base: position 73,608,816 of record OY992889.1, read on the forward strand.
TTATGTGTGATTGTGTTTACCACGTTACTGATAATTAACGCCTTGTTTAATATACTATTATACCGCATGTTACTAATCCACATGGCTATAAATTATTATATTAAACACTTATTGATGGTCGTCACGTGCTGCGTCTAACAGACACACAACGGCTGCCTAGCTGAACTTTCTATGTAGTCGTTCTCTCTGGAGCGTCTGGTTTGACTCTGAGCTCCGCTGATTATATCGCCCAGCTGTCGCTCCTTGGGAGAATATTCTGGTGTGTTTGCTCTAGTAACCTTAATTGACACATATATTCATTAAAAAATGTTATTGATTGGCTGCTTTGTATTCTATGTTAGCATTGTGTTGGACAACACGACACCTTGTTGTCCATTTTTTGTTGGTGAGTTCACGTTACACATTATTTCTGTAATGTTTACTGATATTTTCCTGTGTGGTTTCAACTTGTTATCTTGTAACTTTGTGTACTTGTTTTTGCTATATTAAATGTGACATACAGAAATAGAACGCTTATAACATGAACATAATATGGTGTCTTTTTCTTTATCTTCTTCTTATTCTTTCCTTCTTTATATGTCTTCTTCTTCGTCGCCGTAATCGTTGTCATCATCATCATAATCATCATCATCATCGCCTTCTTCTTCATTGGCATACCATCCCTCCGTGACCTGATTGTCATGTCTCATATCCGTCAATATCTTTCATATACTCCCTTTATATGCCTTTTCTTATATGACTGTTTTCTAGATAACGACCCTGCACACCTCCTTTTCCTTCAGAATGAAAGATTACTACAACGACTCATCTGATTGCCATTATAAATCCTCTATACACTAAATGCTATTAATCCACGTGGTTATACATTATTATATGAATCGCTTATTGGTGGTCGTCACGTCCTGCGTCTATCAGGGTCATCTCTGACACACAATGGCCGCCAGCTAGCAGTCTATGTATTCGTTCTCTCTAGAGCAGAGGTTCCCAAACCACGACCCGCCGGCCACTAGTGGCCGCCAGCTGTCAAAAAATGGAACGCAAGGCCTCGTTATTTAATATAATATATCTTAATAATTTCAAAAATGCAATTGGAGCGCATCGTCAGCGTGCGATAATTTACTCTGGTCATATCCCAGCTTTGTCGACCAATCAGAATGCGCAAGGCGCCATGTTGTCGCCTGTTACAACTGTTTAGCAGATTAGGTAATATTGTGTTGAAATTAGATTTTTTTAAAATAAAAATTTACCGTTAAAGCCTATAAACATGAGTGTGGAACATCTAAAATCAAACAATGGTAAAAAGCGAAAATATGAAGACGTTGCTTGTCGTGAATTCAACGAAGATTGGACGGAGAATTGTTTATGCGTAACTGTAGTGGTAAACCAGTTTGCTTAATCTGCTGATTTTGTGTATCTGCTACAAAAAAAATTTATCTATAACGACACTTCATGACCACAAATTCAGACATAAATGCTCAATATCTGATCAGTTCGGAGTTGAGAAAAGGTTTCATAGCTTAAAAAAAAAAGTTCTCTGACCAGACAGCAGTAATTTTTCACCAAGGCTAACGAACAGAGCAAGAGTGCTGTTGTTGCGTGTACGAAGTCGCTCTTCTATTGTTTCGCAAAAAGAAGCCGTTAACCGATGCAAAAGAAATAATCAAGCCTTCCCTTAAAATTTCTGCTAGATTGCTTGGCGATAAAACGTGTGAAACAAAATTTGATCAGATTCCTTTGTCTAATAATAATATGGCCAGGAGAGTTGAAGAATTAGCCAACGATGTTCATCGTCAAGGAGCAGCACATATCAATTGCTCAGGTTGCAGTGTTTGTTCGAGCAATCAACAATAATTTTGGAAGTCATTGAAGAACTTCTAGGACTTGAATCAATGCATGCAACTACCAAAGGGACTGATCTGTTTGAAACTCTGAAGTTGTGTGTGGAGAAAATCAACATAGAATGGGCCAAATTGGACAGTCTATGCACCGACGGTGCTCCGGCTTTTACTGGTAAAAAGTATGGATGTCTTGAATTATTGGAACAGTTTTTTGGCCGCACCATATTAACATATCATTTTATCATTCACCAAGCTCTGTGTGGAATGACATTAAATCTGAACCATGTCATGGATGTTGTTCTGAGATGTGTGAACAAAATTCGAAGTAAGGCGCTGAATAGACGTGAGTTCAGGCAGTTTCTATCAGACCTGAACGAGGATTACAGTGACCTACTGTTACACTGTGATGTCAGATGGCTATCTAAAGGGAAAGTTCTGTCACGTTTCTGGGTACTGAAACATAGTGTCTATAAGTTTCTGTCTGAAATAAATGAATTACCTACAGAACGGGAATGTCTGCTGAACGATTACTGGCTTAATGACCTGGCATTTTTGGTGGACATCACATCTCATTAAACTCTTCAAATGCGAGGATCCAGCGAAAAACAAACAAAAACAAACTATTCACAAATTTGTGCGATTCCATTTCTTCATTTAAAATAAGACTACGACTGTTTATAGGACAGCTGACTGAAGGGACTTTAGAGGCGTTTCCATCTCATCATGTTCCTCGTGTACCTTGCGGTGTCGAGGTGAAGTATAAACATCGTGAGAGTGCCCAATTATGGGCTTCATATATCGATATTCCCATGGACGCTGCTATTCCCTCCGTCCAACGTTTACATGGTCGGCCTCTTCCTCTGTTGCCATCTGGTCTGTACATCATTGCTTGTTGTGGTATGCTGTTGACTGGTAACCTACTTGCATGGCCAAATCATTTGACTTGCTGCATTCTAATAAAAATATAGTGCTGCTTTAACCCCCGCTTTAGTCCTGATTTCTTCATTTCTGATCTTATCTCTTCTTGATACGTTGAGTAATCTCAGGAACCTCATTTCTGTTGTTGTGATGTTTCTTTTCTCTTTTTCTGTCGTTGTCCAGGTTTGGCATTGGTAGCATAGAGTTGGTAGGAAGATTGAAGAGTTTACAATAAAGGAGAATAATGTTGCCCTCTTCATAAATCGGTTCGTATTTCCCGATGTCAAGCTCTGACAATTACAGCAAAACCATCAGCACGAAATAATTCATGTGAAATGCAATTGTGCACTGAGATGTAAATTTCTGGAGCTGCCTGCTTCTCCTTCAGCTGATCAAATGATTTCATTCTGGCGACTATTGCCTGTCGACCAATTTGAACACTTGTGTTCATTCGCACAGGGATAAATGTGTCGTTTTGGTTCGACTTACAGATGCGAGCAGCCATTTTCTCCAATGACCGTTATAAAAAAAAACAAGCAACGTTCCAGACTCACCGACAGTAGCCTAGCTGCACTTATGACTTTGGGAACGACAAATTTGTGCCCAGACACTGATAAACTGGCATCTGAAATTAAGTAACTGGTTATGAAGAACAGTTACAATTGTTAATTAATAGCATTAATTTTTTTTTTTTTTTTTTTTTTTTTTTTTTGCGTATCCTTTTACAGGACTTAGCTGTCAACAGCAGCATCTTTCAGCTGTCTGTTGATCTCTTGGCAAGATTACGCTCAGTAGTTTGCCATTGCTTTCTGAGCGGCCGGCTCAGTATCCGCAAGTCACGAGCGGGGGTCGAACCACCTCAGTTCTCGCTCCGCTGCGAGACTCTGCGTGATAAACGGGATTACAGAGAGAAAGTGTTGTAATCCCACAGCCAGAGAGACCGGCAATAGCATTAATAGCGATTTTAAAATTGATAAAAAATGTATTGTTAAATGAACTTTTGATTGTAAACCCAAAAATAACCGCAGTGTAGTACTGACACTGGCTGCTTTTAAAGTTTTAGAATTTTGTTGACGAAAGGTAAGGATGATATTGCACAGCTTTTATAATTTTGTAACTTTGTGGCCCGCTTAACTACCGAAAATAGTAGATATGGCCCTCTGCTTGAAAAGCTTGGGAACTACTGCTCTAGAGCATTTGGCTGACGCTGAGCTCCGCTGATTGTATCGCCCAGCTGTCGCTCCTTGGGAGAATATTCTAGTGTTTGCTCTAGTAACCATAATTGACAAATATATTCGTTTTTAAACTCTTATTGATTAGCTGATTTGTATTCTATGTTAACATTGTGTTGGACAACACGACACCTTGTCGTCCATATTTTGTTGGTAAGTTAACATTATACATTGTTTTCTGCAATGGTTACTGATATTGTGTGTGTGTGTGTGTGTGTGTGTGTGTGTGTGTGTGTGTGTGTGTGTGTGGGTGGGTGGGTGGGTGGGTGGGTGGGTGGGTGGGTGGGTGGGTGCGTGCGTGCGTGCGTGCGTGCGTGCGTGGATGGGTGGTAACTTTGTGTATTTATTTCTGCTATCCTAAATGTGACATACAGAAATAGAACGCTTATAAGAACAATGTAGTATGGTGTCTTCTTCTTTACCTTCCTCTTATTCTTTGTTTCTTTCTACTTCTACTTCGTCATCATCGTTATCGTCATCGGCCGTTTCTTCATTAGCATTAAAACCATCCCTCCGTGACCTGATTGTCATGTCTGATATCCGTCAATACCTTTCCTATACTCTCTGTGTATGCCTTTTCGTATATGACTTTTTTGTCTAGATAACGACCCTGCCCACAGCATTTTTCCTTGAGAATGAAAGACTGTTACAACGACTGATCTGATTTCTGTATTGAACCTACTGGATTGATAAACAGATAAATATTTTAACAAACCCCCCAAAAACGGGTTGTAAGTGGGCACTAACAGAAGTTTTCACCAACAAAAGCAGCTTCGCCGTGACCGCATTAAATGATTAAACTAACTTTTATTTATCACACGTTAGTTATACCAAATGTTATCTCGAAGATTTCCCCCCCCCCCCCCCCCGCATATCCTTTGCAGGAAATTGCAGTCAACACCAGCATTTTTCAACTGCTGTTGATGTCTTGGCACGTTTTACGTTCAGTAGTTTGCCATTGCTGTCAGAACGACCGGCTCACATACCTCTGTAAGTAACCAGCGATCCGCTGACGAATCTCGCGCAGCTGTGTTTCACGCGTGTGTATATGAGATTACGAACAACGACCTTAAAATCTTCGCCAGGGAGACGGCATCTCGAAGATTAGTATATGGGAATTCCCACTTCCCAACCCTGCCTCGAATCAACACTCACCACCAACTGCTGCACTCTTGCGACAATGGTCATACAAACGCCGTTTGAAATTGGATTACCTACAGTCTATCAGCCTTTTAAAACACTCACATTCACCGAAGATAATCGACGTGACACACACATGGAGAATCGTTACCTAATCTAACGACATTACACTACTTAACCACAAACAACCGGCTAACTCCTCTAGTTACTAATTCCTTTTAAAACCCTTAACCTGGCTAAAACGCTGGACCCTATCTACGGCCATCCCCTTACTCCGACTGTCTCCCTCACATCCACTTCTTCCGTACTCTCTCCTAACCAAGTCGTGCGCACCAACCATGCACCGATCTGTGTGCATACCAAGCACGTAATGTACTGGTAGTTATGTCTTATGTTAAATAATGTCAAAATATGCAACACCGAGCTTAAGTGGATAATTTTAAATACCTAGGGGCATTCATAACATCAGATTGCAGGTGCACAACAGAGATTAAGAGCAGAATAGGGCAAACAAACGCAGCATTTTAGAACATGAAAAGTATCTTATGAAGTCATCGTCATCATCATCATCATCATCATCATCATCATCATCATCATCATCATCATCATCATCATCATCATCATCGTCATGTACCATGCCATTAAGCGTAGGCGTTCATGTTTCGCCATCTCACACGATCACCAGAGTCGTGGATCAGCATTTCGACCATACCACGATCAATGGGAAACGTTGAAGAATTCAATCAGTTTGGCTGCAGAAACAACTATCAGAAAATTAAAGAAAGTAGGCCATTAGACTGGGTGTATCAGACGCGGGACATCTTGCTTGTGATCGAGAAGTTTTCCGGAAGGTTGTTATGGGAGCGAGGTTCTGCAAAGGACATGCTACTGAATGAATGAATGAATGAGGCCATTAGAAATGGATGACTGAACAAATTTTACGACTAATGGAAACAATAAGACACAACAAAAATAATCCTGACAAATATGAGGAGATTCATAGAAAAGTCAGAACAGTATGTAAAGAGGCAAGAGAAGTATGGCTTAAGAAAAACTGCATAGAAATTGAAAAACAACACAACAGTAAAAATACCAAATTAATGCACAAAAGAATTCATGAACTTACTAATAAAAGAACACCTACATCAACAGGCTGTCTGAGAACAAAAGATGGAAATATAATAATAGAAAAAGATAAGATTTTACATGCATGGTTAGATTATGTGAAAAACCTTTATGATGATACAAGAGAAGAACAGTATGATATTAGGAATAATAATGGGACGCAGAGGTGTTTCCAAGGCACCAGGGCCGGGTTATATACTGGCCAAGACCTATTGACGCGTCCTCGTCGAGCGTCCTGGGCAACAGGTCCCTTCTGGGTCCTGGCTAAAGTCAATAGGATCGCCGATTCCTCCGAAGTCGGAGAGTGTCTGCCTGTACGGCGAGGAACCACCAGTCTGCACACCAATAAGCCAGACATGGGACAACGGATACTCACGCAAACCTCAGGTCCTGTATAACATCACACTGATGTTGGACAACAGGATGCCTTCATCCGACATACAGGACTTCGCGTTGGAGCTCAAGCCAACGAACACAAGCAAGCAAGCAAGCAGGAATAATAATGAAGGACCATCAATTTTGAAGATGGAAGTTCAGAATGCTCTTAACCATATGAAATCTGACAAGACCCCGGGTCCAGATAGCATCACAACAGAAATTATCAATACCTTAGAAGAATATGGAATAGATCAAATCACCAGACTGCTGAACAAAATATATGATACTGGAGATATACCTCCTGAATTATGTAATTCTATATTTATTGCAATCCCGAAGAAATCAAGAGCCTTGGAATGCGATCAACGTCGAACAATTAGTATAATGAGCCACATCACGAAGATTTTGCTAAGAATCAGCATGCAAAGAGTTAGGAAGAAAATACAACCCGAAATAGGAGAAGAACAATGTGGGTTTGTAGAAGGCCAGTGTACAGTAAATGATGCGTATATGCTGAGAACATTAATTTAACTTTCTATAGAAGTAAACAAAGACCTACATTTTTGCTTTATTGACTACACAAAGGCTTTCGATAAAGTAAGACGTGTCGACACGATGAAGAAGCTTGCAGATCTACAAATTGATGGGAAAGACCTTACACTTGTGAATAAAAAAACGTATATTGGAAACAACAAGCTGCCATAAAGACTGATAATGAAGTAAGTCAATATCAGCCTATTAAGAAAGGTGTGAGATAGGGATGTGTAATGTCTCCAGATCTTTATTCCCCTATACAGTGAAAATATTTTCAGATATGTATAAGATATAAAAGGAATCATCACTGGGGGGGGGGGGGGGGGAGGGGGGGCGCGCGTAACATCAATAACATTAGATATGCAGATGATACAGTATTGATTGAAGACAATGAAGAGATTAGAAAAAGAACTTTTGCAAGATGAAAAACATACTGACCAATAAAAAGATGTCATTTGCAACGAGAAAATGGGTGTTGAGGTGCTACATCGAACCTGTACTTTTGTATGGATGTGAAGCGTGGAAAATTAGCAGTCAAGCTGAAAAACATTTGATGGCTATGAAAATGTGGTTTCTGAGGATGATGCATATTACAAACTCGACCGAAGAGAACAAGTAGCAATCTTCAGACTCCGCACAGGACATAACAGGCTGAAATACCACTTGTTCAATAAACTAAAGATAGGAGATACCGATGAATGCAATTGTGGAACTGGTAAAATGACAGCTAAACATTTGCTGCAGGAGTGCCCAATATATGCAGAACAGAGAAAGATATTTTGGCCCACACCTGCTTCATTTGAGGACAAGCTCTATGGAGATATCAACAAGCTCAAGTTGACTGCAGCTTACTTTAACTACATTCAGGTGACATTTAAAGGTGCATGAAGAAGTATTTAGACTGCCGCACTTCATACCACAGGTATGTCGGTTACAAAAGCGCCCCAGAGGCATGAAATGGAATATTGCTTGGATAGCAAATCCATTACGTGGAAAGTCCGAACCAAAAGCTCACTGTGTGGGCTTCATAAAAGGTGGAAAAAGTGTCCCAGTGGCACGAAATGGAATATTGCTTGGATAGCAAATCCATTATGTGGAAAGTCCGAATCGAAAGCACACTGTGTGGGCTTCATAAAAGGTGGAAAAAGTGTCCTAGTGGCACGAAATGGAATATTGCTTGGATAGCAAATCCATTATGTGGAAAGTCCGAATCGAAAGCTCACTGTGTGGATGTCATCTGCAGACTGCATACTTCTGGTTTCCGGAAGAACAGCCTATGGTGAATGGAAGGCCCAATATACGGAAGTGAGGCTAAGCAGCCATGTGCAGGACGTGACGATTCCTTGGGTGAGCCCAGTACCAGAGCGCTGTGTGTTGGCTCTGCAAGTGTGGAAGCCTCCTTGGATGGCGGGGAATGCCCATGGTCTGCCCCTGCCTTCCCTTGAGGGCTGACCAGGATGTCTTTGGCTGTTCTATATGGGCCAGCTGGGATGGGGGATAACACCACAACAGTGAGAGCCAAACTTCCTAAGAAACCCCCGGGAAGGTTAACCCGGTCAACAAATGCCCGCAGAAGTCGGATGTGTCGGCCTAACGGCGCAAGAACGCAGCTCTGCTGTGGACAGGCACAACGCAATCACGTCCGAAAAAAAACTCCGGATGAACGAAGAAGAAGAAGAAGAACCTGTTTTGCTGTATGGCTATAAATCTTGGAATGTAAATGAACAAATTAGTATTCTAGTATTTGCTCTAGTAACCATAATTGAAATATAAATACATTTTTAAAGCTTATTAATTGGCTGTTTATTCTATATTAGCATTGTTTTGGGCAGCACGACACCTTGTCTTCCTTTCTTGTTGATAAGTACGCGTAACACATTTTTTGAATAATTTTGACTGGTATTTTGCATTGTGGTTTCTTCATGTTTTCTTGAAGCAATAGGCGTTTGTGTCTTCTTTCCAAAAGGCGGCATTAAGAAATATAACACTTATAATATTAATATAATATGGTGTCTTCTTCTTTATCTTCTTCTGATTCTTTCTTGTTGTTCTTCTTATTATTGTTATTCTTATTATTGTTCTTTTTCTACTTCTTCTTTCTCGTCTTTAAAGAGTCAGTGAGAGGATTGGATGTGAGAGAGACCAAGATATATATATATATATATATATATATATATATATATATATATATATAGAGAGAGAGAGAGAGAGAGAGAGAGAGGGGGGGGGGGACTGTAAGAGACTTGGTGAGAAAGTACTATATAGACAGACAGAAAGAGACAGGGAGAGATATGGAGAGAGAGAGAGAGAGAGAGAGAGAGATAGGGAGAGAGAGAGAGAGAGAGACAGAGAGAGAGAGAGAAAGACAGAGACAGAGACAGAGAGATTTTGAGAACATGAACTTCACTTAAACTTTTCTGCAATTTAGTTTCACAGTTCCTCGTAATTGAATATGCCATCATTCTACTGCACACATAAAACCCAGAAGTCACGGAACTGTCAATGCCAGCAGTGCTAGGCATTTGTTACAGAGAGCAATAATAGTCTTGGAAAACACACGTTCAGATGTTAGCGGTTGATTGGCTGTAAGACCGAACCCGTGAAGCAACAGCTGGGTAGGCCTGAGTCAGGCTATTGTATTGACAACTCACACGACGGTGTTTTATAGCTGTTGTTGTCAACGCATACCTGGACGGCATTGACCCCGTTGTGTCGTGTTTGCTAATAAATTCAGATCGGGGCGTGAGAAGAATGAGCTGTGAAGATGGAAAATGTTTAGATAGCTTGTGCCATAGACTGATACATGCATACATATATACATACACGCACACACACACAGACACACACAGACACACACAGACACACACACACACCCATCTACCCACCTACCTACCTACCTACCTACCTACCTACCTAATCAATAAATGTGAATGAACAAATTAGGAAACATTTCGAGGCAGCGGACACGTGATTTCTGCGATGCATGTTCAGAATTCCTTGGACGGCAAGACTAACTAACATCTAATGCTGGCCAGGGCTAATGAACGTAGAACAGTACATACCAAGTTGTGTTCTCTTGTGGTGGATGGGGTGGGAGAATGTATGTGTGCCTGGGTGTGTGTGTGTGGTTGGGTAGGGGATGTGTGTGTGGGGGGGGGGGGGATGCGTGGGTGGATGGGGGATAGGTAGATGGGTGGGGGATGTGTCTCATAACATGGCAATATGCATTGTTTATTTTTACAACATTCTTTTGACAATGATTTTTTTCCTATGTGAATGTACCATGCAGTGTTGATGAACGAAAGATGAGTGACTGGGAGGGTCGAGTTTAAAGCGGGCCTGCGTGCCCAATTTGTTACCCTTTGAAAATAAAGTCCGTTCGTTCGTTCTCTCTCTCACAAACTTTTCTCTCTCTCTCTCTTTATCTCACTCTCTCTCTCTCTCTCTCTCTCTATCTCACACACACACTTTCTCTCTCTTTCTCTCACTTTCTCTCTCTCTTTCTCTTACTTTCTCTCTCTCTCTCTCACACACACTTTCTCTCTATCTCTCTCTCTATTTCTCTCACTTTCTCTCTCTCTCACACACACACTTTCTCTCTCTCTCTCTCTCTCTCTCTCTCTCTCTCTCTCTCTCTTTCTCTCACGCTCTTCTCACACATACTTTCTCTCTCTCACTTTCTCTCTCTCTCTCTTTCTCTCTTTTAATGCCCCTCTGACTCCTCTCTGTCGCTTTCTTTCCTTTACATATCTCTCAGAACAACCCTTTTTCTATGAACATCTCTCCTGCTTACGTATCCATTAAGCTGCGTCCCCTTGTTGTCCTGAATTGTTTCTCAGCCAAATCTTTAAGCTTACTTATTACACTTATCTTAGAATATTATTGACACACACACACACACACACACACACACACACACGCAGAGACACGTGTTTACAGTCAGAGAGAGAGAGAGAAGAGAGAGAGAACGAGAGATAGAGACAGAGAGAGAGAGAGAGAGAGAGTGAGACTGAAGAACTAATCGTTGCCTATATTAACTGATGTTATACTCTGTGGCCAAGTGGTCAAGCCGTTTGACTCGTGCTCCAAAGGTTGTGAGTTCGATTCCGGGCCGCGCCCTTCGGTTTGCGAGTTAAATGTTTCAGAGACTCCTGTGGGTCGTCGCTAAAAGCTACGGAGTTCGTGCTTTGTGCGACGCTTTCCGTGCTGCGGAAAGAGACCGAGCCATATGGGATAAAACCCGGTGCAATCAAGTCGACCCTGTCGACTTTTAAGCGACTTTTTTTTTAACTGATGTATGTCTGCTGTCTGAAAAACTGGCTCTAAAAGGCCAGAGGGTGAACTTCATTGTACCGGGTTTGATCCCATATGGCTTAGTCCCTTTCCGCAGGGCGACTTGCCGAAATCTTGCACACAGCACGAAATCCGTAGCTCCAGCAATAACCCCCAAGAGTCCAGCGATAACCCCCAAGAGTTTCCGAGAAAAGTGCACCCTTGAACCGAACGACGTGGCCCGGAATCGAACCCACAACCTTCGGATCGCGAGGCTGGCGGCGTAACCAGTTGGTCACGTAGACTTATGCATGTCTGTATCCATAGAAAGAAAGGAAGGGAGAGTAGCAAGATAAGTTTAATCATGCGTGTCATGTGACCATATCAACTCGGACACTTCGTTCTCATGTCCTTCTCTCTCTTTCTCTCTCTCTCTCTCTCTCTCTCTCTCTCTCTCTCTCTCCCTTCTCTCTTTCTTCCTCTGCTCTCTCTCCCTCTCCGCCCACCCCCTTTCTCTCTCTCTCTCTCTCTCTCTCTCTCTCTCTCTCTCTCTTTCTCTCTGTGTCACTTTCGCCTCATATCTCTTTCTTTCCTTTATTTCTCTCTGACATCTTCGCTATTTTCTTCCAATCCTGCCTTGGCTCCTCTCACTTTAACCATCCATATATTCATTCATTATTATCACCAAGCATTGCAGCGTCCTGATCACCCCATCACAGAGTTGCATCTCTGGCGCATCTCTCTATAATTCCATGTAAGTGTGCGTTAATACGTCTGTGTGAACTAGACCCACGGGCGTTGTAAGGTAATTTAGCCAGTTAGCACCGGCCATTTAGCTCGGAACTGGCCAGGACTTTTCCAGAAGGGAATGCGACGAAGTCAATCAGAGCCACTTAAATATTGCATATCTTGTGCGGGCCTATGCAATCAACCCCAGGGTGATTTTCTAGGCAATTTACCAGTCAGTAGTTTGCCATTGTCTTATGAACGAAATAATTGTTTAAGTCTAACTTAATGCCGGTTTAGGAATTGAACCCTAATCTCACCATCATAGCCCCGGAAGTTTAAGAGCGAGCGTTTTATTCTTTCAGCCACACGACGCTAAGGGATGTTAAACCAACCTAGAAGCTGAACATTTACAGGACTTTGCAATCAGACCTAGCATATATTGGCTGCTTGTGATTTACTAGGCAGTTCAGTGGTTTCTAATGCTTGCTAAACCCTTGACGCCTTATACCATCGAAATCAGCGCAAGCAGTCAACTTCCAAATCGCCTGCGACTGATTTCAAACCCTCGCCTGGAAATGTCGGGGAATTGTTAAACTGTGTTTCACTAACCCCCGAGCCGCAGAGGCCCATGACAACTGGATATAAACGAGCCGCGCTAACTCCCCAGACATCTTTGCCAGCAAGAGCGTAGGGTAGTAAGTCTTATTCCAAGACCATTCATGGTCATGCCAGAGCACTGCCGAATATAAAAACATAAAATAGAAAAAACAAAAATACTGTCATTTACTGCCTATTATAGTACCTTGCGGTGTAAGGCAGGGAAGTCTTGAGAGACCGCCCGGCTAGTGCAGTCACCACGAACTGTGCAGGTTAGGGTCTTCTCTTTTCCCCCCGACAGAAAAAATCCAGACCTAACCCAGGATTCGAACCCGGATCTCCAGGAGGATAACCCGACGTTCTAGCCACTGGTCAGTAGCTCCACTCGCGGAATACAAGTTGTCAATAATTAATTCAATATTATTTTTAATGTGAAATGAGCAATCAGATACCCCTGTGAAAGTTTCATCACAAAATTAACTATTCATGAAGCTTGATAGTTAGACCAAGTACATTTACTTAGGCTCCATCCTGTTGGAGTCAATTTTCAATAACATTTTCTGATGATCAGGTTAGTCAGCCCATGTTATTCCCAGTGTTCGCAATTGTATCAAAATTAAAGTACAATGTGTCATATTATCAGGGTTGATGTCTATGATGTGAAAAATACAGTGTATTAGAATATTGATGTACAAGGGGAGAGATTGTGGAAATAAGCAAAAGTGATGTATAGTGCACTATTACTGAAAGTAAAAGACGAAAAGAAGAAGTACGGAATGCACTTTAAATTTTACTGCTGTTGTTGATGTCTTGGCACGTTTACGTTCAGTAGTTTGCCATTGCCTTCTGATCGACCAGCTCCCATACCAGCACATTAAAATCCCAGCGCAACGCAGTTTGCTGCCAAATCGGTCGCAGTTGTGTTTCGAACGCAGGTAAGCAGGCTTACGAGTCGCGTCCGTAAGTAAGACCTTAGCCACGGAGACCGAAATCTTCTTCTTCTTCTTCTTCGTTCATCCGGAGTTTTTTTTCGGACGTGATTGCGTTGTGCCTGTTTACACCAGAGCTGCGTTCTTGCGCCATTAGGCCGACACATCCGACTTCTGCGGGCATTTGTTGACCGGGTTAACCTTCCCGGGGGAGACCGAAATAAGAGGTTACAGACGTAAAAAGAGGAGCGGGCGGGAGTGTTACCGCCAACGCAAAAACAGTCAAACAGATTTCAACATGCTTAGTTCTGTCTCCAAGGACAACAAACTGAGACTAAACAGACGTGAAATTTATCTTCCTGTTTGTTAGGAAACATGAGTGATGAGGGGAGATATGCTGACGTACTTTTCGTTGCTGAAATATGTCATTATTATTTGTTTTCATTTATACATTATATCTTTGCTAACCAGTTCACGAGAGTCACCGAACTTGTTGTCATAGAGGCGTAGATATGTTTTAAAATTTGATCTGGGCTCGCAAGATGACTCAGCCTCAAATGAGTACCAAGAGATGTCCAGGAAAGTAAAGGCGGCCGGTGGGATCCTGACCACATCGCCTGTAGAATGCCAATGGGTCTCTACAAACATGGAGCTGGCATCATATACTCAGTACGTAGGCCAGCACGGCCGAATGGATAAGAACGCGTGTTCTTAAACATCGGGTGTGTTGATGCCGAGATAAGGAGTTCAACCCCTACACCGGACAGTTGGACTAACATGTTGACTATAGTTCTTGACTTGGGGACGTAAATTACAAGTACGTCTGAAGTCGGAGTGGGTTCTCCTGATGGCGAGGGACACTGTCAATAGGTAAAAGCTAACCCACACGCAAAATTCAGTTCAACACTACAAGTATTAGTGTGTATGGACTACGCTTGAGTTCAAAGCGAACACACACACACACCCACCCACCCACACACACACACACACACACATACACACAAACACACACACACACACACACCACACACACACACATTCGGTACGCCTCAAGGCGTGTGTAGGCGCCCTGCACTGTACATTTACTTGTCAACAAGTCATCATCGTCATCATCATGTGCCATGCAGATGAGCGTGGTCGGTCATGTTTCGTCATTTCACGCGATCATCAAAGTCGTGGATCAGCTTTGTGTCCTTGTCTCGACCATACATGTAGCCAAGCCATCCAAGTATTTACTTGTCTGCCTTCCCCTTGTTCTGTCCCCTCAATCTTGACAGTTGTCACCGAGTTCTCCAATTACTCGTAATTTCTTCTCATAACGTGTTCAAAAATGAGAGAATGTCCACGTCTAATTTCTCTAATCAGTTTACGGTTTCCGTTGGTTTTTTTTAGAACTTGGTCATTGGTTTTTCTGTCTGCCCATTGTATTATTTGCATTTACTTCAGAAACCACATTTCCACAGCCATCAGATGTTTTACGACAAGTCTTGTAACAAGAACCTGGTGTGGCTATGTAAAGTGCTAGGACCATCATAATATTTATTCTGAGTACACAAGGGCATACGTGACCAGTCTTTCTCTGCCGTAGGGAATAAAGAGTGCAGGCTTCGAACCCTTGTCAGAACGCTATCGTGCCATTGTCTGCGAAACGTTCTAGCCATGATACCAACGCGCCCGCTACTGTACGTTTGCCACATATTAATTAGCCTCAGGAGTCGTATACTTTATTTACCATATCCGCAACATGTAAAGATGGTATGAAACCAGACTCATTACCTTGTTGCATTTCATGTGCTGTCTTCTTAACGTTTGAGAACATTTTTACCCGCTATTTGGGCTTGATTTCTTAACACAACATATGTTGTTGTTGTTGTTGTTGTTGTTGTTGTTGTTGTTGTTGTTGGTGGTGGTGTGATATTGTGTTTCCTACACGATAAAGCATTCACTTGGGAAGAACGTTTATGTGGCTCAGAGATGACAAGGTTAATATCAGGACAGTGTAATCATGTAAATGAGCACTCTCCCGCTGTTTATACGTCACCTCGACGCCGCAAGATACAAGAGGAACAAGATTAAATAAGATGAGATGAGTAATAGTCAAGTGGTGGCTGCGATGCCACGACAATGTGCTGAAATGTCAAATTCATGTTTTGGTTACATTTGTCTGTTTGTACGGTTCTCAAGATGTGCATCGAGGCGCCCTCTGATCCGTGATTCTTCTTCTTCTTCTTCTTCTTCTTCTTCTTCTTCTTCTTCTTCTTCTTCTTCTTCTTCTTCTTCTTCTTCTTCTTCTTCTTCTTCTTCTTCTTCTTCTTCTTCTGCGTTCATCCGGAGTTTTTTTTTCCGGACGTGATTGCGTTGTGCCTGTTTACAGCAGAGCTGCGTTCTTGCGCCGTTAGGCCGACACATCCGACTTATGCAGGCATGTGTTGACCGGGTTAACCTTCCCGGGGGTTTCTTAGGACGTTCGACTCTCATTGTTGTGGTGTTATCCCTCATTCCAGCTGGCCCATATAGAACAGCCAAAGACATCCTGGTCAACCCTCAAGGGAAGGCAGGGGCAGACCATGGGCATTCCCCGCCATCCAAGGAGGCTTCCATACTTGCAGAGCCGACACATAGCACTCTGGTTCTGGGCTCACCCAAGGAATGTCACGTCCTGCATATGGCTGCTTAGCCTCACTTCCGTATATTGGGCCTTCCGTTCACCATAGGCTGTTCTTCCTTAAATCATAAGAATGCAGTCTGCAGATGACATCCACACAGTGAGCTTTCGATTCGGACTTTCCACGTTATGGATTTGCTATACAGGCAACAATCTATTTCGTGCCACTAGGACACTTTTTCCACCTTTTACGAAACCCACGCAGTGAGCTTTCGATTCGGACTTTTGACCCGTGATTCAAGATTTGATTGGCTAGCTGGGGATGTTTTTTAAATTTCATATTTACCTATCGGATGCTCCGTGGCGCATATCCGCGTTCGAAACACAGCTGCGCGCGATTTGGCAGCAGACCGCGTTACGTTTTTTTTTTTTACGAAATGGTTGAATTGAATATAATTGAATTGAATTGATCTTTATTTTTAAATGGTAACATTCGGCCCTTCCAATCACTCATCTTTCGTTCATCAACAGTGCATGATGCATTCACATAGGAAAAAAAAAACATTGTCAAATGAATGTTGTAAGCATAAACACTGCATATTCTCATGTTATGTGACACATCCCCCCTCCCACACACACATCCCGCACCAACCTACACACACATCCCTCATCTACTCACACATCACCCACCCATACCCACACATCCCCCACCCACCACACATCCCACTCACCACACATCCCCCACTCACCCCTTCACCCACTCACAGATCCCGCACAAACCCAGACATCTGGCACCCACCCACACACACATCCCTCACCCACCCACACGCATCTTTCCATCCACTCACACATACCCCAATCCACTTAAGCTCACCCACATACACATGCTCCACCCACCCACACACCCTCCAACCACACACACATACCCCTCACACACATATCCCGCATCAACACACACATATCCCTCACTCACTCACTCACACATCAACCACCCATACCTACACATCTTTCCATCCACAGACACATTTCCCCACCCACCCACACATTTCACAACAACCCACACACCCCAACAACCACACACACACATCAGTAAACAATGGCAAACCACTGAACGTAAGCTTGCCAAGAGATCACAACAGCAAAAAGTGCTGGTGTTGACTGCAACGCCCTGTAAAGGATATGCAACTAACTGTATTTATTTACCTATCAATTTAAAACTACTTTTTTCTGTTGCTACCTTTTCGTAGTAAGGGTTTCAAAGGACACTTTGTGTATATGTTTGTTCTTATAATATATTCACAATTAGGTCGGTGTGGCTGTGAGGTTTATTAACGAGCTTAAATTTTCTCTTATGACAAAGATGTAGTCGGATCGTTCCACACGCCGATCGTTTGGATCTAAATTTTGGCTTTTCGTTCAGAAAGCAATGGTAAACTACTGAATGCAAATTAGCACGATGTCCTCATTACGTTTCATGACTCGCAGGGGTCCATTACAGTGTACTTGTATGTTGTATTAATAGATGCATTTAATATCATATTACTAGTTAACTATTGGTGGCTTCATCGTGTGAGTGTGTGTGTGTTCGTGCGCGTGTGTATGTGTGAAAATATGGTGCGCGTGTGCGTATGTGTGTAAGTCTCTATGTGTATGTGAGTGTGTGTATGTGCGTAATTGTGTGTATATGTGTGTACGTATGTGTGTAAGTGTGTGTGTGTATGTGTACGTGTGTATGTGTGTGCGTCCACTATAGTCCATACTACATCAATGTCCATTCTCTTAATATTTTATGGGGGGAGATGAGGCTGACAGGTTACTGTGTTCGTCTCAGACTCTGAAGTGATCTAGTTTGAATCCCAGCGTAAGGCCGGGCAATTGTTACAATAACCATTGGTTTCTAATGACAACACACTAATTCCCCACCTCTTTTGTAGTGAGCGTAGAAAACCTGGCCTTTTCATATAAGAATTAAAAACGTGAGGCCCCGTTTGCAAGCTATGAAAGTGAAAAATACCGCGGCAGTTGTCAATAGCAAAGAGATAACCACGTTGTTGTTCTGGGGAAATTGCCAGTTAACTGATTCAATAGATTTTATTTGGTTGTTTCGGGATTTGAGGTTTTAAGATAATTTGGTCGCGTCTAGCGTGGGCACTTGGTCAATTGGTTACAAACCCGCCTCGCACGCCAGTATTCCGGAGTTGGATCCCGGGTACAGTTAGGAATATGCACTACTGACGTGCTAAAACGAGAGCGAAACTCGAGTCTAGTGCTTCCAATCTGACGTGGACAAGGTCCAAGTTTCGTACCAGAATACGATCTTCGTTGCCAGTAGTGGGTTGTGCTCAGTCTTCAAACTGATGTAATGCCCAACAAAAAGTAGGTACACAATCAAATGAACAAGTATTATAATTTAAATTCCCTTTCACTGAGCATTGAAACTGCGGAATATACCGCGAAACAAAACAAATAACACGATGACCCCAGTATGGCGATATATCGTCCTTCTTTCCAAATGGGAGGTGACATGTGACGATATATTATGGTTAGGCACTGAATCAGTTAAGAAACTCCACCCACGGGTAGATGGCGTCAATGGGAGCTGGCTGGGCGAAGTAGCTCTGACACAAATACAGGGTATATTTTTAATGACTGGGGTTTTTGAAAATATTGCCGTTCCAAGTTTCAAATTTACCTGAGTGGCTAGAATGCCGGAATCTCCTTTGGGTAAGGTGTGGAGTTTTGTTTTTCTGTCCGGGCAAAAAGAAAACCCTAACCTGCACAGTTCGCGGCGACTGCACTAGCCAGGCGGCCTTAATTCCTCAGGCTCAAAGAACCCCCTGCCATACACCGCAAGGTACTATATTGGCAGTAAATGACAGTTTTGACAGTTGCATGAACTCCACAGAGAGCAAATACAAAACTTGGAACGGCAATATTGTCAAACACCCCACAGTCATTAAAAATACACCCTATACATACTGGGGTCTGGCACACTGACACATGAGGTCTGATGCTCTCCTCTCGAAAGAGGTGCCAGGGAAAAGGAAAAGAATACTGCCATTGTTCTAGTATAACTGATGTTGTCACGACATTGCCGTGCTCGGAAAATGACAGGTGTGGGCGTGCTTGTTGATTTTCTCATCTGTGTGTGCGCGCGCTTGTGTGTCAGTGTCTGCGTGCCTGTGTAACACATTATTACCAGCTTTTGTTGTTTTATCAATATAAGTAAAGTAAACGCCTTTTACACTGGGAGCACAGTGCTAAATGTGTCCGTGTATGTGTATGTATGTGTTAGAAAGAAAAGGTAGTTAGTTACATATCATTTATAGGTCATCGCAGTCAACCCCAGCATTATTTGACAATTTGTGATCTCTTGGCAAGTTTACGTCCAGTACTTTGCCATTGTTTCTGAACGACTGGCACCCATACCATTTTATTTTTAACAAATCAACGCAAGGCGGTCTGCTGCCAAATCGCCCGCAGCTGTGTTTCGAACGCGGTGTGCGGAATTACGAACTGCGTCCTTGGCCCCTTCACCGTGTAGCCAGCTATGCGTGTAATGCTTATTTTCGCACTTCCTATTACATAATAATATGCATTGTGATGTTAATTGAATCAGATACTATAATCACATTAACATCTAATGACATTCTTTCGGTTGAGAAAATGTCGGAAAGGGGCTCTAATTCATTTAGACAGGATCGCAAAATTATCAAATTGGATTACCTGCTCCTTTTGTTAGTTGTCCCCCTCTTTTCCTCAAGTTTAGTTCTGCTTCTTCTTCTTCTTCTTCTTCTTCTTCTTCTTCTTCTTCTTCTTCTTCTTCTTCTTCTTCTTCTTCTTCTTCCCATGTATTCCCCCATTAGGGTATCGACCCCCAACCAACCCCGCCAAGCTGTCCGTCCTGTCTCTTGCTATCTCCTGCAGCTCTCTCCATGCCCTCCCAATATTATTCATCTCTGTAATTCTCTCCCCAGTTTGTTTTAGGCACTCCTCTCTGTCGTTTGCCTTGTGGGTTCCGGACAAGAACATTAAAGATCACACAAATAGATGGGTCAGATCCTTTTAGTGCAGATTATAATCATTGCACTCGAGTCATGGGCACGCGACGGCGCAGTGGACAGCACGCCTGCCTGCCCGCCTGGTGGGCATGGATTGTTTCAGTGAATACAATATGCTGAGCAAGTACAGAGTGTATTTGTAACTACTGTGCAGTGTTTGAAAATATTGCCTGTCCAAGTTTTGTATTTACCTATTATTTTGCATGAACTTTACAATGGACGAATACAAAACTTGGACCGGCAATATTTTCAAACACAGCACAGTCATTAAAAATACACTTTATACAAGAGCATTTATTCACCGGGAATATGGTGCTGGACATGTTATAGACCAATAGGTACTCAGTTGCTGATGAGATCAGGGTCATGCCGCCCATCTTTACTTCCCAAGACATCTCCTGTTACCCATTTTAGGCTGGCTCGATCCGAGAGCAGAGGTCAATTAAAGAAATTCCACGGCCATCTGACCAGTATGTTAGCGTCTGGCCACTACACTAGATGCGTCATACATATTATATCACTGATGTGCGAGAGATGGGTGGTTGAAAGGGCCGGATGCATGCTGAAGTCGGACTCGCTGACCTCTGAGGTCTACATTAGTACTGGGAATCTTCGCTGGCAGTTGAAGATCAGAGAGGGGGGGGGGGCTTGTGGGAATGTCCCGAGTTCTGTGATTCCAGTTCTTGACTTAACTCAACTCAAGGGCTGAATGTAAGACGGGCCTGTGTGCCCAACTTGTGACCCTTTGAAGATAAGTTAGTTTGTTCGTTCGTTCGTTCACGTGTTAAAGTCCTTATTGAGGCGGATATTTTTTTTAATCAAGCTGGACTCCCAAATCAGCCCAGCCTGAAGTAGGTACCAGGGTAAGTCATGGGAAGTGAAGGTGGCCGACTTGATACTGACCACATAACACATCTATACGAATACCTGGATAGCACCTTATAGACAATACGCCTAGCGTGTGAAAAAGAGCTTTATATTTTAAAAGTACTCCAATCATGTACTTAGATCCTCTGATCTCTTGGGTAGTAAGCTCATCTACATCATCATCATCATCATCATCATCATCATCATTATCATCATCATCATCTTCCAGTTCTGCCTTCAAGCGTCGTAGGGAGGAATAATTTGCGCGTCAGCACCCGATGGGTGGCACTAGATAGTGTCATTCCATGTGATTGTACAATGTCTTTGATGTCGTCAATCCATTTTCTTCTTGGGTGTCCTCTTGGTCTCGTCGCAGATGGTCTTTGATGTAGGGCCAGCGATGGTAGTTGATGGTGTTACATTCTAACGACATGGCCAAACCATTTGATCTTCTGTCTTTCAATAAATGTGGCACAAGGTGTTGATCCTACTGTCTGTCTAATAACAGCATTTCTTACTCTCTCTCTCTCGGATTAAGTTGGAAGCTTTCCTCAGGCATTTCATCTCACAGGTGTTGATTTTGCGAACGTTTGATTTGGATAGAGTCCAAGTTTGAGATTGGTAGCATAGGGTTGGTGTGAATATGCTGTTTATTATCTGTCGTTTTGCGGACATTCAACAACTAAATGTACCAGTTTCTTTCCTCACACTGAGAGCAAAATTATATAGGGTGTATTTTTAATGATTGTGCAGTGTTTGAAAATATTGCCGGTCCAAGTTTTGTATTCGACCACTGTAAAGTTCATGCAACATGATAGGTAAATACAAAACTTGGACAGGCAATATTTTCAAACACTGCAGTCATTAAAAATATACCCTTATAAGAATATGGGTCTAGCACTGTGCACCCAGTGTAAAAAGAGTTTACTTTACTTATATTGATAAAACAACAAAAGCTGGTAATAATGTTTTGGTGTTTCTTTGCGATGTATTTAATATATATAACGACCACCGCAATTACACGCCTTGTCCGTCTTTATTGCTTCCATATCACTGCCGCTAATAAAAAAATTGTTTCGTTATGAAATCCGTTCTTTTTATCTTACTCACCGGGTGATATCAATTCAAATATTGCTTTAGAAGACCGCGCTTATTCAAGGCGTACTGTTGGCGATATTGTATTCGGTAGCCATGTTGATTATGACTTAGTGGAATTAATTGTGTTCATTGTTTTCTTTATCGGTTTCTAACTGTTAATTTGCATAAAGTGTAGAGTAGATGAGTAATACATGACAGATTCTTGTTCAACGCACGTGTCTCAGAATTCATTTTGAAATGCATACATTACATTTAAGAGCATGCTACCAAACATCCTACTGGCTCCGTGATTAAGAGGTTATGGACGCAGTTCGTGATCCCGCATACCCGCGTTCTAAACACAGCTGCGGGCGATTTGACAGGAGACTGCCTTGCGTTTTTTTTTACTAAATGGTATGGATGCTGGTCGTTCAGAAAGCAATGACAAACTACTGAACGTAGGCTTGCCAAGAGATCCCAACAGCAAAATATGCTGGTGTTGACTGCGACGTTCTCTAAAGGATATGCAACAAATTGTTTTAACCAAACAGATACGAACGCATATGTAGGTGTGTGTGTATGTGAGAGAGAGAGAGAGAGAGAGAGAGAGAGAGAGAGAGAGAGAGAGAGAGAGAGAGAGAGAGAATGGATGGATGGATGAATGGATTTATTTATTTGCGCGCGAACGCACACAGGTATGTATGGGTGCAAGTCATCATCATGTATCAGGTCCAGTACTAGCGTCGCTCTAGCCACGACCCCCTGAACTTATTCTCGATCTATTGCCAGTTCTCCCTCCTCGTGTGTTGTCACAGCCAGGCAGTCTACAGTGTTATTTCTCCATCTGGTCCACCCCCGCCTCTCCTGCCAGGCTCCGTGCCTTCCATCACTGCTCTCTCCAGGCCTTCCATCACTGCTCTCTCCAGGCCTTCCATCACTGCTCTCTCCAGGCCTTCCATCACTGCTCTCTCCAGGCCTTCCATCACTGCTCTCTCCAGGCCTTCCATCACTGCTCTCTCCAGGCTACTGTGACGTTTGCTCGCTTGCTTGTGTTCGTTTGCTTGAGCTCCAACGCGAAGTCCTGTATATCGGATGAAGACATCCTGTTGTCCAACATCAGTGTGATGTCATACAGGACCTGAGGTTGGCGTGAGTATCCGTTGTCCCATGTCTGTGACATTTAATATGGCCAAAGTATGTCAGTTTGCCAGACGTGATGTTGTGTGTGAGCCAGTTCTCTTCCACGTTCGACGTACGAGATATGAAGTCTTCCTACCAGCATCACAGTGTGTATACTTTGTCTTGTGATGTCTGGTATGTATGTATTATGCATTTTATAAAAATGTGCGTTCGTTGCAGGACGTTGCAATGAAACAGATTCTATCGGCTGTTTGGTATTTACTAGGCAGGTTTATGTTCAGTAGCCTGTCTGAACGAGAAGTCAACGTTTAAGTCCAGCTGACTGGCATGTGGAACGAACCCACTGCTCCGCCTTTGGAAAAGAAAATTTAAAGTTTAAGCTTGTTAGACCTCTCTGCCATGCCGACTTTCTTATTATATGTATGTAGGCGCGCGCGCGCGCACGCACACACACACACACACAGACCACGGATCAAAAAACCTCTTTCGAGCCTCTACAATAGAGGATTTTAAGCAAGGTCACTGTGTTGGAAGTGCATCTGTACAAGCATCTATGCACACAAGACTTCACAACCTACGAAAGGACAATTAACGGCCTTAACCTTGAAAAGGTTCTGAATTTGGCACTCAGTCTCGTCTTCAGCAATCCCATTAAAACGTGAATTATTGAAACGGCAACGAAGTAATTGCTATACTTTATTTTTAACCTACAGTATAGTCACCTATATTACAGTATAGTCACCTAGATTTAAAAATTTTTAAAGTCGATATTACATTCTAATCGACTGTTAAAAGTTAAAGATGTTGCTAGTATAAGTTTCAGGTAATTGGATGGAAAGTAAATCAATAAACGGTGTTGTTCATTTTCGCTTGCCTCTGGGTAATTAACTCAGCACATTTCACATGAGGAGTTTCAATTTCTACGTAAATCTTGTATTTCAGATTGCAGTCAGTAACTAAATGCCAGTGTTCGTAATTTCCGTGTGTTAATATAGTTTTAGCAATGCGGTACTGACATCCACAAGTATTATATAGTTTGTTCGGTGGGTACATTTGGGTCATTCATCATGTGCCATGTCGAGTGTGGGCAGTCATATTTCGTCATCTCACACGATCACCAGAGTCATGGATCAGCTCAGTGTTCTTGTCGCGACCATGCCACGTCGCCAAACCATCCAGGTATTTACTTCTCTGCATTATCCTTGTTCTTTCCCCCTGAATCTTGCCAGTTGTCACCAAGTTCTCTAGTTTATTTCTTCATCTAACGTGTCCAAAATATGTTGACTGTCTACGTTTAATTTCTATAATCAGTTTACGGTTTTCATCTGCTTTTTTTAGGACTTACTCGTTGTTGTTTTTTTTTTTTCTTTTTTGTCTGTCCGTGGTATTTTTTTAAATTTTTCCCAGAAACCACATGTCCACTGCCATTAGGTGTTTTTCAGCTTGTCTGTTCATTGTCCGCGTCTCACATCCATAAAAAAGTACAGATTCTATGTAGCACTTCAACATTGTTTTTCTCGTTGCAATTGACATCTTTTATTGGTCAGTATGTTTTCCATCTTGCAAAAGCCTAGCCTCGCCATATCGATTCTTGTTCTAATCTCTTCAACGCATATCCCATCAGATGTTATGACTGTTCTGAGATAGTTGTAACGATTCACTTGTTTAAGAACATTCCTATATTACATTGCGGTATTTCTTTCTTCCTAGTGAAGACCATAATCTGTGTCTTCTTAAAATTTAATTCTAACCTAGTTGTTCAATGTGTACAATAACCGCATTTACTAAATAACGCAGATCATGTTCATTATCTACAACAAATATTGTATCGTCGGAATATCTAATGTTGTTGATTTTATTTCCCCCAATTGTGATTCCACCCATATCTTCTAAAATTCTAAAACATTTTTCACTTTATAGGAAAAAAGAGATCAGGAAACATTAAAAATCACTTTCGCACACCTCTCTTAACAGGATGATATTGACCTCCTTTATTATCAATCTTTATGGCAGCTTGTTGTTTCTAATATATGTTGTTTACAAATTCTAAGGTCTTTCCCCATCCATTTGTAGATCAGCAAGCATCTTCGTCATGTTGACATGTCTTACTTTATCGAGAACCTTTGTGTAGTCAATAATACATTTGGGTAGATTATCGACATATGTACGGAACAGACTTCCCACAAAAAAACGCCAGAACTATAGAAATTGATCTGTCTTTTTATGTCTGTCTCTCTGTTTATCTGCTGCCTGTCTGTCTGTCGGTACTGGTGTTTGCATTCTTGTCTACCAGTTCAGCTGAATACCTATGTCTCTGTCTGACAGCTAGTTGTATGCATGCCTAGATGCCTGCCTGGCTGTCTGTTTGTCGTCCTGGCTGCTTTTCAACATATCTGCATAGCTACCTACATGCTTGCATAGTTTCCCACATGGCTGCCTACCTGCCTGCCTAGTTGCCTACATGCCTTCCTAGCTACGTGCATGCCTGCCTAGATACCTAAATGCTTGCCTGGCTATCTGCATGCCTACATGCATGCCTACATGCATGCCTAACTGCCTACATAGCTGCCTACATGCATGTCTACATGGCTACATATAAGTGCACTGCCTGGTAATGTGCACTGTCTGGTAATATCCACTGCCTGGTACTGTGCACTGTCTGGTAATTACTCGTAAAATGTGCGCTGTCGATAATGAAAATTTAGACTATCTGGTAATAAACAATGCGCACTTTCTGGTAAAGTGCAATGTGCACTGACAGGTAATGAACACTTTGACATGTCTGATTATAAACATCGCGCCATGTGTGATCATGAACAGCGTGCACTGCTAGATGATTTACTTGTGCAGTGTGCATTGATTCATAGTGCACAATATACGCTGACCATGTACAACGTGCACGCACATACATACGTGCATACGTACATTTGTCTTTGACGTACTTTATTAGTTTTAACACATACACACAACACGAGCCGCAGTGGCATACTGTTTAGTGCGTTTGCCTGCGAAGGCATCGTTTCGGGTTTAACCCCGAGCATGTGCAGGAATATGTGTTCCATTCAGTGCGGCTCTGGGGTCGACATAGCCTCATAACAATGGGTATCAGACAAATTTATGGGGATTGTCTGGGGAAGAAAAGGCGACGAGGAAGGGAATATGTGACCCTACATATGAGTGGCCTGATATGTTTACAGATGTTGACAGTCAAATTTTTTTTTTTTGGGGGGGGGGAGGAGGGGTGGTGGGGGAGGGGGCACGTTATGAGAAGAAATAAACTAAACTAAACAACTTGTGACAACTGGCACGATTGAGGTGAAAAGAACAAGGGAAAGGCATCGAAGAAATATATGGATGGCTAGACCACATGGCATGGTCAGGACAAGAACACAGAGCTGATCCATGGTTGTGGTGATCGTGTAAGATGACGAAACATGGGACACCATCCCCCCCCCCTCCAACCCTCCACGCTTTCCGGCATGGCACATGATGAATGATGAAAGAATAACGTTTGAAGGATTAGAAATGCACACTCCAGAAGTAATATCTGCTTTAGGGCTACCTTTACCTTTTTATACAGTGAGCCTCAGGGCCTGGATAAGTGCTCTTTACTTTACTGTACTTTTACTTTTACTTTACTTTACTTTTACTTTACATTACTTTTACTTTACTTTACTTTTACTTTACTTTACTTTACCTTTCCTGGGTTTTCTTCACTTAACTTTACTTCAGGCTTAATGTATATTACTTTTACTTTACTTTATGTTTACATTGATACATCTTTTGATTTACTTTACTTTACTTTCTGTTTGCTGTTTCTTTTACTTTATTTTTACTTTTATTTTACTTTTACTTTACTGTATTTTACTTTTCCTATTATTTTACTTGTTCTTTACAATACTGTACTTTACCATTTCATTCTCTTCAGTTTCTAAATGTGCATGTAGTCATGCCGTCAGCACTAAATGTCATCAAGAGTTTAGATGTGTGTCAGGGAAATCTCCTCGGCAACACTTAGCCTACTGCATAGGTTTGCATTTCACAGAGCTAGAACTGTTGAATGCGGCTCGATTATATAAAGTATACTGACCAACGTGCGGCTTGATTATATAAAGTATACTGACCAACGTGCGGCTTGATTATGTAAAGTATACTGACTAACGTGCAACTTGATTATATAAAGTATACTGGCCAACGTGCGGCTTGATTATATAAAGTATACTGACCAACGTGCGGCTTGATTATGTAAAGTATACTGATTAACGTGCAGCTTGATTATATAAAGTATACTGGGCAACATGCGGCTTGATTATATAATGAATGTATACCGACCACCGTGCGTAAGGTGCCTGATGAGGACGAGCTAAACTACAGGGATCTGTGTACTGTTCATTGTTGCTACTTGAATGCATTTAGATCATGTTCTAACTGCGCTAGCGTACGCTAACATTTAAATTTTAACCCTTAGCCCATACCTTTTGGCTCAGCGAATGAGGTGACGCTATAACAGAGAAATATGCACAAAAGTCAAATGTCATCTCTCAGCTACCTACAATGCACAACACTTCACTACTTCCGGGGAACGTTGCATACAGCGCCAGGATGAATCATACATCACCAGAGTTAATTCCCACCGCTAGTCGTTAACTGTATACCATGTGTGCATACATATATAGTCCACATGCGTGCTGGAGTGTGATTAAGTTGTCTTTATGGCCATTATTTTGCTATGTGCTCGTATATTATTGACTATAGATGGGAACCTGCACAGGAGTAACATCTGGAGGCTTATCTCGTACACCAGCAGTTATGTTACCACAAGCAACGCTTGTTGTATATCTCTTGCGCGCATGTGCGACGTGTGTTTCTCTCGCAAAGTAACGGCCTTATGTTAACTCTATAATGACAGCCACTAAGTCCCATGTAGGAGCCGGGGTGGCGCAGTGATTAGCACGCATGTGTTCGAATCCCCCATGCAAGCGGATTATTTTTTAAATATGACTTAGGCTACCAAGCCAACCTAGCCTACAATGTGTACCAGGAAATCCCATGGGAAGTAAAAGAAGCCAGGGTGATATTGACCACATCACCTATCACGTGCCGATTTGTCTATGAGCATATGTGAACAGCACCATGTAACCCCTGTTTCTACGTGCACTCAGGCCTACACTTCACATACCTATATATGTAATGGTCCTAACACTTCACATACCTTTAAATGTGATGCTCCTAACACTTCACATACCTATAAATGTGATGGTCCTAACACTTCACATGCCAATAAATGTGATGGTCCTAACACTTCACATGCCTTTAAATGTGATGGTCCTAACACTTCACAGACCTATACATGTGACGGTCCTAAAATGTCATACCTTTAAATGTGATGGTCCTAACATTTAATATACCTTTAAATGTGATGGTTCTAACACTTCACTTGCCTTTAAATGTGATGGTCCTAACACTTCACATACCTTTAAATGTGATGGTCCTAACATTTAATATACCTTTAAATGTGATGGTCCTAACACTTCACATGCCTTTAAATGTGATGGTCCTAACATTTAATATACCTTTAAATGTGATGGTCCTAACACTTCACATACCTTTGAAGGTATGCGTCTAGCATCATATGCCCAATGCGCCATAAGGCATGTAGAAAGGTCCTTTACTTTCCTTGTGCCCGATACTTCTCCGGAACGGACCTTTCCTACATTTACTAGGAGCCATCGGCTGTTAGTTACAGTGGGCTCCGTTACTTCTCAGACCTTGTAGGGTGTCAGTATTTGGAGGCCGGTGTTTCGTGGTGTCCGTAATCGGATAACTTCTAGGAAGATTTTTGTTGTCTTTTGTGCTGGTAAAAAAAAAAAATGCATGTGCTTTGCAGAACGTTGCAGTCAGTCCCAGCCCCTATTAGCTGTTGGTGATTTACTAGAGAATGTTACCTTCAATAGTTTGCCATTGCTTTGTGAACGAGACGTCAACATTTAAGCCCAGCTGACCGGCGTGTGGAACTAACCCACTTCCCTGCCGTCAGGAGAGAAAGTTTAAGTGCGTAAAATCTCTGAGGTTTGTATATCCCGTATACGACCACTTATAATATCAATATTTTTGTTTTAATAATTGTGGAAGTAATTAGCCCTTATGCTTTAACAATTCATTAAAACTCGGGGGTAGAGTCCTATACTAAACCAGAATATCGTGCAAGAGTTCATTTATCTATAGCTCCGTGGTGCAGTTTGGGAACATCCTTTTATTTTTCACAATATATAATGGCACAGATGTGAAATGTTACACCTGCTTTCTCAGCATTGGTTATAACTGAGGGGGTTTTCAAAAGTATGATGTATACTAAAACTTGTAACATTTAATATTCGTTATTGAGTGTTCATATCCGTATACATAAATTGTATGAAATCGGGCATGCATAGTTGATGCTGCAATGGCTCTTTGATCTAAAATATCTGCAAACTGCAACAATCAAAGTTGGAAATACTTACAGTTTTCGGTTGACTGTTTATTTATTATTCAGATGACGCTTGTGAATTAGCAGAATGATATTTAATGTGCTGCTGTTGTTTTTCGATGTTTTCTGAGCGCGCGGTGGTTATCTTTGCTTTGATTTCTTTAAACGTTTACTACTTAAAATGAACAATGAACCAACCCTGCTGGAATAAGTATTGCCCCTTCAGATGTGTTCGTATATTGTTCAGCCATCTCCTTCGTGCAACGTTTTGATTTATGCAGTGAGCTTGTTAAAGAAATCGTTTTGTCAGGTCCACATGACAAAGCCATCAATGCCATCATCATTATCTGTTTGTTTAACAACACGAGAAGAAATCTTTTGGAATCTTGACAAGTCGTAGGATTATTCGTGACATAAAGAGTTAATATGGAAGAACAGTGACATTTGGCGTCTGTCACACACAGCATTTATTAACGCCAGGCCTTATTTACCACTCATACCATAATAAATTTATGGATTGTATTTTTGTCCACAGATAGTCGT
Organism: Cepaea hortensis; assembly: GCA_963921405.1. Taxonomy (NCBI): domain Eukaryota; kingdom Metazoa; phylum Mollusca; class Gastropoda; order Stylommatophora; family Helicidae; genus Cepaea; species Cepaea hortensis. The sequence goes on from OY992889.1 coordinate 73,639,267, forward strand.
TATGGAGCAACATGTTGGAATATAAACACTGCAGTCAAAAACGTGAATCCGACAACTACAGACTGGCCCGTGCTGTTGTGAATTTCTTTGAGGGATATACAGAGTGGAACTTGTGTATTTAATAGAGGGAAACTGATGGTGTGTTGTTAGTTATTCTGTTTCTGTTGCTGCTGCTGCTGCTGTTGCTAACATACAAATATGAGGACTATACCATCGTTAGTGGCGCTTTGCACTATATTCAGTGACGTTCTACACTTTTGGATAAGCGTCAATGCAGGTAAGTTTTACAAGTACATATTTTTAAGTACTATGCTTCTAGCCAGTCCGCCAGTATCACGTTCTTAAGTTGACATCGTGTTTATTTAAAATAAAATTAATTACGGTGTGTTTCAATTTACTTATGTTTAATGTTCTTGGTCCACGGTGTCCCAAGAATGTTTCTGTAACGTGTAAATTCAACATTCTTGATTGTATTCTATTGTGATTGCAAATGGTCCACGACTCATATCCGTATATTTCCACATGAAAGATACATGTTATCTAACAGTTAACTTGCATGTATTGGTTGACGCAGTGCAAAACACGCTGGGCACTGTTTAACCTCCGCGTTGCCACGACCAGTCTACGTGTGACGTCATTTGAGCAGTTCCCATTGCTGTTGATTACGAGCTTAAAATATTCAGTTTTCTGCAGTTTCAGTTTCTTCATTGTTGACTGCGATGGTTGAACGGAATCCTGACAACAATTAAATTAAGAACTGGTTGGTTTCGTTTGGATTAACATGATCAGTTTATAATCATGCGCGTTCACATGAGTTGATAGTGAGACAAAATAATTGTTGATCAACATCTAGGAGTTGGGTTGAGTCAAGAACCGACATCACAACAATCGGGACATTCCCATACGTGTTCCGTCCTCATCTTCAAATTGATCCACATCTATAAATATGTTGCTTACGCCTTACTGGCTTCTAGTCCTATGCTTTCAACTTCATTTATGTGTATTCAATGAATGCCGATCAACGTATCTCATATTGTTTAGACTTCCCTATACAGTTTTTTTTTTTTTTTTGCGTATCCTTTTACAGGACTTAGCTGTCAACAGCAGCATCTTTCAGCTGTCTGTTGATCTCTTGGCAAGATTACGCTCAGTAGTTTGCCATTGCTTTCTGAGCGGCCGGCTCAGTATCCGCAAGTCACGAGCGGGGGTCGAACCACCTCAGTTCTCGCTCCGCTGCGAGACTCTGCGTGATAAACGGGATTACAGAGAGAAAGTGTTGTAACCCCACAGCCAGAGAGACCGGCTCCCTATACAGTACCTGTTATATTTTAACCTGTTATTATATCTAATTTTAATCTAATTGCAACCATACCGCTCTAAATGAGGATCTGCTTTTCAACACTTTGCTTAACCAACCTAGTCATTGGTCATTAGGCGCGGATCCAACTTCACGGCAACGGGTCGTCCCCTTTATGCTCCGTTCCTGTGCCAGTGAATATCACACAAAATGCTCCTCACTATCCCATGTGAAAAGTGGAACAGACAGGAGTCTCGACAAAACAACAGCCCGCACAGGTACACTGTGCATAATGCTGCCGCCAGAATGCCAACACAAAAGTCATCCACGAAAAATACAGTTCATCGTCGATGGAAGGGGCAGTCACTAGGAAACCAGCGGCCACACAGTACTGAATAAGGCAATCCATTCAGTTCAGCTACAGGCAATCCGCTATCATTCCGAACATGCAGTAAAGGCTACACACAACCGCGGACAGATGTAACAGTATTCCATACGAAATTCACAGCTCACAGTGTCGCGCCACGCACTCAACTCAATGGCAGGGCGACGGAACCATGAACTACCAGTCCAACATGAGTAAAAAGCGAATGCAAACCTAGCCACAAGCATAAGCGCTCCAGATGCCTTAACCGTTCACATGCCTATCCGCCAACCTAATTGAATATAATCAATAGTGGAGGAAATATGAGCCACTGACGTCTAGTCCTGGTCTCTTTGTGCTGTGCTGAATCATGACCTGGTTATCTCCTAATGACCGGCGCTGTGGCTTAGGGGATAGTGAAGCGTGTAGTTTCCTAATTTCTCTTCATACCGATGTGAGTGTTCAAATTCAATCACGGGCGCTTAGGAAAAAGACTGCCTTGAGTTGATTTCGATGGTATGAGGCGTCGACCGTTAAGAAACCAATGGCAAACTACCGAACTAAGTGTGCCTAGTAAATCACAAACAGCCAATAAATGCTGTGGTTGATTGCAACATCCTGTAAAGGACATGCAAGTAACGTACAACCTAATATGTCACTCAGCAGATGTGAAGCTCCAGCACTGGTAATGCATGCCCTGATGGTTTCTGAGCTTGGAGAGGGGACGGAGAGCTCTGTCACTCACGACTGGAGATGGTAATTTGGTACCGAGACAGGAGAGCAACCTTTACACCCGCCCAGTGCAAATAGGCTGAGGCCCGTTTCAGAACTCAGACGACCAGAATGTTAATGCATTTGACTTAAGAGTTAGAACGCAGTTATCTAGAGGATTCGCCAAGCAACCAATCAACCATTATAACAATTGCAAGCACCAATCAACCATTATAACAACAATTGCAAGCAATGTACTAATGCCTCTAGTAATGTCTCTGTACAGTAATGTTCCCGTGTTAAATGAACGTTTCTTGCCGAGGACAAAATGCGTTAGAAGCCTTGGTCATGTCGCGGTTAGTACATTCCTTTGCCAACATAGTACAAAATGCTTTAGAAGCCTCAGTAATGTCGCGGTTAGTACATTCCTTTACAAACGCAGTACAAAATGCGTTAGAAGCCTCGGTAATATCGCGATTAATACATAATTTACCAACACAATGCAAATTGCATTAGAAGCCTTGGTAATGTCGCGGTTAGCACATTCCTTTACCAGCAAAGTACAAAATGCATTAGAAGCCTTGGTAATGTCGCGGTTAGCACATTCCTTTACCGACACAATGGGCCCAGGTGCAAACCTCAGTAGTGTAAAACGAATAGCCAGATGTTTGTTTGCCAAAATCACTCATGATGACCATATTCTGATACATGATATCATACGATGGGCATAACATCGTGTCTGACATTCACTCAGAGGTAACACGTGCGGTGGTTTAAACATGACATAACATCGTGTCTGACATTCACTCAGAGGTAACACGTACGGTGGTTTAAACATCTTATGAGAATGAAATCTCTTCAACTGCTCTTAGGACAATTAGTTAGTTGCATATCTTTTACAGGACGTCGCAGTCAACCACAGCATTTTTTGACTGTTTGTGATTTCTTGGCAAGTTTACGTTCAGTATTTGATCATTGCTTTTTTAACAATAACGCCAAAAATATCAGAAAGTATTCTCAAAGATCTCCTATAGGGAGAACTAGCCACCGGGAAGAGGCCAACCGGTAGACCCTAAATGCGATATAGAGATGTGTGTAAACAAGATATGAAAACCCTTGACATAGATCCAGACATGTGGGAAAGATTTGCAGCAGACAGATGCTCCTGCAGAAGAGCTGTACTAAACGGACTGGTGCTCTTATAGCGCTAACTGATCAAACAAACTAAGGATAGGCTGCACAGGCATAAAATGCAGTCACTTACTGCGGGACTTGCCTCGTCTTACAGATGCAGAAACTGTGATAGAGATTGTCACTCTCGCTTTGGACTATACAGTCACCAGCGGTGCTGTCAGGTACCTCCCCAGCGACACAACTCTATAGTCCTTCAGGACTGAAAGAGGCCTACTACTACTACTACTACTACTACTACTACTACTACTACTACTACTACTACTACTACTACTACTGCTACTACTACTACTACTACTACTACTACTACTACTACTACTACTACTACTACTACTACTACAACAATTACTACTACTACTATTGCTGCTACTGCTGCTGCTGCTGCTGCTGCTACTGCTGCTGCTGCTGCTGCTACTACTACTACTACTACTACTACTACTACTACTACTACTACTACTACTACAACAATTACTACTACTACTATTGCTGCTACTGCTGCTGCTGCTGCTGCTGCTGCTACTGCTGCTGCTGCTGCTGCTGCTGCTGCTGCTACTACTACTACTACTACTACTACTACTACTACTACTACTACTTCTACTACTACTGTTATCAGTTATCAGTTGGGGTATCTTCATTGCACTCCGGACATGCCCATAGGTGCTCAGATCCTCCCCCAGCATATGCATCAGCGTCCGGTGGCTAATAGTGCCAGTTCTGTGTTGGTTGAGTCCTCGTCTGTGTTGGTGTTCAGTCCTCGTCTAAAAAGCCTGTGTCCTTAGTACTCTTCTTTATGGCAGTGAAACCTGGACAACTTACTCACGCCAAGAGAAACGTTTGAACAGCTTTCATATGCGGTGTCTGCGAAGAATTCTTGGTATTAAGTGGCAAGACAAAATCACAAATACTGAAGTATTGGAAAGATCAGGTTGTGTGACGGTGTATTCCATGCTCAGTCTTCGTAGACTTAGATGGATAGGACACGTTAGGAGGATGGATGATGGTAGAATACCAAAGGACATCTTTTTTGGTGAATTACAGATGGGTAGGAGATCTCAGGGTCGGCCTCTACTACGATACAAAGATGTGTGTAAGCGGGACATGATTGATATAGGCATTGATAATGCACAATGGGAACACGTCGCCGCTGAACGTGTTGCATGGAGGGCAACTATCAGAAATGAAATAAAGACAAAGGAGAAAATGATTGCAGATAAAGCACACACAGAGCGTGAGAGACGTAAGATGGTGCAAAATGGTGGAAATGACCATGTTTTCACATGCACCTACTGTGGGCAAACATTTGCAGCAAGAATTGGCCTTACCAGCCACACTCGCCACCGCCATGGATCGTAGTTATTAAGCCTTTTTGAAGCACAATGTACCAAACTATCTTCTGTCAAGACGGAAAGGTGCCAATGAATGATGATGATGATGTGTTGGTTGACGAGGCGCCTTGTTTTCCCGATGTACATCTCGCGTCTGGCCGTGCCGATTCTTACTCCCAAGTCTTTCATCCTGGACAGCGATGTGGGTTCACTGACGTCAAAGTCCTCTGTTCTCGCCATATCTTTGAGGACGTTAATACCATCGGCACGATCCATGGGCTGGCCATCTACAGGGGGTGCAGAGCCAGCCAGTTTATCAGCTCGTTCATTTCCCTCGACTCCCGCATGTCCCGGGACGAAGATGAAGGTGACTTTACGGACAACAGACTTCCGCAGCGACTCAGTCCACTGTCTACGTACAGATCCAGCTTCGACCTTCTGAATCATGCTCATTGAATCACTTAGTACACACACGTTGGTATAATGCTGTGATTCCAGCCATATGAAAGCCTGTGTAACTGCCATCACCTCCATCGTCATGCTGCTCGTGGTCATAGAGTGGGCACCACTGGATTCTTGAATGATTCGGCCCGCTGAACGGGCTGTAAATGCCCACACACTTCTCTGCTGCTTTACAACAGATCCATCTGTATAGATGAGCACTTCGGGACTATCTGAGTGTTCATAGATGAGCGCGTTGACCTCTGCATTGACAGCGGCAGGGTTCTGCTCTCTGCACCGTCTGTCGAGTGTGATAATGCAGGAGAAAGTGCACTTAAAAGCTGGAGGCACAGGCACCCATTCCTTGCCGGGGTTGATACTGGTAAGACTGCAGACCTGTCTGACGACATCTTCCGCCCGACCCATCCAAGATTTGCCCCTCTTTAGCCTGTCACCCTTTTCTCTGAATATAGCGTCATGCAGAGGGTGCTGCTCATCTGCACTTATTTTTAAGTATGCACGAGCTCTCCAGATCTTGATCCTGTGTTCCATTGTCGGGAAGTCAAGGAGGTATCTCATTGCTACACAGCTGGTGTCTCTCGTGAAGCCCAAAATGATGCGCATGGCTTCGTTTTGAACCTTTTCAAGTCTTCCAATCTGTGTAGGGCTGACAGTGAGGATGGCCAGGGCATACTCGATGCGTGAAAGCACCAGTCCTTGGAACAGAAGTATTAGCAGTCTTTGCTCTATATTGGCAGTCGCCATGACTCTCATTGCTGACAAACCTTTTCGAGCTTTCGTTATGACATAATCGACATGATCTCTGAAGGACAGGCTACGATCAAGCCTCACGCCAAGATTTGTCATTGACTGGGTTCTACTCAAAATACTCCCATCCATTCTTACTGCCGGCAGGTCTGTGTTCACAATATGGTTGTTTAGGGGGAACCATGTAACCGATGTCTTTGCAGGGTTGGCAAGGGCACCGACATCAGCACACCATGAGGAAATTCGATCTAGTTCGCCCTGCATATAGTTGGCAACCGCCTGTCTATCTCGACCCTGTCGATACACGAGAATGTCGTCAGCACTACTACTACTACTACTACTATAACTACGGAGCCAGAGGACGACCAAGAAAACAATGGACAAACCACATCGAGGCTACTATAAACAAAGACGGATACGGCGCAATCAAGGAGACACCGGGCCTTGGAAGGAAAGTCTGAATTAGAGAAAGCGGCGTCAACCACCTGGGGCTAAACAATCATCGCCAAGTGCCTTGATGGATGGTGTGGGCGAACATGCTTCTTATCATCGGTTGATCTCTAACAACATGCACTTTTTCGTGTATTGACACCTTTCCCTGCCATAACAAACGTTGTCACAAATCTCTTCTCGCCGTCTTCTTCTGTCCCAACATACCTTGACAGAAGACACAAGAAAATAAATATTCTGGTGTGGGCTGGCTTTCAAAATTTCAAATTACCTCAGTGTCCACTATTTACAATTCTCAAATATAGAGGGATGTTTATTGTGCTCTAAAGCTCCTATTGCCGGTCTCTCTGGCTGTGGGGTTACAACACTTTCTCTCTGTAATCCCGTTTATCACGCAGAGTCTCGCAGCGGAGCGAGAACTGGGGTGGTTCGACCCCCGCTCGTGACTTGCGGATACTGAGCCGGCCGCTCAGAAAGCAATGGCAAACTACTGAGCGTAATCTTGCCAAGAGATCAACATACAGCTGAAAGATGCTGCTGTTGACAGCTAAGTCCTGTAAAAAGGATACGCAAAAAAAAAAAAAAAAAAAAAAAAAAAAAAAAAAAAAAAAAAAAGCTCCTATTTCTTTAAATCCTTGTTCAAAGTAAGCAGCATATGATCCAATACCCATTTATCACGAGCGTTGATACCGCGTTTCTCTGAAAATAAGACTGGGCCTTATATTAATTTTAGCTTTAAAATATGCACTAGGGCCTATTTTCGAGAGATTTTTTTTTTTCAGATACAATAATCTACATTTATTCGAATACACTCATGTCATCTTCTTCTGGAACATTGTCATATCTATCCAAATCCCGAATTCCGTCTGATCAATTGTCGTTTCAGATCCTAGGTCCATAAACACTGCACACTGCAGTTTCATCCACGGAAATCATGTTGGAGAGTTGATATTTAGAAAAGTCGATGCCATCAACAAAGTATTTGTATGCAAGTGCACGTTAAATACCTTCATTCTAGCTGATGATCTTACCTAGGGCTTATTTTAGGGGTAGGTCTTAATTTCGGGGAAACACGGTATCATTTTGACTTTCCTTTTGCTGTAGACAAAAAGCGCCCACTGCTGGGTTTGTACCCGCTGCTTCTGGAGTTAGAAGTAAACGGTCTGCCTACAAGCCATTCCTTTTCTTCCCCTCCGAACAAGTGAAAAAGCGAGCAAATTGTGATTAATTCATTAAGTCCCAGACAGCTGTTGCTTAAAATCGCTCTATTCTAAGAAATTGTTGAAAAAGTAGTCACATTTTGGATATGGTGTCCGCCTCGAGTGCTGGAGGTCCCGGGTTCAGGCCCCGGCGAGGACCAGGATTTATTTACAAAATCCACCTGGACTTCCAGTAATAAAATTTCCCCTGGTCTCTGGGTAGTGAGATCGGACGCCCGTGTGTATTGTTGCGCACGTAAAAAATCCCTTGGCAGTTGGAAATCGAAAAAGAGTAGCCTAACGGCGCTGCCCGGGCAAAATTTTGAGTTAAAAATCTGCCCAAAGTATTTCAGGATCCTCGCCGATGCAACGGAGTTCGTGCATTGAGCTGAGTTTCTCCAGACTCAGGTTTGAGTTAGGAGGAAAACGGAGCACTTATGGGTTAAACCGTGTGCAGTGATGTTGATCCAACGACTAAACTAAACTAAACATTTTGGATACTGCTTTTAGGGTGTGGAGTTTTAGGCCTCCGCATATTCTAGGTCAAAACATATGAGGCAGCTGGTCAGTTCCCTCCTCGTCGCCCTTCTTTCCATGAAATTCTGAAATTGTCGAGTACCCATTTTCGATGAAGCCACATCGACTCCCACAGCAGCAATGGCCGGAAATATATATATATTACTGGATTACTGGATTTACAAAGTATATCAAAAGATAACATTTTACCCTTTATTAAACGTTTACTTCAGGGTTTATTGCCTATTTCTTTTCACAGCTCCTTTCACGGTTAAATTTCCCTAAGACCAAACTAACAGTCTAAATAACGGTTGGCCTTTCCTACATCTAGTAACTACTAAAGAAAATACTGGCTCTATAATTGTGTTAAATGTCAGCGTAGTTAATTAACTGTAACAGGGTTAGTCCTTCATTCCCCCACATAACCAAGTCAGCTATTAAGTCAGAAATAGTCGTTCTTGTAGAGAATGTTGTTATATTAACTCCCGACAATTTGATACCCGGCTGGTTTTGGGATCGCATTGGTGTCAATCGCTCGCTGACATTAACAGTCCCCGAGGAATGGCGGCTGCTTATATTAATCTGGCAGTTCTCAGTACCGTCAGACTATTTCCCCATTAATACAACCAGACCTTGTCTCTGTCGGCTATATGCCTATTATGTTTTAAATTGTGTGCGTCACATTCATTTCCTTATGGATCGCTATAGTTTAGTGAATAGAGTACTCACCTCCCTGCTCTGTGAGCCCGTATTCAAACCCCCTTGAGATAGGGTGCTAGTATGGCTGGGTCGCACAAGGTCGATAGAACGTTCTCAAATGGCCAACAGAAACATTTCTGCGAGGTAAGATGGTTCTATATCGCACCGAGGTCGATAGAACTTTATCAAATGGCCAACAGAAACATTTCTGCGAGGTAAGATGGTTCTGTATCGCACCGAGGCCGATAGAACTTTATCAAATGGCCAACAGGAACATTTCTGCGAGGTAAGATGGTCGTGTGATATTAACAACATTTAAATGTGGATTGGTCAAGAAAGTGTGAGCCTAGAGCCATATCGCCATTTTGCCCGGGAAACGGGGTTCTTGTCAAATGTACAGTTTAACTAAGTGCATAGAATAAAAATCGCGGTCGATAATAATGATAATGATAAAAATAAAGAGTGTTAGTGTGCGGTGATGATGTTGCCGAAGCCAAGATTATCGTCAGCGGTGTGTGTGTGTGTGTGTGTGTGTGTGTGTTATGTGTGTGTGTGTGTGTGTGTGTGTGTGTACGTACGTGCGTAGGCGCGCGTGCGCTTGTGTGTGGATGTGAGTATGCGTTCACCTTTTCTGAACTTTTTGAAGACGTGCAAACAGACATAAATATCAAGTCTGGAGACTAATGCAAAAGTGGAGCACCAACAAGACGGTTTCAGAGTAAGTCATTATTACATTATGTACTAGCGGGGTGTGGTGAAAACGAAACCAGACTTTAAGGGTGTTCAAGAGAACATAGAATAATTGTTGAAAGCACCTGGTATCAGCAACATTCAACAAATAAATTAGTTATAGATTGATTGATTGATTGATTGATTTAGGAACCGACATCACAGCATTCGGGTCATTCTCATAAGCGCTCCGTCCCCATCCTCAGCAGCCAGCGAAGAGTTCCAACACCAATAGTTCCAGTAGCATTAATTATAGATAACATACACCTAATGTTTAAGATCAAATATAAACTTAAAAAAAACATTAAATTAGATCTTGGCTTTGTGTACTGAATAAATAAGTTAAATGTTAGTTGCATATCCTTTACATGATGTCATAATCAACCGCAGTATTTATTTTAGCTGTTTGTGATATAGGCTACTAGTCAAGTTTGCGTTCAGCAGTTTGCCATTGCTTTCTGAACGACCGATGATCATACCAATGTTAAAAATCAACACAAGCCAGTCTACTTTCAAATCGCCTGCAGCTGATTTCACCCGCGATATGTGGGCTTACGTCGGCAAGATGTGAATAATCTGTGAGAAATATTCTTCGCGAGGTTGGCTGCAGAAATAACTATCCCACGTTGGACTTTATCGATGACTTCTCGTTCTTGACTTGGGGACGTAAATTACACGTACCTCTCAGTCGGAGTGGGTTCGCTGAATGGTTGTGGACACGGGTAATAGGGAAAGCTGGCGCACACGCAAAAATCAGTCCGGTGTGAAATACGCTTCAGTTCAAAGCTAACGAACGAAACAAAAACAAACAAAAAACGAATGATATTTTTTAAAGAAGAAACAACAAAAATAACTTTTAACAAATCATGAGATTCACACAAAAATTTGAAAATTATATGAAGAGGCAAAAGAAGAATTACTTGAATAAATCTGCAGGGAAATTTAAAAACAACATCGCCTTCTTATAGTCAATACCATGCAACGTTGGTGATCATGTCTGTCTACAACCTTCGGTCTCATGTATTGCCAATAATTTCTATACCGATGTTCCTCACACCTTAACGTCAAATTGCCTAGTATCTTTTCTCACATCTACCCTTGCTTTTCCTCGTCTCCATCTTTCCCGTTGTCAAGGCACACTCCAGCTTTCCCCTTCTTGTGACATGCCTTAATAAAAGAATGTGGAGTGGTTTTTCTGACGCGAGTAATCAGTTTTCTCTGTGAGTTAACATCTTTCAAGAGATTTTCATCACGCTTTTGATCCGCCCATTGTGTTCTCATCATTCGTTATAAAACCACATCTGTGCAGCTACCACATCATTTCTCACTAGTCTGTTAATTGTCTGTGATTCACTTCCTGCGTCAGGATTGGCTCGATATAGCTGAAAAACAACACAATGCCCAAACATGATACTAATGCATAAAAGACTTCATTATTACACTGATAAAGGACTGTACACATGTCTTCAAACCAAAGAAGGCAAAATCCTAATAGCCAAGGATCACATATAAGCTGTCCGTGAAAGACCTTAACAACGGTTCACTTGAGGAATAGTTTTATTTTCCAATAATATTGAAGGACCACACACTTTGGAGATGGAAGTTCAGAATGCTCTTACACCGTAAGAAATCTGGCAAGACCCCTGGGCCCAGACAACGCCGCAACTGAAATGATCAACGCCTTAGAAGAATATGGAATAGACCAGGTCATTATGTTCTTCTTCTTCTTCAGCGTTCCGAGCCATTGAGGTTCTTTGCTGCAAATACAATCCGTCTCCATTCGTCTCTCTGGTGGGCCTTCTCTTGCCAGTCGTTGATTCCAAGTGCTTGTAGGTCTGTACATGTATTATCTCTCCACCGCCTTCTTGGTCTACCTCGGGGTCTACGGTCATTTATTTCCTGAGTGTAAGCGAGTTTTGTTTCCCTATTATCTTCCATTCTTTCTATATGCCCCAGCCATTGTAGTCTATTAGCCTTCATGATACCAGTGATTAGCGGGGACTTAAACAGATCATAAATGTCTTTGTTACTTCTTCTTTTCCACTCTCCACTTTGTGTATCCCTAATGGGTCCAAAGATGCGTCTTAAAATTTTGTTCTCAAAGGTTTGTAACAAGGCTTCGTCTCCTTTCGTTGTACTCCAGGTTTCAGAGCCATACCGCACAACTGGTCTGATCAGTGTTTTGTATATTGTGATTTTGGTGTTACGAGATAGCGCCTTTGATTTTAGTAGATGTTGTAGTGCATAGTATATCTTATTTCCAGAGTTGATTCTAGTTTGTATTTCTTCCCTTATGATGTTGGAGCAGTTGAAGATTGTACCCAGGTATTTGTATGTTTCCGTTCTTTTAATGGTCATATTATCTATTTGTATGTGGCCAGAGTTTCTAGCCATTCCGTCTCTTGAAATTACCATATATTCTGTCTTATCTTGGTTGATAACCAGCCCCATCTGTTGGGCTTTTCCCTTTAAGTGAGTCAATATTTCCAATGTCTTTTGTTCACTTTGCCCTATAATATCTATATCATCTGCATAACCAAGCAGCTTGGATGTTCCTCCAATATCACATTCCTCCTTTACCTTCCTTACAACTTTCTCTAGAGCCAGATTGAAGAGTAGCGGCGATAGTGCATCACCCTGTTTCAAGCCAGATGTTATTTGGAAGGGGTCTGATTTCCTGCCTTTATATGTTACTATATTATAAGTATCTTCCATGCATAGTCTGGTCATGTTGATTAACTTCCTTGGTATTCCAAATTCCTGCATAGCATTCCATAGACTATTCCTATGGACACTATCATACGCCTTTTTAAAATCCACAAAAATGTTATGGAGATCTCTTTTATATTCCCAATGTTTCTCGGCTATTTGTCGTAAGATAAATATCTGATCTATTGTTGATCTGTTTTGTCTAAAACCCGCCTGGTAGTCACCTAATATGTCTTCTGAATATGGTTTTAGTCTATTTAGTAATACTGCGGATAGTATCTTATAGCTTGTGGACAGTAGTGCTATTCCTCTATAATTTCCACATTGGAACTTGTCTCCTTTCTTAAAGATAGGTATCAATAATGACTCTTTCCAGTCATGGGGTAATTCTTCTGTCCTCCAGATTTTTATTATTAGTTCGTATAGCTTTAGATGTAATGCATGGCCACCTGCCTTTATAAATTCAGCAGCAATTCCATCAGTCCCAGTTGCCTTATTGTTTTTAAGTGGTGTGATTACATATAGGATTTCTTCAAATGTAGGTTCTTCAATTTGTGGTTCGCATGTTAGAACCTCTTCTTGTGAGAAAATGTTACTTGGAGCTTCACAATTTAGTAATTCAATAAAATATTCTTTCCATGTGTTGCACATTTCCTCATTGGTATTTATCATATTCCCATTTTTGTCTTTTAAACCATATGTGTTTTGTTGGTGCCCTCGTTTCATTGACTTCAGTTCTTTAAAAAAATTTTCTGGATTCATTTTTCTGGTGATTAGTTTCCATATCTTTGATTATATTACTCATATATTCTCGCTTCTGCTGTCTGACTATTTTTGTAGCCTCTTTACATTCATTTCTATAATGCTCTTCCTTTTGGATGTTATTGATGTCATTTAACCATACATGTCTGGCATTCTTCTTCCTAATGACTGCTTCTTCACATTTTTTATTGAACCATCTGTTCTTTCTATGCGTGGTTAACACACCGAGACATTCTTCTGCGGTAGACTGAATTGTATTCTTGATGTTCAACCAAGTTTGGTCAATGCTTTCCTCCAAAGGGTTTTGCAGAGTTTCAAGTTTACATTTTATTTCATCTGTAAATTTCTCTTTGACTGTAATGTCTTGCAGTTTTTCTCTGTTATATGTTGGGTGTAATCTTTGTAATTTAGTATAGAAAGCTCTCTTAAGTTTTATTTTAAATTTTGCTCCAACGAGGAAGTGGTCACTGTGGCAATCAGCTCCTCTATAACTTCTGACTTGCTGTATGTTTGATGCATTTCTGTTGTTAATTAAAATGTGATCTATTTGATTATAGGTTCTCTTGTCACATGATTTCCAAGTTTGTTTGTGTATATCCTTTCTTTGTAGTCTGGTACTGCTAACCTGCAGTCCTTTGGCTTCTGCCAGGTTGATGACTCTCCATCCATTATCATTTGAAGTTGTATGTAGGCTTTCCATACCGGCCACTTTTTTTATTAGTTTGCTCTCTACCTATTTTTGCATTGAAGTATCCCAGCACAATCAGGATGTCCTGTTTGGGGGTTTCTTCTATGACATCTTCCAGATCATTATAAAAGTCTTCTTTAATATCATCTTCTTTCTCTTCAGTAGGTGCATGTACATTAATCATCGTTATATTTTTCCATTTACCTTTTATTCGTAATTTACTAATCCTGTCATTAAAAGCTTTAAAGTTTAAAACGTTCCCCCATAACTCTTTTTTGATGACAAATCCTGTTCCTAATTCATGTTTATTTTGGGTGTTTCCTCCATATATTATAATCATTCCATTTTGCTCTAAAGTACCCTCTCCTGGCCACCTTATTTCTTGAATTGCTGTTATATCCATTTGATATTCAATCAGCTCCCGGGTTAGTTCTTCGGCCGCTCCAGCTCGATATAGTGTCCGTACATTCCATGTTCCAAATCTCAAAAGTCCTTTAACGTTCCAAGGTAGTTGTCCAGATAAGTCAGTCCGATATCGAGGCTCATGTATTTGTTTCGTAACAAAGAAAGGTTTTTACAAAGGTGGGGATGTTAACCCCACGCTTCAACCCCCAACCTGGAGGACCAGGGTGTTTCTCTTTGTCTGTTCTCTACCCTTTGACCTGTCCGGCTTGGGAGGCCCTGCTGGTAGCTACGCTACCGCCGGCATAGCTCTCAGGGTCATTGAGAAACTCAAGCTCCCCCACCACGACAAGGTGGAAACACCATCGGGGGAGCAGGTCATTATGTTACTGAACATAATATATGATACTGGAGATAGACCTCATGACATATGTAAATCTGTATTTAAAGTAATCCCAAAGAAATCGTAAGCCTTAGAGTGTGGGCAACATCGAACAATGACATAATGAGTCATATCACAAAGACTACGAATCATCATGCAACGGGTTTGGGAGCACATACAACCAGAAATAGTCGAAGAACAATGAGGGTTCGTAAAAAGGAAAGGGTACAACAAATTCTGTATGTTTGCTAGTAACATGAATGAGTATTCCATAGAAGTAAACAAAGACCTACATCTTTGCTTCTCTACCACACAAAGAGTAATCGCTTGCTATAATAATTTATAACTATGCAGGTCGATATCAGTTGATTAAAATTTAAATAAGTGAATCAAACTTTTAAACACATATATAATGTCTTAAATAAACAATAAATGCACTGGCAGATATTATCATTTAATGTATGTGTGTACGGGCACGTGTGTATGTATATGTGTGCGTGCGTGCGTGCGCGAGCGCGCGCGCGCGCGTGTGTGTGTATGTGTGTGTGTGTGTTATGCCTTCACATATTCTAGGCAACGGCATAATGAGAAGGGTTTTATTTTCTTACTTTACCGGCTTTACCCCCTAGACCAGTGGTTCTCAACCGGTGGGGAATCCCCCCCTCCCCCGGGGGGGGGGGGGGGGATTTTAGGGTTTCCAGGGGGGGGGGTGAAGACCATTTCAATACCGCGTTAATACAAGAACCGATTACTTGATATTGTTTTTCCCTTCATACTTTACAGTTAAGTACGTCTCATCCTTCTAAAATTCATTTTATAAAGTCAGTAGACTCACAAATCATGTTTTTTGTGGATGTCTAGACTTGTTTTAGTATGTGCTATTAAATTTACCTTACATTTTTACGTATACTGTATAGGGGTGGGGGATTTTTAGATAGGAAATATGGAAGGGGGAGGGGAATGACGTTCTGAAAATACTGTGAAAAAGGGGGGGGGGCACGGGCCAAGTTTTTGATAGGAAGGGGGAAATGACGTTCTGAAAATATGGTGAAGGGGGGCACGGGCCAAAAAAGGTTGAGAACCACTGCCCTAGACAATTCTCTGTAAGGTACCCAGCTAGCTCGAGCTGTAAAGTCTGGGAGGACCCCAGGACTGACCTAGTCGGAAAGAGGACCTCTGTGACTGCTGGGGATTAAACCAGCACCATTGTCTTGAAACAGAAAAGATGTGTACGCATGTGGTTTTATACAAGCATGATGATATCACCGTTGACAGGTAAAAAGGGCAGTGACGATATCTTATAAGAACTCAACTCACAGAGAGAACTGGTTACTCTTTGTGCGTGTCATGACAAGATGAAAGC
Source organism: Cepaea hortensis (assembly GCA_963921405.1). NCBI lineage: Eukaryota > Metazoa > Mollusca > Gastropoda > Stylommatophora > Helicidae > Cepaea > Cepaea hortensis. The sequence goes on from OY992889.1 coordinate 73,655,263, forward strand.
TGGAGTATGTGGTCACAACGGGAAGGCTGGAGAGGAAGACAGACAGGGGGAGAGCAAGAGAAAAGATGCTGAACATTATGACACCATGGCATGGAGAAACGTCAGTATCAGACATGACTGGAAACACGAGAGACAGAAAGCAGTGGACAGACATAACCACCAACGCCACACGTCATGGACTATAAGAAGAACTCTCTTGGTGGCAGTCACGGTAGTACAGTGGCTAGACACTTGCCTTTAGGTCTAGTAGCCATGGTTTCAAATTCGCATCGAGGTTGATTTTTACAATTGACCTGAGCTGCCAGGTCGACCTAGCCTACGATTAGTACCGGGAAATATCTTAGCAAGCGAAGACGACAGGCGTGACAATGAATACAATACCCACCGAGTTCCGAATGGTCTTTTGAAATATGGGTCCAGCGTCATATGCCCAATGCGTCTTACAGCGTGTCAAAGAGTCCTTTACTTTGTCGAACGTTCTGATCCATGTCGTGTATCTCTTTCCAGCTACAGTGTCTGCTGATCAATGCATACCCCAGCAAACACACATCTCGTTTGGGCGTTCCACAGAAGAAATGACAATCATGTGGTCCACGAAAGGCTCCTGTACGTCGTTGGTCAAATATGGAAGTGGCCCATTTAAGCTGACCCTCTCAGCATCAGGGGATAGCAGGCTTCTGGCCGCTGCACACAACATCAGTGAACAGCAATTTATTCACAACGTTCTACTGAAGGTAAAGAAGCCTATAGTACAGCATCGTCATTATTCTCCTTCTTCTTCTCGCCCTCCCCCTCCTTCTTCTTCCCCTTCCCCTCCTCATTCTCCTTCTACTACTACTACTACTACTACTACTACTACTACTACTACTACTACTACTACTACTACTACTACTACTACTACTACTACTGCTACTACTACTACTGCTGCTACTACTACTACTACTACTGCTACTACTACTGCTACTACTACTGCTGCCACTACTACTGCTGCTGCTACTACTACTACTGCTGCTGCTGCTACTGCTGCTGCTACTGCTGCTGCTGCTACTACTACTACTACTACTACTACTACTGCTGCTGCTGCTGCTGCTACTACTTCTACTACTACTGCTGCTACTACTACTACTACTACTACTACTACTACTACTACTACTACTACTACTACTACTACTACTACTACTACTACTACTACTACTACAATTCTACTACTACAACTGCTGCTGCTGCTGCTACGTCTTTTACTGGCTCTGTGGCGAAGGAGTTATAAATGCAGTTCGTAATCCCGCATACCTGCGTTCGAAAGACTGCTGCTGGCGATTTGAAAACATGCCGCCTTGCATTGGTTCCCATAAAAAGGTATGAGTGCCGGTCGTTCAGAAAGCAATGGCAAACTACTCAACGTAAACTTGCCAAGAAATCACAAACCCTAGTGTTAACAGTTCATGTAAAGAATATGTAACTAACTACAGCTTCCGCTGTAGCTTCTTCGTCTTTTTCTTCCTCTTTTTGTTCTTGACACATTGTTTTGTTTCTTTAAAAAAAGCATAAATGCGGACAAATTTGGTGTGCAAGTGCTTGTTTATTGATTTCATCGGATCAATCACATGTCTATCATTATATGTTTTTAATTTGATATTTTTAACTCGTCTGTACTACGGTGCACTGGCTGTTATCATAGAAACATGTTCTGACTGGTGTTAGTAAGAGCATTGGCAGGGCAGTGATTACTCTCACTTACCAGCTTGGTGGTCTAGAGTTCGGGTTTCATTCAACTAGCTAATGCCCCTCTGGGGGTCGATCCGGGAAGGAAAGGTAGCCAGAAAGGGAAGCGAGCCACCCCACCTGGTTATGCCGTGACCTAGCGTATGTTGAGTTGAGTGTAATACTTTGCACCCTACCTACAGTATCTGCTCATGAGATTACCTTTATCGTTATGCAAAAAGCTGTATTCATTGTATGTGGTCTTTGGAAGAGAATTGTACCGATTCACTTGTGTATGAATATTCCCACTTTCTTGTATATTACATTTTGGTATTTCTTTCTTCTTAGAACGACCATAATCTGTGTCTTCTTGTGGAAAGTTAATTCTAACTCTAGTTGTTCCATCCATCCATCCATCCATCATGTGCCATGCCGGTAAGCGTGGGCGGTCATGTTTTGCCATCTCACTCGATCACCAGAGTCGTGGATCAGCTCCGTGTTCCTGTCTCGACCATGCCAAGTGGCCAAGCCATCCAGGTATTTGCCTCTAGGCCTTCCTCTTGGTCTGTTCCCTTCGATTTTACCAGTTGTCACCAAGTTCTCCAATCCATTTCTTCTCATAACATACCCAAAACATTTTGACTGTCTGCGTCTAATGTCTCTAATCAGTTTACGATCTTCGTTTGTTTCTTGAAGGACCTGTTCATTGGTCTTTCTGGCTGTCCATGGTTGTCTTTGCATTTTCCTCAGAAACCACATTTCTACAGCCACCAGATGTTTTTCAGCTTGACTGCTCATTGTCCAACACGACACACCCTCACGGGTAATCCTCCAGGGAATGATTGAGGGCAAACGGAACAGGGGAAGGCAGAGAACATAATGCACCCATAACATTAAAAAATGGACAAGATGTGTGCGTGTTGCACATGATAGAAAGCCGTGGAGGATATAACTTATGCTTCTACTTTTATCAAGTCAGCTGCCCTACGATCCATGTATGGGGTGAGAGGAGACGATGAGGTCACGCTAGTGTAGTGGCCCGCTGGTCACGGTCACTGTGTACAGATTTTTTTTTTTTTTTTGCATATCCCTCACAGGACGTTGTAGTCAACACCGGCATTTTTCAGCTGCTGTTGATGTAGGCCCTACTAGGCAAGATTACGCTCAGTAGTTTGCCATTGCTTTCAGAGCGACCGGCTCACATACCCCGTAAGTTACCGACGCGGCGAGAAGCGCTACCATTTCTCGCACACATCACGTCACTCACGAGAGTATACGGGATTACGGAGAAAGTCGCTAACCTCTGGGCCAGGGAGCCGGTGTCCAGATTGGCTCCTTTGAAAGTACAGTAATGCGCAAGGAACTGTTGATAGCAGTTATTTCCCCCTTCTGGCATCGTCTGCTAAACATTCCGGTACCAAAATGTCGAGGAAGGAAGAAGAAAGAGTTCTAGTATTTTATTACAGAAGAGTCTGTGTTGGTTTGATTAGTGCGTGAAAACAATGTTCCTTAAAATATCAGTACATACTTAAATACTTAAGACATTCATGTATTGTTACATAGTTCAGTAGCGGTGTTGCCTGCGAGAGTGAGGGAAAGAATGGCCACCTATGCTATTCGGATTCGATGATTCGAGTCCCATGTAATGTATCATGTATTCTGTCCCACACAATGTGATGGGCCTGTCAGCTCCTGTAACGTCACAGACCCACAGAATAAAACTGCTTCGGGGCAAATTATTATTTTATTTGTGATATTATCTCTTATACAATAATAAATGATAATCTTCTTACAGTCTGTGGCGTTGATGATCATGTCAGTCCACAGCCCTCTTGTCTTTATTAAAGTTAAATCTCTTGTGCAGCGAATATTTCTGAAACTGATACTAGTATTACTAGTGATACGGATACCGACTTTACACTTCATGCCATGATGTCAAATTGCCCAGCATCTTCTCAATTAGTCCCCTCCAGTCTTTCTTCCTCTCCATATTTTCTATTGTGACGACATACTCCAGCTCTTCCCTTCTCATGACATGCCCAAAGAATGTGGATTGTCTTCTTTTGATGTGAGTAACCAGTTCTCTTTTTGAATGAACCTCTTTTAAGACGTCCTCATTGCTCTTTCCATTCGTCCTTAGTATTCTCATCATTCTTCTATAAAATCATATCTCTGCAACCTCCACATAATTCTGCACGTATCTGATAATTGTCCATGTTTTGCTTCCATATATCAGGATTGACAATAAAGCTCTTAAGAACTCTTTCCCTCACCTCGATTGACAGAGATACATTGCTGAGAATATGATAATACTATTATGATATAGACACTGTTTATCTTACTAGTGTTCCAGAAGGGTTTAACAGTGTAGTTTTGTTCAGAAGGGTTTAACAGTGTAGTTTTGTTCAGAAGGGTTTAACAGTGTAGTTTTGTTCAGAAGGGTTTAACAGAGTCATCTTGTTCAGAAGGGTTTAACAGAGTCGTCTTGTTCAGAAGGGTTTAACAGAGTCGTCTTGTCCAGAAGGGTTTAACAGAGTAGTCTTGTTCAGAAGGGTTTAACAGTGTAGTCTTGTTCAGAAGGGTTTAACAGAGTAGTCTTGTTCAGAAGGGTTTAACAGTGTGGTCTTGTTCAGAAGGGTTTAACAGTGTAGTCTTGTTCAGAAGGGTTTAACAGTGTAGTCTTGTTCAGAAGGGTTTAACAGAGTAGTCTTGTTCAGAAGGGTTTAACAGTGTAGTCTTGTTCAGAAGGGTTTAACAGTGTAGTTTTGTTCAGAAGGGTTTAACAGAGTCATCTTGTTCAGAAGGGTTTAACAGAGTCGTCTTGTTCAGAAGGGTTTAACAGAGTCGTCTTGTCCAGAAGGGTTTAACAGAGTAGTCTTGTTCAGAAGGGTTTAACAGTGTAGTCTTGTTCAGAAGGGTTTAACAGAGTAGTCTTGTTCAGAAGGGTTTAACAGTGTGGTCTTGTTCAGAAGGGTTTAACAGTGTAGTCTTGTTCAGAAGGGTTTAACAGTGTAGTCTTGTTCAGAAGGGTTTAACAGAGTAGTCTTGTTCAGAAGGGTTTAACAGTGTAGTCTTGTTCAGAAGGGTTTAACAGTGTAGTCTTGTTCAGAAGGGTTTAACGGTGTGGTCTTTAGTCTTGTTCAGAAGGGTTTAACAGAGTAGTCTTGTTCGGAAGGGTTTAACATATTAGTCTTGTTCAGAAGGGTTTAACAGTGTAGTCTTGTTCAGAAGGGTTTAACAGAGTAGTCTTGTTCAGAAGGGTTTAACAGAGTAGTCTTGTTCGGAAGGGTTTTACAGGATAGTCTTGTTAAGAAGGGTTTAACAGTGTAGTCTTGTTCAGAAGGGTTTATCAGAGTAGTCTTGTTCAGAAGGGTTTTACAGAATAGTCTTGTTCAGAAGGGTTTAACAGAGTAGTCTTGTTCAGAAGGGTTTTACAGAATAGTCTTGTTCAGAAGGGTTTAACACAGTAGTCTTGTTCAGAAGGGTTTTACAGAATAGTCTTGTTCAGAAGGGTTTAACAGAGTCGTCTTGTCCAGAAGGGTTTAACAGAGTAGTCTTGTTCAGAAGGGTTTAACAGTGTAGTCTTGTTCAGAAGGGTTTAACAGAGTAGTCTTGTTCAGAAGGGTTTAACAGTGTGGTCTTGTTCAGAAGGGTTTAACAGTGTAGTCTTGTTCAGAAGGGTTTAACAGTGTAGTCTTGTTCAGAAGGGTTTAACAGAGTAGTCTTGTTCAGAAGGGTTTAACAGTGTAGTCTTGTTCAGAAGGGTTTAACAGTGTAGTTTTGTTCAGAAGGGTTTAACAGAGTCATCTTGTTCAGAAGGGTTTAACAGAGTCGTCTTGTTCAGAAGGGTTTAACAGAGTCGTCTTGTCCAGAAGGGTTTAACAGAGTAGTCTTGTTCAGAAGGGTTTAACAGTGTAGTCTTGTTCAGAAGGGTTTAACAGAGTAGTCTTGTTCAGAAGGGTTTAACAGTGTGGTCTTGTTCAGAAGGGTTTAACAGTGTAGTCTTGTTCAGAAGGGTTTAACAGTGTAGTCTTGTTCAGAAGGGTTTAACAGAGTAGTCTTGTTCAGAAGGGTTTAACAGTGTAGTCTTATTCAGAAGGGTTTAACAGTGTAGTCTTGTTCAGAAGGGTTTAACGGTGTGGTCTTTAGTCTTGTTCAGAAGGGTTTAACAGAGTAGTCTTGTTCGGAAGGGTTTAACATATTAGTCTTGTTCAGAAGGGTTTAACAGTGTAGTCTTGTTCAGAAGGGTTTAACAGAGTAGTCTTGTTCAGAAGGGTTTAACAGAGTAGTCTTGTTCGGAAGGGTTTTACAGGATAGTCTTGTTAAGAAGGGTTTAACAGTGTAGTCTTGTTCAGAAGGGTTTATCAGAGTAGTCTTGTTCAGAAGGGTTTTACAGAATAGTCTTGTTCAGAAGGGTTTAACAGAGTAGTCTTGTTCAGAAGGGTTTTACAGAATAGTCTTGTTCAGAAGGGTTTAACACAGTAGTCTTGTTCAGAAGGGTTTTACAGAATAGTCTTGTTCAGAAGGGTTTAACAGTGTAGTCTTGTTCAGAAGGGTTTATCAGAGTAGTCTTGTTCAGAAGGGTTTTACAGAATAGTCTTGTTCAGAAGGGTTTAACAGAGTAGTCTTGTTCAGAAGGGTTTAACAGATTAGTCGTGTTCTTCTGCTGCCTTTCATCTCCCAATGGAACATAGGTCCTCAACCTTCTCATGCCAAACCCTTTGTAAGCTTGTTCATGATTGGTTGAATTTTGCAGCTAAAGTTTTCTACAGAATGAAGTAGTCTGTTCCACACGGACCCTCCTTAGTCACCTCTTATGGCATGCATGGTAGGTTACAATGTTACTGTTCTTTGCTTCTCTTATGGACCCTGGTAACTATGGATGGAACAGAATGTTTAAATACAATATACTCCTTACTTTTTCAAAATATCAATAAGTTAAAATTTGTAATAAATTCTTTCAGTTTCAAAATTCACCTGATGCCCAAATGAAGTAATAATCACAAGACCATTACTTTCACAGCAGCCTAAAATACACCATGTATAAAACAAACACATTGCCAGATTTTTTTTTATTATACTGTTACTAAATGTATGAAGTACAATCTCACATGATACCTTGATTGTTATACATGAAATTTAGTCAGTCACACATTGTGCATTGCTTGGGACTGAAGGATTTCAACTGAGTCTGCAGTCAAGCTGTATACACGCACCCTATCTTATTCAAACTAATTTTGAGAAAAATATTTCAGTGTGCATGTACGATTGTTGTGTCCAGAAATGCTTATGTTGTTGGTTATGGTGTTTGTTGATTCTAGACTTGTTATGTTTTGTTACATCAAGAAATGTTTATGTTATTTCTTGTTTATGCTGAGTAAAGAATATTTATATTGTTTTGTAGAACTTTTTGCATCATTATCTCTGCTTTCCTCTATTTCTTTAAGTGCAGATCAGCATCTTTGAACTTATTCTCATGCTATGAAATTTTATTACTTGTAGATTCATGATCTGTTACATTTTTAAGGCTATCTTAGTCCATTTGTATTCACAGGACTTGATGCCAGGCACAGTGTATTTCTACATGCCAGTCAGTAATGATGTCAGCGCAGGGCCTTATTTCTTTCAGACTCCACACAATTTGGTAATAATTACAACAGCCAGTGTTGTCAAGGACTGTTGTGTGTTTGTGTGGGGGTGAAGTAATAATTACAACTGCCAGTGTTGTCAAGGACTGTTGTGTGTTTGTGTGGGGGGTGAAGTAATAATTACAACTGCCAGTGTTGTCAAGGACTGTTGTGTGTTTGTGTGGGGGTGAAGTAATAATTACAACTGCCAGTGTTGTCAAACTGTTGTGTGTTTGTGTGGGGGTGAAGTAATAATTACAACTCCCAGTGTTGTCAAGGACTTTTGTGTGTTTGTGTGGGGGTGAAGTAATAATTACAACTGCCATTGTTGTCAAGGACTGTTGTGTGTTTGTGTGGGGGTGAAATAATAATTACAACTGCCAGTGTTGTCAAGGACTGTTGTGTGTTTGTGTGGGGGTGAAATAATAATTACAACTGCCAGTGTTGTCAAGGACTGTTGTGTGTTTGTGTGGGTGGTGAAGTAATAATTACAACTGCCAGTGTTGTCAAGGACTGTTGTGTGTTTGTGTGGGGGGTGAAGTAATAATTACAACTGCCAGTGTTGTCAAGGACTGTTGTGTGTTTGTGTGTGTGTGTGTGTGTGGGGGGGGGGGGGGGGGTGAAGTAATAATTACAACTGCCAGTGTTTTCAAGGACTGTTGTGTGTTTGTGTGGGGGTGAAGTAATAATTACAACTGCCAGTGTTGTCAAGGATGTTGTGTGTTTGTGTGGGGGTGAAATAATAATTACAACTGCCAGTGTTGTCAAAGACTGTTGTGTGTTTGTGTGGGGGTGAAATAATAATTACAACTGCCAGTGTTGTCAAGGACTGTTGTGTGTTTGTGTGGGGGTGAAGTAATAATTACAACTGCCAATGTTGTCAAGGACTGTTGTGTGTTTGTGTGGGGGTGAAATAATAATTACAACTGCCAGTGTTGTCAAGGACTGTTGTGTGTTTGTGTGGGGGTGAAATAATAATTACAATTGCCAGTGTTGGCAAGGACTGTTGTGTGTTTGTGTGGGGGGTGAAGTAATAATTACAACTGCCAGTGTTGTCAAGGACTGTTGTGTGTTTGTGTGGGTGGTGAAGTAATAATTACAACTGTCAGTGTTGTCAAGGACTGTTGTGTGTTTGTGTGGGGGTGAAGTAATAATTACAACTGCCAATGTTGTCAAGGAATGTTGTGTGTTTGTGTGGGGGTGAAGTAATAATTACAACTGCCAGTGTTGTCAAGGATTGTTGTGTGTTTGTGTGGGGGTGAAGTAATAATTACAACTGCCAGTGTTGTCAAGGACTGTTGTGTGTTTGTGTGGGGGTGAAGTAATAATTACAACTGCCAGTGTTGTCAAGGACTGTTGTGTGAATGTGAAGTCTTCAGTGTGTATTTTTATGTTACAAATGTTTTTGATAAATCTCAGACTTGGGTTTGTGAACTATGTATATTGTTGTTGTCCATGGTGCTGGTGTTAAAGCCTTATTGGTTCTAGTTATTTACTCTAAATAAATGTTTAATATTGTTTATATTCAGCTCTGCTATGTAGCACAGAAACCTAGACAGTCAACAAGCCATTGGGAAGTTGATTTGAGGTCCTGAAGGTGTAGATATACAGAGGAATATGTGTCTTTCATGGAAACAAAACCAATCACATAAAGAATTTTGAGAGAGGCTGTGAATGACAAGAGAGTTGATGAAAGAAATAAAAAAGAGGCAAGTGAAATTTTTTGGCCACAGTACAAAGCGGAAAATACAAAGCATTCTTGTCAAAAAGCATACTGGAAGGAAGAGCTGAAGACACACAAGCAAACCACAGACAGCGATACAAAAAAGAGGTGGACAAACAGCAGTCATCAGAGTACACAGCCCTGACAAGTGACAGAAAGTGGAGATCTATTGTAACCAACCCACATTGTGGAAACAGCACCTGATTGATTGATTGACTTTTGTATGACTCAGATAATTGGGGGAGGCTGGTGATTTTGGTCCAACCTGGTATACAAACAAACAACTAATTCAGAGCATACTTGTGAGCTCTGCAAGTGGTGGTCCAACTGTTGGGTACCGATTGTCTACCATCATCATGGAAAATTGTTGTGATTCTCTTGCAGTCTAACAGCATGCAAAATTTATTGTCCTCAGCAGAGATGATGGTCAATTCTCTCATCATTAGCTGGTTTGTGAAATGTCCCATGGCAGTGTAAAGAGGCCTCTATTTCAGTATTTGCCTGACTGTGGCACATCAGCACCTCTGCCTCTTTTGCTGCATAAACATGTGTTGAAGTCATGATTAATTCATCTCTGCCTCCCTTGTGCATACAGGTGTTGAAGTCATGATCAATTAATCTTTGCCTCCCTTGTGTGTATACAAGTGTTCAAGTCATGATTAATTCATCTATGCCTCCCTTGTGTATAAACAGGTATTGAAGTCATGATTAATTCATCTCTGCCTCCCATGTGCATACAAGTGTTGAAGTCATGATTAATTAATCTCTGCCTCCATAGTGTGCATACAGGTGTTGAAGCCATGATTCATTCATCTCTGTCTCCCTTGTGTATAAACAGGTATTTAAGTCATGATTAATTCATCTCTGCCTCCCTTGTGCATACAGGTGTTGACGCCATGATTCATTCATCTCTGCCTCACTTGTGTGTAAACAGGTATTGAAGTCATTAATTCATCTCTGCCTCCCTTGTGTGTAAACAGGTACTGAAGTTATTAATTCATCTCTGCTTCCATTGTGTGTATACAAGTATTGAAGTCATTAATTCATCTCTGCCTCCCTTGTGTGTAAACAGGTATTGAAGGTATTAATTCATCTCTACCTCCATTGTGTGTATACAGGTATTGAAGGTATTAATTCATCTCTACCTCCGTTGTGTGTATACAGGTGTTGAAGCCATGATTCATTCATCTCTGCCTCCCTTGTGTGTAAACAAGTATTGAAGTCATCAGTAATTATACAATCTCTCTAGGATGAGTCATTGTTGTTCAATATTGTCAAGGGTTGATATTTTATAGCTGGGGTGAAGAATTAAAATGTTTATGTGTGAAGTTGTGAACACACGCCAAGAAATACTGATGTACACAGAAGTGTGCAGGAGCTGAATGGAAATTCAGTAACTAGGAAGGAGATGAAGAAGATCATGTCATTTGCATTACACCACACTCATCACAACTAACTAGAAAGATTTTCAGTCCTTCAACTATTCCTATTCAACCAGTATGTCCTTAAGGCACTGGGCCCACACACTGGGTCCACACACTGTGTCCAAACACTGGGTCCACACACTGTGTCCAGACACTGGGTCCACACATTGAATCCACACACTGGGTCCACACAATTGGTCCACCTGAGAGCTAAGTCAGTTTTTTAAATAATTCCCCTTGATTGGTGTTCAAACACATGACCATTGGCCAGCTGGCAAGCCTGCTAGTCCTGTGCAACCTTGGCTCACACTACAAATGGAAAAGAAAAAAAAAGAAGATCTTGTATGAAAAACACAGACTTTGGATGATGTTTTATTACATGGGTGTCAGAATTCTTCTTCTTCGTTCATCCGGAGTTTTTTTTCGGACATGATTGCGTTGTGCCTGTCCACAGCAGAGCTGCGTTCTTGCGCCGTTAGGCCAACACATCCGACTTCTGCGGGCATTTGTTGACCGGGTTAACCTTCCCGGGGGTTTCTTAGGACGTTTGGCTCTCACTGTTGTGGTGTTATCCCCCATCCCAGCTGGCCCATATAGAACAGCCAAAGACATCCTGGTCAGCCCTCAAGGGAAGGCAGGGGCAGACCATGGGCATTCCCCGCCATCCAAGGAGGCTTCCATACTTGCAGAGCCAACACACAGCGCTCTGGTACTGGGCTCACCCAAGGAATCGTCACGTCCTGCACATGGCTGCTTAGCCTCACTTCCATATATTGGGCCTTCCATTCACCATAGGCTGTTCTTCCGGAAACCAGAAGTATGCAGTCTGCAGATGACATCCACACAGTTAGCTTTCGATTCGGACTTTCCACATAATGGATTTGCTATCCAAGCAATATTCCATTTCGGGTGTCAGAATTGACTTGTGCCATGTGAAATGGGAAGTTTTGTTTAGTAGATTTGCACCAATGGCCTGAGTCGCTTAAAGACACAGCATCTGTCCATGATTCAAAAGACCAGGCAGGAATCAAACTGTAAATTTTACACAATAAGGAATAAAAGGATGCTATATGTCACCTGCCAGTCTCCCTGGCCTAGGGGTTAATGTCTTTCTCCTTAATCCCGTATATTCTCATGAGTAACATAACCTGCGCAAGAATCGGTTGTGGTTCTCGCCGCATTGGTAACTTACGGGGTATGTGTGCCGGTCGCTCAGAAAGCAATGGCAAACTACTGAGCGTAATCTTGCCTAGTGCATCAACAGCAGCTGAAAAATGCTGATGTTGACTGCAACGTCCTGTAAGGGATATGCAACAAAAAAACAAAAAATATGTCATCCTGGTCCCTGGGTAGTTCATCTCAGAAAAGAGTTTAAAACTAGGACGCATGTGCATGTTGTGAACATTGACAATTCCTCATCGATTGTCCAGGCACAACTGACATGTGGGAGGCGACTCTAGCAATGTTGGAGTTGTTCATGTGCAATAAACAACCAAAACCAGTTATGCACCAATTACAACTGTTTCTTAATATTACTGAATCCATATACCAAATTTCCATGTTATTACTGAATCCATATCCCAAATTTCAATGATATTACTGAATCCATATTCCAAACTTTCATGATATTGCTAAATCCATATCCCAAACTTCCATGATATTGCTGAATCCATACTACAAACTTCCAAGATATTGCTGAATCCATATCCCAAACTTCCATGATATTGCTAAATCCATATCCCAAACTTCCATGATATTGCTAAATCCATATCCCAAACTTTCATGATATTGCTAAATCCATATCCCAAACTTCCATGATATTGCTAAATCCATATCCCAAACTTCCATGATATTGCTAAATCCATATCCCAAACTTTCATGATATTTCTGAATCTGTATCACAAACTTCCAAGATATTACTGAATCCATATCCCAAACTTTCATGATATTGCTGAATCCATATCCCAAACTTCCATGATATTGCTGAATCCATATCCCAAACTTCCATGATATTGCTGAATCCATATCCCAAACTTCCATGATATTGCTAAATCCATATCCCAAACTTCCATGATATTGCTAAATCCATATCCCAAACTTTCATGATATTTCTGAATCTGTATCACAAACTTCCAAGATATTACTGAATCCATATCCCAAACTTCCATGATATTGCTAAATCCATATCCCAAACTTCCATGATATTGCTAAATCCATATCCCAAACTTCCATCTCTAACCTCAGCTTTACAACCCAAGTGTGAGCAGTTTGCACAGTACATGCACTGTTTGAAAGAGCTGTTATTTGACTTTTAAATGGTCTATGAGCCGCTATGATAATTAACTTTTTTTTTCTTTACTGATGTTATCATCTTCATTGTCATTTGCAGAATGATGACATGAAATTAATGGTGTTCAGTGATGTGAGTACATCTTCACCCTTCATTAAGACACTTGTGAAAGAGGCCCTTACAGGGGAATATTCGGCTTTGCTGCATTTGGGAAACATTGCCATGAATATGAGTAGTGAACATGGAACAGTAAGAGAAATGTTTTAGATTGATTTCTGTATTATTGCTTTTTGGCAGTACTACATTGTTTTATTATTTCATTTGAGAAGTCCTGGCGGACTTGCTTGATATTATAAGCAGAGGTTCAATGATGAATGATGTGCACAATGTGTAGTCATCACCAGGCTTCATAACAGCAGAGATGATGGTCATATGAAATTAATTAGCTATTTCTGTTGGAAAAATAATTACAAGTATCGCTCACCAAAATCAGTGATAGCTAAGAGTTTGGCATGAAGGTAAATGCTAGTAAGACAAAGATGGTGGTAATTGGCAAACATGCCTATAACATCTATGGAAAGACCATTGAATAGGTACGGAAGTTTTCCTATCTGGGCAAAATAATTACAAATAGTGCTTAAATTTTAAATTGAAATAAAATAAAGGCTTGCAGTATCCAAAAATGTGTTTCGAGAGAAAAAAAACATTGCTAACATCCATATTGAACTGCGGAAATGAATAATCACTCCACATATTTGGCCCATAGCACTGTATGGCTGTGAAACATGAACTCTAACAAATTATATAACAAGAACTTAGAAGCATTTGACATTAGTTATCTCAGGATGCAAAGAATAAGCTGGAAAGAAAAAGAGATCAAATAAGTAAATTTTTTAAGACATCTTAGTTATCTTAGAAAGAAACACCATGAAATTGCTTTCTGAAAGAAAAGAGGAAGTCCGAGATTTTGTTGTGAGCAGCAGAAGACCTGGACTATTGGTTTATCTTGGTTTTGAAAAGATCTTTCACTGCACACAGATATCTCCATAAAGGCTTCAGTCTCCTCCCAAAGATCACTCCGGGAGAATCTAAGCACAAGGCATTAACTCTATAACACCAGGAAGGATTTTTTTTTTCTGTTCGCGCACTTTGAACTCAAGCAGTCCATACTCACTACTTCTAGCAGTGCTGGACTGAATTTTGTGTGTGGATTAGCTTTCCCTATTAACAGTGTCCCTCGCCATCAGGCGAACCCACTCCGACTTTAGAGGTACTTGTAATTAACGCCCCCAAGTCCAGGACGATAGGTAAACATTTTAGTCCAACTGTCCTGTGTAGGGGTTAAATCCATAAGCATCACCACACCGGATGTTTAAGAACATACGTTTTTATCCATTCGGCTATGCTGACCTACACGGCAGGGATCTAAATGAGTTAGTTAAAGTTTGTTGCGTATCCTTTACAGGACATAGCAGGCAACGCCAGCATTTTTTGGCTGTTCGTGATTTCTTGGCAAGTTTACGTTCAGTAGCTTGCCATTGATTTCTGAACGACCGACACCCATATCATTTCATAAAAATCCAACGTAAGACGGTCTGCTGCCAAATCGCCCACAGCTGTGTTTCGAACATGGTATGTGAGATTACAAACTGTGTCCGTAACCTCTTCACCACAGAGCTGGCAAATGAGTACTAAATTAGTACATAACATAGTCACCATCATCATCTAGTGCCTGGCCGGCTGGCTTAATCACAAGGTGTCAGTTTGTTGTGGGTAAACTTTATGGCAGTCTCCATGCTGAATGGGTAGTCGACATTCGAAAGTCATGGCTCACATCACTTACATGGATGTACGTGACCTGTAAGGAGATGGCAAAATGCCAAGAAGAACAGAGCTGGTCATCCTAGTCCCTGCATGCACTTAGAAAGAGAGATGCACACAAAAGTAAGCCATTTAAAAAAACTGGTCAAGGTGGTTAAAAGCGAAAAATGGGAAGAGGTGTGTCAAAGAATAAGCACAGACAAGTCACTGAAATTGTTCTGGCGACTACATAAAAGCATGAGTGGTGTAGTCAAGAATAAGAGCATTTCTGACTTCCAAGGTGCTGACCTCATCTGGCAGAGGACTGACGAGGACAAGGGCAAAGCCCTCTTTGAACGCTATCTAGAGCAGAGCAACCAGACAGACATGGGAGGCCGAAATCTGGCCAAGGAGGTCACCTCAGACAGGTGCAAGGCCCAGAACACTTAAGATGAAGACACAGTGACAGTGAAAGAAATCAAGGCTGTACTTCGACGATCAAAAAACAGCGCTCCAGGGCCTGATGGCATAAGATACGACGACATCAATAGGTGTACCGACAATGAGCTAGAGAAACTAGCAGACATGTACAACAACAGTATAGAGAGTGCTAGCATCAAGGAGGAGTGGTTACACAGCTATCTGATTCCCTTGCTGAAGCCTGACAAAGACCACAAAAAAATTCAGGGATATCGAATTATAACCATGCAGAATACAATAGGCAAGCTGCTGGAGAAGGTAATTGCCAGGAAAATATCAAGCCAGCTAGAGAGGCAAGGTGTTTTCCCACCTACCCTGGGTGGGTACCGTCCAAAAAGAGAAACCTGGACCAATGCAGCAGTCTTTGCCCATGATGTCTATGAAGGTTTCCACTCAGGCATTGAAACCTTTGCTGCAGCGATTGATCGTGAGGACGCATACAACAGAGTACCATTGGATTTTTTAATGCTTCAGCTTCTTGAACTAAAAGTAAGTCCATTCCTCCTTAGTTGGATCGCTGCAGCCCTCTTCCAACGGAAAGTAGTTTTTAGATGTGGCAGTTGGACTTCGGAACCAATAACAATATATCCTGGCCTACCACAGGGATCACCATTATCTCCGGTACTGTTCAACGCCTACACAGTGAGAATCACCAGTGAGCAGATCACTGGACCTGGCAGGACATTGTCATATGCCGATGATGTTTTAGTGTATCGTCAGGGTAAGGATAGAGAGCAGGTTGCTGTGGAACTACAAACCGAACTCAAACGCATAAGTACTTGGTGTGATGAAGCTGGGGCAATGGTCAACCCAACAAAGGCAACAGTGACTTGGTTCTCGTTGAATAATCATATTGTCAACACTCCAACACCAACTGTAATGCTGTGTTCAGAGACAGTGGAAAGAACGCAGGCAATGAATTACCTGGGGATACGGTTTGATCGAAGCCTTGCTTATAATGAGCACATAGACCAGGTGATAACAAAGGCCAAGCGGGGTTTGACTGCGATGCGGGTGATGGCGGCAGCAAACTGTGAGCAGCGCCATCTATGTCTTCTGTACGAGGGGCTGGTCATGTCTGTTTTGGAGTATGCAATGGCAATCCTGACTCTCAGCCGTAAGCAGATAGAAAGGATGGAAAGGATACAGAATGAAGCTCTGCGCATTATTCTTGGATGTACAATAGATACAGCATGCAGGGCGATGCGCTACCTTCTTGATTTTCCAATCATTGAAGAAAGAATACAAGTTTGCAGGGCGCGCGCCTACCTCAGAGTTAACGCAAACACACAACATCCACTCTAGTGAAATTATGAAGGTGAAGGGCAGCAGGTTAAAAAGAGGACGGTCGTGGATGGGTCAAGCCGAAGACATTCTTCAACAGGTGTGTTCACTTGAGGACTTAGAACCTGGCGAGGAGTGGGTGCAAGTGCCAACAGATTTCTGCACATCCTGTTCAGTTTTCATCCAACTAGATAGAAAATGCAGACAAGAAAATCCGGCTGCTGTGGAGGCTGAAGTACAAGCGTTGATTTTCGAGAATTCGCTAGACGGTGATGCGGTCATCTACACAGATGGGTCGGTCGTCCGACATGTGAGAAGCTCATGGGCCTTTACAGCTCGGGCCGGAGGGAGAATTGTGAAGGAGGACTCTGGTGCTTTCACTGAAACCACAAGTAGCCTGAATATGGAAGTCATGGCAATAAGTAAAGCAATAACATGGCTCGAGACACAGACATTCACTAGAGCATGTTTCCTTAGCAACTCAATGAACATGATCAAGACGATAGAGGAGGGGTCGATCCGAAGAGAATGGTTGCTGCCTCTGGAGCGGTCTCGGCTGACAAAGATTAGTTTCATCTTCATGCCAGGGCATGCGGGAGTACAAGGAAATGAGCGGGCTGACAAGCTCGCAGATGAGGCTACTGTGGAGGGCGGACGCGCCATGGACCAGGCTGACATTCTGAATGCTCTACGAGAAGTAAGACTCTTGCGTGAACCAAGTGATGACTGTGAATCTACAACCATGGCCAGACTGCGAGAACAGCAAATTAAAAGAGGGGTGGCCAAACAAGAATACTACGCAGGAAGCCAAAGAAGATTGATAAACTAACACAGAACTGGTGTCGTTAGCCGCTACACACTGCGGGATTTGCCGAGGAGGGGATCCGAGCACTTATGGACTGAATGGTTCGATGTGCAATGAGGATGATCTGTCGACTAACTAACTAACTAACTAACTACGTGACCTGACACATTGGTGTAAAGGGCAATGAATGCACAGACCAGCTGGCAAACAATGCATCAATACACACAGGAAGAAGCATGGACAGGCCCGATATCATCAATGCAGTACGGAGTCATCTATATTCAATTACTGATAGAATCAGATGTTGACAGACTACGAACAACATTCTTTGCTCTATGTCCGTTGCTGCCATAATCTTCAGTGCATCAAGTCCCTTCTTAGATCTCATAGCAACTCCTTCTACATGGTCCTTGAACAACAGGCTTCTGTCAGAAGTGATTTTTAGGTGTCTCAGTTCTCAGTCTACTCTGTCTGTTAACATTTCCTCCATTTATTGAGACCTGGGACGTCAGCCTTAACAATCCAACTGTCCAGAAAGCACCATAACGTAGGCACCTTATCTGGGTTAATGACACCAACATCTCTATACACCAGTCAATCACTTTGCTTACTGTCTGCTACACCATTTTTGTGTGGTCTCTCTCCTGCCTATACACAATGACATCAACTGCAAATGTCAGTATCCTTCCAATCCCTGGTGCTTTAATGCTTGCAATCTTGCTTTTTCCCAGGAATGCTACCTGGTCAAAAAAGCACGCTAAAGTCGATGTGTTGGCCTACGGGTTTCGGCCCAAGGGCGCATAACAGACACACCGCACATCTGAAAAAACACTCCGGATGAACGAAAAGAAGAAGAAGACAATCTTGCTTTTGTTAACATTGAATAGCACTGGTGAGATTGCCGATCCTTGTAGTAATCCTGGGGTAATAATGCACTCCTCTGAGGTCAATGAGCCTAGGTTGAGAGTAACCCTACAAGAGTGCAGGGTTGCTGTCATTTAATTCACCATCCAGGGATAACACCCTTCTCCATGAGAGTAAGTATCAAGAAGTCATAACTGACTCTCTTATAAGGAACCCCTGTTAATATCAAAAACAAATATTGCAACATTTGACCAGGTGTCTATCCCTGGCAGGTAATTGATGGAGATTGGCAATCTCATGTGAAACATATAAATGTATATGTTGCGGTGAATTCTGCTGTCACTGCGGAGCAATGGAAATGGCTTAAATAGATGGAAGAAATCCCTGGATGCAGGCTTCTTATTTATGGAGATTTTAATTCTCTGAAAAGAGAATGGGATTATACAGGAGAAAATTGACAGGGGAAGGCTCTTGCAGATGCCATGACCTGGGGATACAGACGCTGCCATTGACTCAGCACTTGCTGCCTGATCTGCAGTTAAGTTAGTTGCATATCCTTTACAGGATGTTGCAGTCAACACCAGCATTTTTTGCTGTTGTGATCTGCTGTATCGGATTCAAAATGGAGTATTCTTATTGGATGCCTCCAATAGAAGGCATATAATGGAACCAGCAGACCCACTTTTGTGGAGCTTCCATGAAAGACCTCCAAAATAGAACTGGTGTGGAAGTCAAAGTGAGCTGCAATTAAGCACTTACAGAAAGTACTGTAGACACCACAACACACACAAGAACAACTGGAGATGGTAAAAGGGTTAAATGGAGAAAGTAGAGGAATTCAAGCACTGTGCAGCAGATACCGGAAAAGTTGAATGGGTTAATTTCATAAATGATACACGCTTTATGCAAATCTAAAGACATCAAGAATATAGCAACATCTGAAAGCTGTAAAAGTAAACAAAGTAAAGGACAATGTTACATGCCTTAAGGTGCACTGAGCTTGGGCGCTAGACCCATATTTCTATAGGCTAATCACCGCTCAATGAATGATATAATCATTATTATGACGGTCACATTTACTTCCCAAGATATTTCCCAGCACCAGTTTTATGGTGAGTCAACCTGGGAGTGCAGGGCAATTTAAAACTTTCACCCCAATGCAGATTCGAACCTATAATCAGCAGGTCAGCATCTAGTCACTATGCTACCGTGACTCCCTTAAATTAATGCATCTAGAGAACTGAGCTGAGCAAACTATTATCTAAAAATATTCACATTTCTAAATTTTCTTCACTTTTGATTCACATTTCAGAATGGGGATCACTATATGACATTATTGGAACAAGCTATTAGAACTGTGCCTTATCTAACAGCTCCTGGACCCAGTGGTAACTGTGTTTAATACCTTTAATTTACCACTGTAAAGTCATTGTTGGGAGTGTACCTCTAAGTCTAGTGATCTGCTCACCTGGATTTCGATGATAAAATAATCTGTTTATTTTCAGCTGAACTAAAATGGTGATTACTTTATGCTCAATCAAGCCTCAAGCCTTAATTTAACTCTTTCCTGGTCCTATGATTTGGTTGAGTCCCAGGATATGAAACTTATATTGACTCTCTTTCCTCTACAAATATATCTACCTTTCTGACTCTCATTGGATAAATATTTTGTCTCTCTCACTTCTGCCTTTTCATAAATTATAATTGTAATTTGTCAGTTTACAACTACAACTCAAGTACACTGGACACAAATAGACGGAACATATCGCTTGATTAGATTGTACCATAAATGATGATAAATGTAATGGAGAATTGTACATTCTTTCTCTCTTTTCAAACGACCCTTTCTCCCCTATTGAACCTACAGTACTGAATCGTGTATGGCCCCCCCCCCCCTTTTTTTTAAAAGCTGCATATCCCTTACAGGACGTTGCAGTCAACACCAGCATTTTTCAGCTGCTGTTGATGTTCTTGGCAAGATTATGCTCAATAGTATGCCATTGGTTTCTGAGCGACTGGCTCACATTAAGTAACCAACACGATGAGATCCACTGCCGAATCTTGTGCAGCAGCGTTCCTCACATGGATATACGGGATTACGGAGAAAGTCGTTAACCCCTTCACCAGGGATACCTGCATGGTCCCTTTCCTACACTATAAGTAAGTAAGGATGCTTTTTACATGCTCTGAGAGGTATTGGCTATAAGGTGCTAGTCCCATAATTGTATACACTATTTGGCACTTGCCGGTCTCTCTGGCTGAGGGGTTACACCACTTTCTCCGTAATCCCGTTTATCACGCAGAGTCTCGTAGTGGGCGAGAACTGGGAGCGGTTCGTCCCCCGCTGGTGACTTGCGGGATAACTGAGCTGGCCGCTCAGAAAGCAGTGGCAAACTACTGAGCATAATCTTGCCAAGAAATCAACAGACAGCTGAAAGATGCTGCTGTTGACAGCGATGTCATGTAAAAGGATATGCAAATTTTTTTTTTAAATTTGGCACTTGAGATGTGATGTGGTCAACATCTCGCTGGCTACGTTCACTTTCCCAGACATTTTCTGGTACCTGTTTTAGGGTGGATCCACATGGGAGCCCAGGTTAATTTAAAACATCCACCACATTACAAATTTGAATCCATGAACCAAAGGCTGGCAGGCAAGTGTGCTAGCCACTGCTCAACCACAGCCTCTTTCCTACACTGTGCATTCATTATGTTTAGTTTTTGTGTACTGTCATCACAGGTCTCACCCTGAAAG
This sequence comes from Cepaea hortensis, assembly GCA_963921405.1. Classification (NCBI taxonomy): domain Eukaryota; kingdom Metazoa; phylum Mollusca; class Gastropoda; order Stylommatophora; family Helicidae; genus Cepaea; species Cepaea hortensis. The sequence continues at coordinate 73,676,016 of OY992889.1, forward strand.
TCCTTCAGATGCTGTGTCCTATGTCCTAACTAGCTGTAGATTTTGAAAACAAGGCTCAATATGTAATCAAATTCCTGCTCCTTCAGTTCATATGTGTGAAACAAACTCATGATGAGATGTTTGCTGTTTAGAAAGAATGTTTGTCCGTCGAATGACACTGTGAAGCATTGGAAAAATCACTTTCAAATGTATGAAGCAAACTCATGATGAAATGTTTGATGTTTTTAAGAATGTCTGCCTGCCTATTGTATGATATAGTGAAATATCAGAATAATCACTTTCAAATGTATGAAGCACACTAATGATGAAACTTTTGATGTTTGTAAGAATGTCTGCCTATTATATGATATAGTGAAATATCAGAATAATCACTTTCAAATGTGTGAAGCAAACTCATGATGAGATGTTTCCTGTTTGTAAGAATGTTTTCCCATTGTATGACACTGAAGGTTGGAAAAATCACTTACAAATGGGACATATCAACTTTGAAAATGAACTGGAGATGTGGTTCTGGACCGAGATAGAGGAGTTCTACAATCAGATTGATGAAGAAGAGGTGAGAAAAGTGCATAGCCTTCAGGGGTGAAGTCATAGAGAAGGATTAACATTCACATCAGTTTCCAGATGTCTGCATTGACTCCTTACTAAAGTGCAAAACTTTGCAACTGCCTCTCATATGTATGTGTGTCTCTCTGTCTGTATTCAGTTAATTTTTTCTTCCACTCTTTGTTTGTTTTCTCACTTATTGATGCCATCGTGTTTTATTTTTTCAGAAGTAGAAGATGGTAGTTATTCAAACTACCTTCTCAGATTTGCAGTGACTCAAGAATGGCCAATGAAACTTGACAAACTGTGGTACAGTGTTGACATCGGGTCTGTCCATTTGATAAGGTTTGTTTTAACAATGTTAGCACAATTAACATTATCAGTCTTCTACAGGTAGACTATCAAATATCTCCACTACTTTCTTTGCAAACCTGCTTTATTTCTTCTTTTCTTAATGCTTGATTTGACCTTCTACTATGAACAATGACCACTCACATTTATCTGCATGTCAAATGATGATGCTGAATTTGGATTTGCGGGTCTGTCAAGGAGGGGGCATATGAGAGGAAGAATTTATGGTCACAACCAACATGCTACTGGAACGATCAGCATCTACACCTTGGAACATTTACGGCGGAAGACTGGGCATCTTTGGGTTTGTCCAGTGTGCAATGTTGATTTTTAAAGCATTCAATCAATCAATTTTCTTTAATTATTTGGATGTAGATTTGGGCTAGTTTTCTTATAAATCCATAAATTAATTCAAATTTGAATATGAGTGAATGAATAAGTGAAATAATATACATTTTTGAAACATGGATCTACTCTGTTAAACCAACTACAGTACAGGAATTCTGGATATTTGCTGTTGCTCATGACTAGAACTGTTGAGATTATTCTGCAGGAATTTATGTTTGTGTGCATGTTTTTGTTTGTTTCTTTTTATGTTTCTTTTTAATGAGGGTTAAATACTCTTCATATCTTGCCATATTTTAAAATTATGCCATTAGACTTAAAGCTCAGCTGTGTCACTGTAAGATGTTTCTGTTGATAGGCAACATTTTTAATGCAACTTTATAAACTGTTTAGTGTAAAATGACATGGAATAACATCATTGCACAAATTTCAGTTTCATGATTTGTAATAGACCTATTTGTTTTTTTTTTATGACTAGGGTATTCTAACAATTACTTGCATGTCCTTTACATGAGGTCACATTCAATCCCATGGGGCTGCGTGGTCTCGAGGTATGGTGTCCGTCTCAAATGCCGGAGGTCCCGGGTCCATGCCCCGGTGAGGACCGGGATTTATTTTGACTTGGATTTCTAGTAATAAAATTTCCCCTGGTCTCTGGGTAGTGAGATCGGAAGCCCGTGTGTATTGTTGCACATATAAAAAATCCCTTGGCAGTTGGAAATCGAAAAAGAGTAGCCTAACGGCGCTGCCCGGGCAAAATTTCGAATTAAAAATCTACCCAAAGTATTTCAGGATCCTCGTCGGTGCTACGGAGTTCATGCACTGAGCTGAGTTTCTCCAGACTCATGTTTGAGTTAGGAGGAGAATGGAGCACTTATGGGTTACACCCGTGTGCCGTGATGTTGATCCATCAACTAAACTAAACTAAACATTCAATCCCAGCATGTTTTGACTGTTTATGATTTACTAGGCATAGTAGTTTGCCATTGCATTCTGAACAGCCGATGCTCATATTATTGACATCAATGCAAGGTGGTCTGCGTCCAAATCTTCTACGGCTGATTAAGAATCCTCGCATTTATCATTTTCTTGGCTTTCCGTGTATCACTCCTGCTTGCTGCTTTACTTCTTTCTACCAACTGGTGTAGGTTTTCATGTCTCACCGCAGATCTCCATCCTTGGTGTTCTGGACAAATTCTGCTAGTGATATTCCTCCATGTCACCATCCAGCATCATTTCTCTCTGTCTGCCTCTGCCGCTTCTTCCCTTGATTTCTCCGGTCATCATGATGTTTTCCAACGCCTCTCTTCGTATTAGTGACCAAAGAACAGTTTGTCTCCTCCTTCTGGTTGTAAATAGTGTTCTTCTTTCAGTGGCTTCTTCAAGACATGCATTTTTAGATCAAGGTATTTGCAATATTCATCTCAGGAACCACATCTCCATTGCTTCCAGGCTCTTCCTAATTTGTTTATTCACATTCCATGATTCACTACCATACAGAAAAACAGGTCCTATATAACATTTCATTGCTCTCTTTCTTACATTCTTCTTCTTCTTCTGCGTTCATCCAAATTTTTTTTCCGGATGTGACTGCGTTGTGCCTGTTTACAGCAGAGCTGCGTTCTTGCGCCGTTAGGTCGACACATCCGACTTCTGCGGGCATTTGTTGACCGGGTTAACCTTCCCAGGGGTTTCTTAGGACGTTTGAATCTCACTGTTGTGGTGTTATCCCCCCATCCTAGCTGGCCCATATAGAACAGCCAAAGACATCCTGGTCAACCCTCAAGGGAAGGCAGGGGCAGACCATGGGCATTCCCCGCCATCCAAGGAGGCTTCCATACTTGCAGAGCCATCACACAGCGCTCTGGTACTGGGCTCACCCAAGGAATCGTCACGTCCTGCACATGGCTGCTTAGCCTCACTTCTGTATATTGGGCCTTCCGTTCACCATAGGCTGTTCCTCCGAAAACCAGAAGAATGCAGTCTGCAGATGACATCCACACAGTGAGCTTTCGATTCAGACTTTCCACATAATGGATTTGCTATCCAAGCAATATTCCATTTCGTGCCACTAGGACATCTTTTCCACCTTTTATGAAGCCCACACAGTGAGCTTTCGATTCGGACTTTTCACGTAATGGATTTGCTATCCAAGCAATATTCCATTTCATGTCACTAAGGCACTTTTTCCACCTTTTACGAAGCCCACACAGTGAGCTTTTGATTCGGACTTCCCACGTAATGGATGTGCTATCCAAGCAATATTCCATTTCATGCCTCTGGAACGCTTTTGTAACCGACATACCTGTGGTATGAAGTGTGGCAGTCTAAATACATCTTCATGCACCTTTAGATGTCAACCTGAATGTAGTTAAAGTAAGCTGTAGTCAACTTGAGCTTGTTGATATCTCCATAGAGCTTGTCCTCAAATGAAACAGGCGCGGGCCAAAATATCTTTCTCTGTTCTGCATATATTGGGCACTCCTGCAGCAAATGTTTAACTGTCATTTTACCAGTTCCACAATTACATTCATCGGTATCTCCTATCTTTAGTTTATTGAACAAATAGTGTTTCAGCCTGTTATGTCCTGTGCGGAGTCTGAAGATTGCTACTTGTTCTCTTCGGTCGAGTTTGTAATATGCATCATCCTTCTGGTGGCCTGGATGCTCCGATTCCCATTTGGTTCTATAAGTGCTTTTTATAAACCTTTTTGCCTCATTATAGGTTATGTCAATGTCAGGCTGTGGTAATCGTCCACCCTCTTTTGCTAGTCTGTCAGCCTCTTCATTTCCAGGTATACTGCAATGTGATGGGATCCACTGTATTACAACTTTTTGGGATTTCTGGCATAGACCATGGAGTGCTGCTCTTAGGTCAGCTAGTTCTGTGCTGTTTTTTCTCTTCAGTATTGAGACAGCTGACTTTGCATCTGTGAGGATAGCTATTTGCTTCTCTTTATTTTCCTCCATCAAGAGCATTTCTGCTGCAGTTTTCAAAGCCTCTACCTCCGCTTTGAAGTTACTTGAAAATTTTCCAGTTGCCAATGACTGTGTTTTTTTCACTCCATTTTTTAAATTAAGGAGAATTCCTCCTCCTCCATTTTTAATTGAACCTTTGGCTGATCCATCTGTATATGCATGGGTCCAATTGCTGCTTGGGTAATGTTCTTTTATGTAGTTGAGGGTTATTTTTCTTCTTTTGGTTTCATTCTGAGTGCTCTTTTTCTCAATACCAGGAATGTTTTCTATCATCTCAGGCAGTTGCTGCTGTCTCCTAGCTGGGAAGTTGTGTGCATTGTAAATGGGCTTGACTGTTGATATGTTAAGTATGGGATCTGCCCTAATCTTTCGTTTTGCAGTTTCTACAAAGTTGCTACGCTTCAGTCTTCCTTTTCCAAAACCATTAAACCTGTTATACATAGGGTGGTCTGTCAATCTTCTAAATTTTTCTGCTTGTTGCTGGGCTCTGCTATCTCTTCTGTCCTGCATTGGTTGTAAACAAGTGATCTTTTCTAGTTCATTAATAGGCGTTGTCTTCAGGCTTCCAGTTATGATTCACATTCCTTGATTTTGGACTCTACTTATTTTGTTAAAGTTTGACTTAGCTGCTGTTGCCCAAGCTGCAATGCCATATTCCAGTACTGGCCTCACCCGTCCAGTATATAACTTCTTGAGAACTTTCTCATCTGCTCCCCATGTTGTACCAGCAAGCTTTTTCATGATTGCCATTCTCTGCCTTGCTCTTGTTCGATTTTTCTCAACCTGTGTCTTCCATGTCAGGCGGCGATCAAAGGTGACTCCTAGATAGTTTGGATTTTCTTCATGGCGCAATATTTTTCCCTTCAATACCAGCTTAGGTTGCTGAGTTTTATTTGAGAGGGAGAACACTGTGCATGTTGTTTTCTCCTCACTTATCTTCACTAGCCATGATTTTGACCAGTCCTCTAGTGCTTGCTTGCTTGCTTGTGTTCGTTGGCTTGAGCTCCAACGTGAAGTCTTGTATGTCGGATGAAGGCATCCTGTTGTCCAACATCAGTGTGATGTCGTACAGGACCTGAGGTTTGCGTGAGTATCCGTTGTCCCAAGTCTGGCTTATTGGTGTGCAGACTGGTGGTTCCTCGCCGTACAGGCAGACACTCTCCGACTTCGGAGGAATCTGCGATCCTACTGACTTTAGCCAGGACCCCGAAGGGACCTGTTGCCCAGGACGCTCGACAAGGACGCGTCAGTAGGTCTTGGCCAGTATATAACCCGGCCCTGGTGCCTTGGAAACACCTCTGCGTCCCTCCTCTAGTGCTAATAAGGCTTGCTGTATTCTGCTGTTAGCTGTACTAATATATTCTTCAGATGTCCATATGGCTAGGTCATCTGCAAAGGAGGATGTGTGTACTCTGGCTGGAAAATTTTCTGTGATGTCATTTATATATGCTAGGAATAATGTTGGTGAAAGAACTCCTCCTTGGGGGACACCTTGCTCCAACAGCATCATTTTGCTTGTTTGTCCTTGTACTTTTGTCCTGGCAGTTCTGTTCTCAAGGTAGTGGCTGATCCATTTATACATTTTTCCACAAACATGCATTTTTTGCAGTTTTACTTTCAGTCCTTCCTTCCATACTTTATCAAATGCTTTTTCTAAATCTAACCAGACTGCTAGTGTGTGCTTTTTCTCTTGGAAGGCATCCTCTATTTCCTGAGCTATATAGGTTATTTGATCTTCAGTGGATCTGTACTTTCTGAATCCTGCTTGGTGTGGTGTTAAGAGTTTGTTTTCTTCCAGATGCCATGTTAGCCTGCCATTGATAATGCGTTCCATTAATTTTCCTACACAGCTAAGTAGACTGATAGGTCGATAGCCATTTGGTTCTTCCAGGTCTTTTCCTTTCTTTGGGACTGGTATTAGTATAGCTTCCTTCCATGCCTGTGGGACTATTCCTCTCTTCCAGCTGTTATTTAGGACTGCTAGTAGTTTCTTCTTTGCCTTGGTGCCTAGTCCTATTAGCATTTCATTTGTGATTCCATCCTTTCCTGGTGATTTCTTCTTTTTTAGGGTATTCATTGCCTGTTCCATTTCTTCCATTGTTAGATTTGCCATCATATATTCTGCTGCTGTCTCTGTATTTCTATGATGTATCTGTTTGTCTTTGATTGCTTTCTTCTGTTCGGTTGTAATATCAATGTGGTTTGCATTTGCATAGTGTTCCATTAGTGCATTTGCAGCCTTTTTTCCTGTAAGCAAGGCATTTCCTTGTTTAATTGTTATTTGTTTGTTTCTAGGTCCTTCATTGTTCATAGCTTTCACTAGTTTCCATAGTTTGTTTCCATCCCTGTCAAAATTCATGTTTCCTATTTTTTCCCTCCAACAATCTCTTGTTGTTTGATTTACTGTTCTTTTATATTTTTCTGAGATGGCTTTGAGAGAGATGTTCACTTCAATTGTTTGTTCTCTCTCTGCTGTCTTCCTGGCATCTTCAACTTTGTCCTCCAAACTTTGTAGTTCTTCAGTCCAGTATGGTTTGTAATTTTTCCTCGCTCCTCTTGGAATGGACTCAGTGGCTGCCTGTATTATCGCTCTGTTTAGACTTTCCACCATTTGCTTTATGTTGCTATATCATGTATTTATGTTTTCACAATATTTGTCTGTTAGTATGGCAAATCTGTCCCAATCTGCTCGTTTGTAATTCCAGCAGGGCAAGGGCTTTTGCTCCTGTGGAACATACTCCATATTCATTACAAGCTTGATTGGTCTGTGGCCACTACCTGCTAATTGGTCCAGCACATGGCGATCGATTTTGTGGAGGATGTCTCCTGTGCAGAAAGCTAAGTCTGGAGTAGAAGTGGTAAGCCATCTTCTGGAGTAGAAGCTCGGTGTGTCATCCGCTTTGTTGAGTAAATGGAGATTTGAGTCTATTTCCCAGTCCTCCAATTCATCTCCTCTTTTGTCAGTATCTGGGTATCCCCATCTTTCTGAACGGCTATTAAAGTCTCCGACAATAATGCAATTTGTGTCAGTTATTTTCATGTTTGAGAGTGTAAGACTCTTATCTGCTGGGCTATACAGATTGTAGATTCTTATTTTCACGTCCTTTATCATTATATCAACACCTATAATTTCCGTTTGGTTGTCAGAGATCACAGATACTTCGCTGCAAGGTATTGTATTTCGTGTAAGTATTAGAACTCCTCCTTTGTGTCCTTCGCGGTCGAAACGTGTGGCCTGATATCCTCTGACTGAGAATTTGTGATTGGCGTTGAGGTGTGTCTCTTGAATGCATGCCACATCTATTCTATCTTTATGAAGACGCTGTGTTAGGGAGTCTTTCTTCTTGTAAACTCCTTCGGCATTCCACTGTAGTATGTTGAGTGTCCTGGGTATTTGGTCAATAGCTCTTAACCTACTTCTCTGTGCCTTGACTCCACAGCACAGGGGAAGGTGACCACCAGTAGTCATGGGTGGACCCCCTCGAGGCAGGGGGTCCGGCACTATCACCGCCTGATGGGACTTCACGGGATTAGCACCATAACGATTAATTTTGATTTGTGACATCGTGAATTAAGTTACGTTGCACTGCTTTGTCAAGCCTGTGGCTCAATACATCCGATTTCTACAAGCATTTATTCAGGATGCTTTCCCTAGCCTTTGACTATTACCAGTCTACCTACAAGGCAGCAGGTTTTACGTTGCACTGCTTTGTCAAGCCTGTGGCTCAGTACATCCGATTTCGACAAGCATTTATTCGGGGTGCTTTCCCTAGCCTTTGACTGTCCCCAGTCTACCTACAAGGCAGCAGGTTTGTGTGTCTCTTCGTCTGGTCCCTCTCCCTTGACCTGTCCGACATGGGTGGCCCTACCAGTAGCTGTGCAACCGTCGGCATAGCTTTTGGGGTCATTGGGACGCACAAGCCCCTCTACCTCATCATGGTGGACACACAGCAGAGGGGCTTTCTTACATTCAATGATAGTAACTTATTGCGTAAGGTACTTTTCATTTTATGATTACAGCTTTTGCTTTTTACAATTCTGCTCTTAGTCTCTGTCCTGCATCTTCCATCTTAAACTTCCGGTGTGCTGTTGTTAAGGTAGCTGGTTCAACCTCTACACCGGTTAGTTGGACTAAAATGTTTTCTCGTCCTTGAATTGGGGACATAAATTACAAGTACCTCAGAAGTCAGAGTGGTTTAGTCTGATGGTGAGGGACACTGGTATTAGGGAAAGCTAATTCACTCACAAAAACTAGTCCAGTGCACTAGAAGTACTTTGAGTTCAAAGCAAGAGAATGCAAAAATAAATATTCATAAGTGGAAAATAGGACATGATTCTTTAACAGACATTAACAAGTATCTAACTGGACGTTTATTGCTATTAACAACAATATTGCTTTATATTTTATTATTTATTTTCTATCTGCAACAGTTATTCAACTGAAGTGTATTATTCTGACAATGGAAAATATGCCACTTTACAACATGATTGGCTGATTAAGGACCTGAAACTAGCCAATGGGAATAGAGATAAAGTTCCATGGATAATTGCCTTTGGTCATAGACCCATGTACTGTACATATGAAGATCCAAAGCTGAACTGCAACTCCAAGATCACTAAAAGTAGTCCTGAGAAAACTGAGTAAGTGACGTGTTGCTATGTTGATGTATTAGTGTTACCTTTCCTCTGGAGTAAACTAGGCAGGCTGAGAGAGAGAGAGATCTTGCTGCATGAACAACACATGGTCTCCACATTTCAACCCAGACTTTGTACTGTGGAGAGATATAACTCAATCCCTAGTCCCCACCATGGGTTATAGTTATGCAGTTCGTGAAGCGCCATGTAATAAACTGTTATCTGTTAAGATGGCAAGGTGCCAGTACTGAATGACACAGTTTTTCACAACAGTATTTGTCTGAGATTTTCCATGTGTTGCATGTGAAATGGTTACAAGTTAACAGAAACCATGGTATGGCACTCGAGACACACTCATAAGCACTCAGTCTCTCTCAGAGAGATATCTCCCAGTTGACCAAGACTAAAATGAGTATGAGGAAATGTCTTGGGAAGTAAAGACAGCTGGTGTGACACTGAGCAAATCACCCACGGTCTATACAAATATGGGTCTAACAATACGCTCAGTGTACCTTGAGGACCCATCCAGAGATGGACGAACAGCAGTCTGACAGCTTGCACAATCATGATGAGAGGCAGACAGTGCTAGAGATCCATTCCAACCAACCTTCATTGTGGAGACATCACCTGATTAATTGTTTTGAGTAGCAATTCTCTGGAACATAATTAGTTAATGGCTTTTCTATCACTTGAATATATTATTTTATAAGGAAACAGCCATGCCTTTCAAAATTGTTGGACATTTTATTGTATTATGCCTTTTGTAAGTGAGTAAAGTTGTTTGTAAATTTCTTAATATGTGTTTTTCCAGAATTGAAGACATATTTTACCACTATGGCGTCGATGTGGTCATAGAATCACATGGTGGAGCATATGAGCGTTCATTTCCAATGTATAAAGGTGTTCAAGTAACTGATAATTATACAAACCCTCTGGGACCAGTCCACATAGTGTGTGGAGGAGCATCCCCGTGGACAATAGAACATAACTTCACCACACCATCACGTATGTCGTATTTTAGTTACAATCTTTCTTTACCAAGCAACACACAGTATGTTGATTGACGATTCATGTGCTGATATTCATCCATCCTCAATTGAACAATTGTAAACAATAAAACTTTGTTCAAAAGCAGTTTCCTGCGATGGGTCTGTGATGTGACAGGGCCGCCACATTTTGTAGGCCTAGATACAAGAAGGAATAGGAGGTCAGTCTTTCCCTCACTTAGCTGGCGATGGTTGAACCCATGTCAGGCATTATACATGACATTATCAGTGCATGTCCCTATCAACTTTGCCAACTCATCCACTGATCTCATGCAAGGCAGTCAATAATCTTCTCTTGTTGTCTTCATCAGTCTGTTTTTCCATACATCTTTCCAGTTGTCACAACATGTTGCAGTTGTTTTCATAGTATGACCAGATATCTTGACTGCCTTTTTCTGATATTTATTTTATGTGATAAGTTGTCTCTGCTTTAGACTCTTTTAAAGCATTTAGACTATTTATTTTGGCAGCCTATGGTATTTTCAGCATTCTTTTGTACAACCACATTTCAATGGCTATAAGTAGTTTTTTGGCCTGTTTGCTAATTGTCCAGAATTCAGTCATTTGGTTAAATTGGTTCTGTGTAACATTAATTTCCTATGGCAGGAACTTGTTGCATAAAATGTCCTTCATTTTATAAAATGATGTTTCTGCTTATCTTATTCTGTTCTACTAGTGTTATTCATGTACCCAAAAACTAATTTCTGTACTTGTCTCAAATTAAAACTCTTAACTTTAATAGTACATTTGGCATATTCTGTTTCTTTGATATTACCATTACTTCTGTCTTTCTATTATTCAAACTGAAGCCCTGTTATTCACATTTTATGATCACAATATTGATCATTTTTAGTAGTTCCTTCTGACTTATTTCTATAAGCATAACATAAGTTGTTTACATTATAATCACGAAACTGCAATCCATGACATTTTTTCTATAGATCATATTATATCATCACTGTTTACTGAAAACAAATCAAGGGCAGGGCAATATCCTTGTCTGAAACAGTTCTGTATGCTCCTAAACGTTCTAAATGTTCCTAAACGGTTTTAAATTCTTGTAGCAGTTGTTGGCTGCAAATATTTGTTCTTTATTATTCTTAGACATGGATTGTAATTTTTACTTTATTGGATTGGTGCCCATTGAAAATTGTATAACATGCCAAAGGACCTATATTTATGTTTTATAGATAATTTAAAACAGTGGATATGTACTTGTTGATGTGCTGAGATCTGTATTTATAGTTTCACTCAAGAGACCTGGAGCACTTGAATGTGAAGAATTTGGCAAGATAGTCTCATAAACCATGTCACCAAACTTCTAGTCAGAATTATAACCAGAAGAACAACACGGAAAATAAAGATGGAAATTAGTGAAGAACTGAATAGATTTGTGTAGTGGAAAAGAACAAATAATACAATGTACACGTTCCGAATCGAGAAATCAACTGAGACACTGACATACCTGTACGTGTGGTTTACAGATTATATCAAAGCAATTGTTAAAGTGAAACATGATTAGTTAGTTAGTTAGTTAGTCTTTCCTCTTGAGCCCAAGGCGGCGCAGAGGGCAGAAGTCATGGCTCTCCATGCCTGGCGGTTTGAGGATACTAAAAGTGATGGGTAGGATCTCAAAATAATAACAAATATTTACTGGAAACAAGTAGCAGCAACTGAAATGAAAAATAAAGTTGGCAATTATGAACAGATAAAGCAAGGAATTAGAAGGTGTGTTTTGTCACTGGATCTCCACTCTTCATATGTAGAAATAAAGAGAGAGATTAAAGAAAGACCAGGATTGTTAATTTAAAGTTATAATATAAACAGTCTGCGTTATGCAGTTGACACAGCATTGATAGGTGAAGATTCAAAAGATCTGCAACAACTGTTGAACAGAGTAGTAATAGAGATTGCAAAAAAGGACTCCTTGAATATCATGAAAACAGAAACAATGGGTATATCAAAGAAAATGATAACACTGAAATGTGATATTACAATACAAAGAAAAAACTTAACAAAGTCAATAAATCTCTATATTTAAGGACAGTCATAACATTAAATGGAAGATACGAGTCAGAGATTAAGAGCAGAAAAGGCCAAGCAAATGCTGCATTTCAGATGATGGAAAGGCTCTTGTGTAATAAGTCATTTTCACTGAATGTCAAAAATAGAGTACTGAAATGTTATAACGAACATGTCCTACTGTATGGCAGTGAATCTTGGGATGTGAACAAACAAATAAGAAAGAGCTTTGCTGCAAATACATTGTACTACCAGAACAACCTAACAGCAATTACTTGAAAGCGGCTAATGAAAGTAAAACATTATACCTAACTACTTCTAGGAAGGAGATAAACTGTGTTCTTTGATCATATAATGAGAAGTGAGGTATTGGAGAACATCGTGATGAATGGAAGGATCATTGGTAGCAGAGGCAGACCTTGAGAAATAATCCATGATGGTCTAAGATGGTGGCATGGGTGATTATCATCAATAGAATTGATCCAGAATAGCAAGGACCGAGATCCGTGGAGAAACATTAAAGTATTGGGTATATGGTGTTTGCCCCATTTTTTATACGCCAGTCAGCTTGCCATGGGTGATATAATAAATATCGCACTTTATGTCCCAGGACTTTTCCTATTACCCATTTTTGCTAAGTCGTTATGGGAGTACAAGTCAATGTTTAATAATCTGCCTCGATGAGGATTCAAACATATGAACTAGGGCTAGTAGACAGGAGTGCCAACTGCTACACTACTGTAGCTTCCTATCCACAGCAGTGGCAAAGTTTCATTGCTTCTGACCAATATACTTCAGGTGTCGATTCAAATAGCCATTCGCAGTTCCACATACCACGTTCAAAACACTTCTGCAGGCAATTTGGAAGCATATCGTCTTGGTTGGTTTTTGTATAATAGTATGAGCATCTGTTGTTCAGAAAGCAATGGCAAACTACTCAATGTAACTTGCCTAGTAAATCACAAGCAGGCAAAAATGCTGGGGTTGACTGCGACCTCCTGCAAAAGACATGCAACTAACCTTTTTAACACTTTTGGTTACTTTTAACATGTCAATAGATGGCTAAAGGTTTGTGCAGCCTCAGTGTGGAAATTAAATTCACATTGATCTAGATTAAATGATGGCCTAACACTGCAGTAATTTATCACAGCCAGTGTTAGTACTTTATGAACAACACCAGACAACCTACGATGTCACCTCATTATAATACATTATGTTTGTACAGTCTGTGTTAATGTTTTCATCAGCCAGATTATAGTAAAACTCTTTGTGGGTTGATTTAACATGGTGTAGTCTTTTTGGTTGTGCATAGTAAAACTTCTGCTTGTCAAATCAGTTCCACTAAATTTGATTAGTTCTTGCTTTCCAGAAAAATCTCTTAAAGATGATAAAAATAAACATTCTATAAGAACATAATAAACATTTGTATTTAAGAAAAGACACTTTTAAACTTTGTGTAAGGGCATGATTTCTTGGTTGGCTGGTAGTGAACTCTGAAAGGCTTGAGCTTAAACTCCAAAGGTCGATTAATTCACATTCAGGACATCTTTTTCTTCTCCTGCTCTTTATCCCCATTGGCACATAGGACCTGAACCAAACCATCCTATCCTCTGCTATCTCCTGCAGCCTCTTCGTGTGCTCCTGATATTATTCAACTCTGTAATTCTCATATCCGTGTGTTGTTGGTCTCCTGCTATTGTGTTCACCCTGTGGGTTCCAGACAAGAGAGTGTCCAGTTATATTGATTCTTCTTCTTCTTCTGCGATCATCCGGAGTTTTTTTTTTCGGATGTGATTGCGTTGTGCCTGTTTACAGCAGAGCTGCGTTCTTGCGCCGTTAGGCCGACACATCCGACTTCTGCGGGCATTTGTTGACCGGGTTAACCTTCCCGGGGGTTTCTTAGGACGTTTGACTCTCACTGTTGTGGTGTTATCCCCCATCCCAGTTGGCCCATATAGAACAGCCAAAGATCCTGGTCAGCCCTCAAGGGAAGGCAGGGGCAGACCATGGGCATTCCCCGCCATCCAAGGAGGCTTCCATACTTGCAGAGCCGATACATAGCGCTCTGGTACTGGGCTCACCCAAGGAATCGTCACGTCCTGCACATGGCTGCTTAGCCTCACTTCCGTATATTGGGCCTTCCGTTCACCATAGGCTGTTCTTCCGGAAACCAGAAGTATGCAGTCTGCAGATGACATCCACACAGTGAGCTTTCGATTCGGACTTTCCATGTAATGGATTTGCTATCCAAGCAATATTCCATTTCATGCCACTAGGACACTTTTCCACCTTTTATGAAGCCCACACAGTGGGCTTTTGATTCAGACTTTCCACGTAATGGATTTGCTATCCAAGCAATATTCCATTTCATGCCACTAGGACACTTTTCCACCTTTTATGAAGCCCACACAGCGAGCTTTCGATTTGGACTTTCCACATAATGGATTTGCTATCCAAGCAATATTCCATTTCATGCCTCTGGGTCTTCATGCACCTTTAAATGTCAACCTGTATGTAGTTAAAGTAAGCTGCGGTCAACTTGAGCTTGTTGATATCTCCATAGAGCTTGTCCTCAAATGAAGCAGGTGTGGGCCAAAATATCTTTCTCTGTTCTGCATACGTTGGGCAATCCTGCAGCAAATGTTTTGCTGTCATTTTCCCAGTTCTACAATTACATTCATCGGGATCTCCTATCTTTAGTTTATTGAACAAGTGGTATTTCAGCCTGTTATGTCCTGTGCGGAGTCTGAAGATTGCTACTTGTTCTCTTCGGTCGAGTTTGTAATATGCATCATCCTTCTGATGGCCTGGATGCTCTGATTCCCATTTGGTTCTATAAGTGCTTTTTATCAACCTCTTTGCCTCATTATAGGTTATGTCTATGTCAGGCTGTGGTAGTCGTCCGCCCTCTTTTGCCAGTCTGTCAGCCTCTTCGTTTCCAGGTATACTGCAATGTGATGGGATCCACTGTATTACAACTTTTTTGGATTTCTGGCATAGACCATGGAGTGTTGCTCTTAGGTCAGCTAGTTCTGTGCTGTTATTGCTCTTCAGTATTGAGACAGCTGACTTTGCATCTGTGAAGATAGCTATTTGCTTCTCTTTATTTTCCTCCATCAGGAGCATTTCTGCTGCAGTTTTCAGAGCCTCTACCTCCGCTTTGAAGTTACTTGAAAATTTTCCAGTTGCCATTGAATGTGTTTTTTTCACTCCATTTTTTAAATTTAGGAGAATTCCTCCTCCTCCATTCTCTATTGAATTTTTAGCTGATCCATCTGTATATGCATGGGTCCAATTCCTGCTTGGGTAATGTTCTTTTATGTAGTTTAGGGTTATTTCTCTTCTTTCGGTTTCATGCTGAGTGTTCTTTTTCTCAATACCAGGAATGTTTTCTATCATCTCAGGCAGTTGCTGCTGTCTCCAAGCTGGGAACTTGTGTGCATTGTAAATGGGCTTGACTGTTGATATGTTAAGTATAGGATCTGCCCTAATCCTTCGTTTTGCAGTTTCTACAAAGTTGCTACGCTTCAGTCTTCCCTTTCCAAAACCATTAAATCTGTTGTACATAGGGTGGTCTGTC
Source organism: Cepaea hortensis (assembly GCA_963921405.1). Taxonomy (NCBI): domain Eukaryota; kingdom Metazoa; phylum Mollusca; class Gastropoda; order Stylommatophora; family Helicidae; genus Cepaea; species Cepaea hortensis. The sequence goes on from OY992889.1 coordinate 73,691,520, forward strand.
AATCTTCTAAATTTTTCTGCTTGTTGCTGGGCTCTGCTATCTCTTCTATCCTGCATTGGTTGTAAACAAGTGATCTTTTCTAGTTCATTAATAGGCGTTGTCTTCAGGCTTCCAGTTATGATTCGCATTCCTTGGTTTTGGACTCTACTTATTTTGTTAAAGTTTGACTTAGCTGCTGTTGCCCAAGCTGCAATGCCATATTCCAGTACTGGCCTCACCCGTCCAGTGTATAACTTCTTGAGAACTTTCTCATCTGCTCCCCACGTTGTACCAGCAAGCTTTTTCATGATTGCCATTCTCTGCCTTGCTCTTGTTCGATTTTTCTCAACCTGTGTCTTCCATGTCAGGCGACGATCAAAGGTGACTCCTAGATAGTTTGGATTTTCTTCATGGCGCAATATTTTTCCATTCAATATCAGCTTAGGTTGCTGAGTTTTATTTGAGAGGGAGAACACTGTGCATGTTGTTTTCTCCTCACTTATCTTCACTAGCCATGATTTTGACCAGTCCTCTAGCGCTAATAAGGCTTGCTGTATTCTGCTGTTAGCTGTACTAATATATTCTTCAGATGTCCATATGGCTAGGTCATCTGCAAAGGAGGATGTGTGTACTCTGGCTGGAAAATTTTCTGTGATGTCATTTATATATGCTAGGAATAATGTTGGTGAAAGAACTCCTCCTTGGGGGACACCTTGCTCCAACAGCATCATTTTGCTTGTTTGTCCTTGTACTTTTGTCCTGGCAGTTCTGTTCTCAAGGTAGTGGCTGATCCATTTATACATTTTTCCACAAACAAGCATGTTTTGCAGTTTTACTTTCAGTCCTTCCTTCCATACTTTATCAAATGCTTTTTCTAAATCTATCCAGACTGCTAGTGTGTGCTTTTTCTCTTGGAAGGCATCCTCTATTTCCTGAGCTATATAGGTTATTTGATCTTCAGTGGATCTGTACTTTCTGAATCCTGCTTGGTGTGGTGTTAAGAGTTTGTTTTCTTCCAGATGCCATGTTAGCCTGCCATTGATAATGCGTTCCATTAATTTTCCTACACAGCTAAGTAGACTGATAGGTCGATAGCCATTTGGTTCTTCCAGGTCTTTTCCTTTCTTTGAGACTGGTATTAGTATAGCTTCCTTCCATGCCTGTGGGACTATTCCTCTCTTCCAGCTGTTATTTAGGACTGCTAGTAGTTTCTTCTTTGCCTTGGTGCCTAGTCCTATTAGCATTTCATTTGTGATTTCATCCTTTCCTGGTGATTTCTTCTTTTTTAGGGTATTCTTCTTCTTCTTCTGCGATCATCCGGAGTTGTTTTTTTCGGATGTGATTGCGTTGTGCCTGTTTACAGCAGAGCTGCGTTCTTGCGCCGTTAGGCCGACACATCCGACTTCTGCGGGCATTTGTTGACCGGGTTAACCTTCCCGGGGGTTTCTTAGGACGTTTGACTCTCACTGTTGTGGTGTTATCCCCCATCCCAGCTGGCCCATATAGAACAGCCAAAGATCCTGGTCAGCCCTCAAGGGAAGGCAGGGGCAGACCATGGGCATTCCCCGCCATCCAAGGAGGCTTCCATACTTGCAGAGCCGATACATAGCGCTCTGGTACTGGGCTCACCCAAGGAATCGTCACGTCCTGCACATGGCTGCTTAGCCTCACTTCCGTATATTGGGCCTTCCGTTCACCATAGGCTGTTCTTCCGGAAACCAGAAGTATGCAGTCTGCAGATGACATCCACACAGTGAGCTTTCGATTCGGACTTTCCATGTAATGGATTTGCTATCCAAGCAATATTCCATTTCGTGCCACTAGGACACTTTTCCACCTTTTATGAAGCCCACACAATGGGCTTTTGATTCGGACTTTCCACGTAATGGATTTGCTATCCAAGCAATATTCCATTTCGTGCCACTAGGACACTTTTCCACCTTTTTTGAAGCCCACACAGCGAGCTTTCGATTTGGACTTTCCACATAATGGATTTGCTATCCAAGCAATATTCCATTTCATGCCTCTGGGTCTTCATGCACCTTTAAATGTCAACCTGTATGTAGTTAAAGTAAGCTGCGGTCAACTTGAGGTTGTTGATATCTCCATAGAGCTTGTCCTCAAATGAAGCAGGTGTGGGCCAAAATATCTTTCTCTGTTCTACATATATTGGGCACTCCTGCAGCAAATGTTTAGCTGTCATTTTACCAGTTCCACAATTGCATTCATCGGTATCTCCTATCTTTAGTTTATTGAACAAGTGGTATTTCAGCCTGTTATATCCTTTGCGGAGTCTGAAGATTGCTACTTGTTCTCTTCGTTCGAGTTTGTAATATGCATCATCCTTCTAGTGACCTGGATGCTCTGATTCCCATTTGGTTCTATAAGTGCTTTTTATCAACCTCTTTGCCTCGTTATAGGTTATGTCTATGTCAGGCTGTGGTAGTCGTCCGCCCTCTTTTGCCAGTCTGTCAGCCTCTTCATTTCCAGGTATACTGCAATGTGATGGTATCCACTGTATTACAACTTTTTTGGATTTCTGGCATAGACCATGGAGTGCTGCTCTTAGGTCAGCTATTTCTGTGCTGTAATTGCTCTTCAGTATTGAGACAGCTGACTTTGCATCTGTAAAGATAGCTATTTGCTTCTCTTTATTTTCCTCCATTAGGAGCATTTCTGCTGCAGTTTTCAGAGCCTCTACCTCCGCTTTGAAGTTACTTGAAAATTTTCCAGTTGCCATTGAATGTGTTTTTTTCACTCCATTTTTTAAATTTAGGAGAATTCCTCCTCCTCCATTCTCTATTGAATTTTTGGCTGATCCATCTGTATATGCATGGGTCCAATTCCTGCTTGGGTAATGTTCTTTTATGTAGTTTAGGGTTATTTCTCTTCTTTCGGTTTCATGCTGAGTGTTCTTTTTCTCAATACCAGGAATGTTTTCTATCATCTCAGGCAGTTGCTGCTGTCTCCATGCTGGGAACTTGTGTGCATTGTAAATGGGCTTGACTGTTGATATGTTAAGTATAGGATCTGCCCTAATCCTTCGTTTTGCAGTTTCTACAAAGTTGGTACGCTTCAGTCTTCCCTTTCCAAAACCATTAAATCTGTTGTACATAGGGTGGTCTGTCAATCTTCTGAATTTTTCTGCTTGTTGCTGGGCTCTGCTATCTCTTCTATCCTGCATTGGTTGTAAACAAGTGATCTTTTCTAGTTCATTAATAGGCGTTGTCTTCAGGCTTCCAGTTATGATTCGCATTCCTTGGTTTTGGACTCTACTTATTTTGTTAAAGTTTGACTTGGCTGCTGTTGCCCAAGCTGCAATGCCATATTCCAGTACTGGCCTCACCCGTCCAGTATATAACTTCTTGAGAACTTTCTCATCTGCTCCCCATGTTGTACCAGCAAGCTTTTTCATGATTGCCATTCTCTGCCTTGCTCTTGTTCGATTTTTCTCAACCTGTGTCTTCCATGTCAGGCGACGATCAAAGGTGACTCCTAGATAGTTTGGATTTTCTTCATGGCGCAATATTTTTCCATTCAATACCAGCTTAGGTTGCTGAGTTTTATTTGAGAGGGAGAACACTGTGCATGTTGTTTTCTCCTCACTTATCTTCACTAGCCATGATTTTGACCAGTCCTCTAGCGCTAATAAGGCTTGCTGTATTCTGCTGTTAGCTGTACTAATATATTCTTCAGATGTCCATATGGCTAGGTCATCTGCAAAGGAGGATGTGTGTACTCTGGCTGGAAAATTTTCTGTGATGTCATTTATATATGCTAGGAATAATGTTGGTGAAAGAACTCCTCCTTGGGGGACACCTTGCTCCAACAGCATCATTTTGCTTGTTTGTCCTTGTACTTTTGTCCTGGCAGTTCTGTTCTCAAGGTAGTGGCTGATCCATTTATACATTTTTCCACAAACATGCATGTTTTGCAGTTTTACTTTCAGTCCTTCCTTCCATACTTTATCAAATGCTTTTTCTAAATCTATCCAGACTGCTAGTGTGTGCTTTTTCTCTTGGAAGGCATCCTCTATTTCCTGAGCTATATAGGTTATTTGATCTTCAGTGGATCTGTACTTTCTGAATCCTGCTTGGTGTGGTGTTAAGAGTTTGTTTTCTTCCAGATGCCATGTTAGCCTGCCATTGATAATGCGTTCCATTAATTTTCCTACACAGCTAAGTAGACTGATAGGTCGATAGCCATTTGGTTCTTCCAGGTCTTTTCCTTTCTTTGGGACTGGTATTAGTATAGCTTCCTTCCATGCCTGTGGGACTATTCCTCTCTTCCAGCTGTTATTTAGGACTGCTAGTAGTTTCTTCTTTGCCTTGGTGCCTAGTCCTATTAGCATTTCATTTGTGATTCCATCCTTTCCTGGTGATTTCTTCTTTTTTAGGGTATTCATTGCCTGTTCTATTTCTTCCATTGTTAGATTTGCCATCATATATTCTGCTGCTGTCTCTGTATTTCTATGATGTATCTGTTTGTCTTTGATTGCTTTCTTCTGTTCGGTCGTAATATCAATGTGGTTTGCATTTGCATAGTGTTCCATTAGTGCATTTGCAGCCTTTTTTCCTGTAAGCAAGGCATTTCCTTGTTTAATTGTTATTTGTTTGTTTCTAGGTCCTTCATTGTTCATGGCTTTCACTAGTTTCCATAGTTTGTTTCCATCCCTGTCAAAATTCAGGTTTTCTGTTTTTTCCCTCCAACAATCTCTTGTTGTTTGATTTACTGTTCTTTTATATTTTGCTGAGATGGCTTTGAGAGAGATGTTCGCTTCAATTGTTTGTTCTCTCTCTGCTGTCTTCCTGGCATCTTCAACTTTGTCCTCCAAACTTTGTAGTTCTTCAGTCCAGTATGGTTTGTAATTTTTCCTCGCTCCTCTAGGAATGGACTCAGTGGCTGCCTGTATTATCGCTCTGTTTAGACTTTCCACCATTTGCTTTATGTTGCCATATCGTGTATTTATGTTTTCACAATATTTGTCTGTTAGTATGGCAAATCTGTCCCAATCTGCTCGTTTGTAATTCCAGCGGGGCAAGGGCTTTTGCTCCTGTGGAACATACTCCATATTCATTTCGAGCTTGATTGGTCTGTGGTCACTACCTGCTAATTGGTCCAGCACATGGCGATCGATTTTGTGGAGGATGTCTCCTGTGCAGAAAGCTAAGTCTGGAGTAGAAGTGGTAAGCCATCTTCTGGAGTAGAAGCTCGGTGTGTCATCCGCTTTGTTGAGTAGATGGAGATTTGAGTCTATTTCCCAGTCCTCCAATTCATCTCCTCTTTTGTCAGTATCTGGGTATCCCCATCTTTCTGAACGGCTATTAAAGTCTCCGACAATAATGCAGTTTGTGTCAGTTATTTTCATGTTTGAGAGTGTAAGGTCCTTATCTGCTGGGCTATACAGATTGTAGATTCTTATTTTCACGTCCTTTATCATTATATCAACACCTATAATTTCTGTTTGGTTGTCAGAGATCACAGATACTTCGCTGCAAGGTATTGTATTTCGTGTAAGTATTAGAACTCCTCCTTTGTGTCCTTCGCGGTCGAAACGTGTGGCCTGATATCCTCTGACTGAGAATTTGTGATTGGCGTTGAGGTGTGTCTCTTGAATGCATGCCACATCTATTCTATCTTTATTTTAGGGTATTCATTGCCTGTTCCATTTCTTCCATTGTTAGATTTGCCATCATATATTCTGCTGCTGTCTCTGTATTTCTATGATGTATCTGTTTGTCTTTGATTGCTTTCTTCTGTTCGGTTGTAATATCAATGTGGTTTGCATTTGCATAGTGTTCCATTAGTGCATTTGCAGCCTTTTTTCCTGTAAGCAAGGCATTTCCTTGTTTAATTGTTATTTGTTTGTTTCTAGGTCCTTCATTGTTCATGGCTTTCACTAGTTTCCATAGTTTGTTTCCATCCCTGTCAAAATTCAGGCTTTCTGTTTTTTCCCTCCAACAATCTCTTGTTGTTTGATTTACTGTTCTTTTATATTTTGCTGAGATGGCTTTGAGAGAGATGTTCGCTTCAATTGTTTGTTCTCTCTCTGCTGTCTTCCTGGCATCTTCAACTTTGTCCTCCAAACTTTGTAGTTCTTCAGTCCAGTATGGTTTGTAATTTTTCCTCGCTCCTCTAGGAATGGACTCAGTGGCTGCCTGTATTATCGCTCTGTTTAGACTTTCCACCATTTGCTTTATGTTGCCATATCGTGTATTTATGTTTTCACAATATTTGTCTGTTAGTATGGCAAATCTGTCCCAATCTGCTCGTTTGTAATTCCAGCGGGGCAAGGGCTTTTGCTCCTGTGGAACATACTCCATATTCATTACAAGCTTGATTGGTCTGTGGTCACTACCTGCTAATTGGTCCAGCACATGGCGATCGATTTTGTGGAGGATGTCTCCTGTGCAGAAAGCTAAGTCTGGAGTAGAAGTGGTAAGCCATCTTCTGGAGTAGAAGCTCGGTGTGTCATCCGCTTTGTTGAGTAGATGGAGATTTGAGTCTATTTCCCAGTCCTCCAATTCATCTCCACTTTTGTCAGTATATGGGTATCCCCATCTTTCTGAACGGCTATTAAAGTCTCCGACAATAATGCAGTTTGTGTCAGTTATTTTCATGTTTGAGAGTGTACGGTCCTTATCTGCTGGGCTATACAGATTGTAGATTCTTATTTTCACGTCCTTTATCATTATATCAACACCTATAATTTCCGTTTGGTTGTCAGAGATCACAGATACTTCGCTGCAAGGTATTGTATTTCGTGTAAGTATTAGAACTCCTCCTTTGTGTCCTTCGCGGTTGAAACGTGTGGCCTGATATCCTCTGACTGAGAATTTGCGATTGGCATTGAGGTGTGTCTCTTGAATGCATGCCACATCTATTTTATCTTTATGAAGACGCTGTATTAGGGACTCTTTCTTCTTGTAAACTCCTTCGGCATTCCACTGTAGTATGTTGAGTGTCCGGGGTATTTGGTCAATAGCTCTTAACCTACTCCTCTGTGCCTTGACTCCACAGCACAGGGGAAGGTGACCACCAGTAGTCATGGGTGGACCCCCTCGAGGCAGGGGGCCCGGCACTATCGCCGCCTGATGGGACTTCGCGGGATTAGCACCATAACGATTAATTTTGATTTGTGAGTTATATTGATTCAGGACATTTCATCTCATCTCATCATGTTCCTCTTATACCTTGTGGTGTTGAGGTGAAGTATAACCTTCGTGAGAATGCCTGATTATGGGCTTCATGTACCGAGATTCCCATGGACTCTGTTATTCCCAGCGTCCATCGTTTATGTGGTCGGCCTCTTCCTCTGCTTCCATCTGGTCTGTACATCAATGCTTGTTGTGGTATACTGTTAGTTGGTAACCTACTTGCATGGTCAAATCATTTGACTTGCTGCCTTCTAATAAAATCTAGCGCAGCTATAACCCCTCACTTTAGTCCTGATTTCTTCATTTCTGATCTTATCTCTTCTTGATACATTGAGTATTCTTCTCAGGAATCTCATTTCTGTTGTTGTGATTTTTCTTTTCTCTTTTAATTCAGGACATCTAAGCGCCCTGAAAAATATTTGCATCTATTAGTAGTGAGGTTGGTGTAGAGAGTTTTCTCCAAACCTGATTCCAGGTAGCAATGTACAGTTTTTATGATGACCATGTGGCAGAGCCCTCCTTCCCCTCTCCAATCCCAAAATCATGTGGGGTGTGTAACACCAGTACTGGAATTACCCATCTGTGGAGAAGAAAATTAGGATCTACCATATTATGATTCAGTATTGTAAAAACAAGTTAGTTACATATCCTTTACAGGACGTCACTGTCAACCCCAGTATTTATTGGCTGTTTGTGATTTCCTGGCAAGTTTACGTTCAGTAGTTTGCTATTGCTTTCTGAATGTCTGGCACCCATGCCATTGCAGGAAACAACGCAAAGCGGTCTGCTGCCAAATCGCCCACAGCTGTGTTTCAAATGCGGTATGTGGGATTACGAATTGCATTCTTTTGCCCTTCACCACAGATTGAGATTAAATACAGCACACATAAACTGGCTGGGGTCTGGCCGAGGATGGCAATGTTTCGTGCTCATGCTTCAGTATTTCATTATCAACAGACTCCAACCCAATACCCAGAAGGAGGTGTAAGGCCTCATATTGAGATAACAGCTCAATAATTTACAAAGTAAGGCTAAAGCTTACAAGATGGCAGTCTACCTGCCACCCCTTACCTCACATTATTTGTGATGTCCTTAACATTTAAAATACCAACAAGAGATATGCTAGGGATAACTCAACCATAATAGCATCAATTCTGACAAAATTGTCTGTTATAATTCATTTTATGTCTTTATCGTTATAATTCATTTTATGTCTTTATCAACTGCAGCTTCATGGTCAGCCTTCCGCTACATCAATGACTCAGTGTTATCATATGGACGTCTTCATATTGTTAATGCAACCATCCTGACATACGAACAGATCAATGCAACAGATGGATCTGTCATTGATTCCTTTGACATCTTCCAAGAGAAACATGGTCAGTTTTCAACTTCTAAACTACCTCCAAACATATCAGCCGAAATTGACAAAGAGCGTGTTGACGCGGGGGGAAAACCAGGTGATAAATATAATGAAATTCAATGATTTATCTTGATCAGCACTATCATCATAACACAGTTAGATCATAACCTTTTATTACATTAATGTTGCATGTTAATGCATTACACGAAGTATATCATGTTCTTTTTTGCACTGCAACCAAGCTATATACCTTATTTGAAGTTAATTCCAGTAGTAGTTTATGGCTATGTCCACAAAACGACAGATAATAAATAGCATATTCACACCAACCTTACGCTACCAGTGTCACATCTTGACAATAACCAAATCACACTTACGCAAAATAAACACCCACAAGATGAGATGCTTGTGGAAAGCTGCCAACTTAACTATCCGAGACTAGATAAGAAATTATGTTATCAGACAGACAATGGGATCAGCACCTTGTGCCATATATTTTGAAAGACATAAGATTAAATGGTTTGGTCATCTCCTTTACAGCGCAACACCATCAACTACCAGCACTGGCGCTACATCAAAGAAGATCTGCTATGAGAGCAAAAGGACGCCCGAGAAGAAAATGGATTGATGACATCAAAGACATTGGACAATCACGCGGAATTACACTATCCCTTGCCACCCATCGGGCACTGAAAGGCCAACTATTCCTCCCCACCACTCTTGATGGCAAAAATGGAAGATGGTGATGATGAGCCCCAGTATAAATTAGCACATGCACAAACAACTGTCTTTACCCAGATAACAATATGTCTAGAGTCTGAGACATGTATAACTATTACAACTAAATTCCTAGAGGGTTTTACTTGTATTTCTGTTAGGGATTGATTAACACAATCCTGACATTGAATAAATATATATAGATAGGGTTTTTGCAAACCATAAGGTCCTGCAGTAGTGGATCAGATATCTAGTCTTCTGGTATACGGGTCAAAAACTAGGACGCATTCACATTAACAAACCAAAAAATAATGAAACCTGCCGTGAGTATTGTGAAGTATTAGGACCGTTATATTTTGTAGGCCTGAGTGCATGGAAAAATAAGTGTCCAGTATTTACCTTCTGTAGCAAACAGCGAGCGCGGAAACAGAACCCTTTTGACCGCACTCATGTGCAACCTACTAACAATTACATCACTGCATGCACATTACACAGTCTCTCCACAGTTGGCAAAATAGACAAAAGCAGGCAAACAGATTGTTGCCAAGGCTAATTATTAAATTATAAAACCTGCCCCCACAAGAAGGCTTATGTCAATTAGTAGTAGTAGGCCTCTTTCAGTCCTGTAGGACTATAGAGTTGTGCCGGTGACTGTATAGTCACTGCTGGTGTCTGTATAGTCCAATGCGAGAGTGACAATCCCTGCCAGTTTCCGCATCTGTAAGACGAGGCAAGTCCCGCAGTAAGTGACTGCGTTTTAAGCCTGTGCCGCCTATCCTCAGTTTGTTGGATCAGATTGCGCACAAAGAGCACCAGTCTGTTTTGTACATCTCTTCTCCAGGAGCATCTGTCTGTTGCAACTCTTTCCCACGTGTCTGGATCTATTCCAAGGGTTTTCATATCTTGTTTACACACATCCCTATATCACATTTGGGGTCTTCAAATTGGCCTCTTTCTTGTGGCTAGTTCTCCGTATAGGAGATCTTTGGGAATACGTTTCATCCTCCATTCGAGATACGTGGCCCAGCCACTGGAGGCGTCTCTGCTTGAGGAGGGTGTGCACTGTGGTAATATCTGCTCTTTCAAGCACCTGTTTGTTTGTTATGTGGGTCTTTCCATGTTATGCCCAGGATACGTCTCAGACATCTCATTTGGAAGGAATTCAACTTCCTTTCCTGTCTTGAGTACAGGGTCCAGGATTCAGACCCATAGAGTAGTGTGCTAACAACACAAGCTTTATATACTTGAGCTTTTGTACACTCTGTTAGTCTATTATTCTCCCAAACTCTTTTAGCTAGCCTGGAAAATGTTGTGGCTGCCTTTCCAATGAGTCTGTCGATTTCTGTCTCTAATGAAAGATTATCTGATATTGTCGACCCCAAATACACAAACTTGTGGACGACCTTCAATTCGTAATTAGAAATTTTCATTGATGGAGGTGCACCAGCATCTTGTTCCATCACCTGTGTTTTATTTAGGCTATTATTATGTCAATTATGATTCTGGTGAACACACATTTGGATACTTGTCAGTGCTATGGTGTTGATGCACTGCGCTGAGTCACCTTATGTTATCTGTGGAAGGAAACTGTAACACTTATTGTTGTGGAGATCAACATGGCCTTCACTCACTACAGTGTGTAGATGGGGTGTCCTAGGACACCATAGCAGCGACCACCACCCGTGCAGCATACTGGTGGAGAAAGGCAGAACCAGGCAGCACAAGCTAAAGGTAATGACGTTCCAGTATGACAGTACAGGGCAAGATGTGGTGAGTAAAATAAGACGTGACAAGCGCAGAACGTTTCAGGGCAGGAAAAAAAGCTGGGAGCAGCCACCGTGGTGGAGTTTCGAGGTGGAGAAGGCTTGGGTGGATAAGCGTAGTGCTGTAAGGAGATGGCAAAATGCCAAGAAGAACAGAGCTGGTCATCCTAGTCCCTGCTTGCACTTAGAAAGAGAGATGCACACAAAAGTAAGCTACTTCAAAAAACTGGTCAAGGTTGTTAAAAGCGAAAAATGGGCAGAGGTGTGTCAAAGAGTAAGCACAGACAAGTCACTGAAATTGTTCTGGCGACTACATAAAAGCATGAGTGGTGTAGTCAAGAATAAGAGCATTTCTGACTTCCAAGGTGCTGACCTCATCTGGCAGAGGACTGACGAGGACAAGGGCAAAGCCCTCTTTGAACGCTACCTTGAGAAAAGCAACCAGACAGACATGGGAGGCCGAAATCTGGCCAAGGAGGTCACCTCAGACAGATGCAAGGCCCAGAACACTTCGGATGAAGACACAGTGACAGTGAAAGAAATCAAGGCTGTGCTTCGACGATCAAAAAACAGTGCTCCAGGTCCTGATGGCATAAGATACGACGACATAAATAGGTGTACCGACAATGAGCTAGAGAAACTAGCAGACATGTACAACAACAGTATAGGGAGTGCTAGCATCAAGGAGGAATGGTTACACAGCTATTTGATTCCCTTGCCGAAGCCTGACAAAGACCACAAAAAAATTCAGGGATATCGAATTATAACCATGCAGAATACAATAGGCAAGCTGCTGGAGAAGGTAATTGCCAGGAAAATATCAAGCCAACTAGAGAGGCAAGGTGTTTTCCCACCCACCCTGGGTGGGTACCGTCCAAAGAGAGAAACCTGGACCAATGCAGCAGTCTTTGCCCAGGATGTCTATGAAGGTTTCCACTCAGGCACTGAAACCGTTGCTGCAGCGATTGATCTTGAGGACGCATACAACAGAGTACCACTGGATTTTTTAATGTTTCAGCTTCTCGAACTAAACGTAAGTCCATTCCTCCTTAGTTGGATCGCTGCAGCCCTCTTCCAACGGAAAGTAGTTTTTAGATGTGGCAGTTGGACTTCGGAACCAACAACAATATATCCTGGCCTACCACAGGGATCACCATTATCTCCGGTACTGTTCAACGCCTACACAGTGAGAATCACCAGTGAGCAGATCACTGGACCTGGCAGGACATTGTCATATGCCGATGATGTTTTAGTGTATCGTCAGGGGAAGGATAGAGAGGAGGTTGCTGTGGAACTACAAACCGAACTCAATCGCATAAGTACTTGGTGTGATGAAGCTGGGGCAATGGTCAACCCAACAAAGGCAACAGTGACTTGGTTCTCGTTGAATAATCATATTGTCAACACTCCAACACCAACTGTAATGCTGTGTTCAGAGACGGTGGAAAGAACGCAGGCAATGAATTACCTGGGGATACGGTTTGATCGAAGCCTTGCTTATAATGTGCACATAGACCAGGTGATAACAAAGGCCAAGCGGGGTTTGGCAGCAATGCGGGTGATGGCGGCAGCAAACTGTGAGCAGCGCCATCTATGTCTTCTGTACGAGGGGTTGGTCATGTCTGTTTTGGAGTATGCAATGGCAATCCTGACTCTCAGCCATAAGCAGATAGAAAGGATGGAAAGGATACAGAATGAAGCTATGCGCATTATTCTTGGATGTACAAGAGATACAGCATGCAGGGCGATGCGCTACCTTCTTGGTTTTCCAACCATTGAAGAGAGAATACAAGGTTGCAGGGCACGCGCCTACCTCAGAATTAACGCAAACACACAACATCCACTGCATAGTGAAATTAGGAAGGTGAAGGGCAGCAGGTTAAAAAGAGGACGGTCGTGGATGGGTCAAGCCGAAGACATTATTCAACAGGTGTGTTCACTTGAGGACTTAGAACCTGGCGAGGAGTGGGTGCAAGTGCCAACAGATTTCTGCACATCCTATTCAGTTTGCATCCAACTAGATAGAAAATGCAGACATGAAAATTCGGCTGCTGTTGAGGCTGAAGTACAAGCGTTGATTTTCGAGAATTCGCTAGACGGTGACGCGGTCATCTACACAGATGGGTCGGTCGTCCGACATGTGAGAAGCTCATGGGCCTTTACAGCTCGGGCCGGAGGGAGAATTGTGAAGGAGGACTCTGGTGCTTTCACTGAAACCACAAGTAGCCTGACCATGGAAGTCATTGCAGTAAGTAAAGCAATAACATGGCTCGAGACACAGACATTCACTAGGGCTTGTTTCCTTAGCGACTCAATGAACATGATCAAGAGGATAGAGGAGGGGTCGATCCGTAGAGAATGGTTGCTGCCCTTGGAGCGGTCTCGACTGGCAAAGATTAGTTTCATCTTCGTGCCAGGGCATGCGGGAGTACAAGGAAATGAGCGGGCTGACAAACTCGCAGGTGAGGCTACTGTGGAGGGCGGACGCGCCATGGACCAGGCCGACATTCTGAATGCTCTACGAGAAGTAAGACTTTTGCGAGAACCAAGTGATGACTGTGAATCTACAACTATGGCCAGACTGCGAGAGCAGCAAATTAAAAGAGGGGTGGCCAAACAAGAACACTACGCAGGAAGCCAAAGAAGATTTATAAACCAACACAGAACTGGCGTTGTTAGCCGCTACACGTTGCGGGATTTGCTGAGGAGGGGATCCGAGCACTTATGGACTGAATGGTTCGATGTGCAATGAGGATGATCTGTCGACTAACTAACTAACTAACTAACATGGCCAAGTGGATAAGAGCTCACGCTCTTAAACTTCTGATGTGCTGAAGTCGAGGTAGCAGGTTCAACCCCTACATTGGTCATTTGGGACTAAAATGTTGACTTCTTGTTCTTGACTTGGGAACATAAATTACAAGTACCTCTGAAGTCAGAGTGGGTTCGCCTAATGGCAAGGGACACTGGTAATAGGGAAAGCCATATCCACACACAAAATTCAATCGAGCGCTACTAGAAGTATCGTGTATGGACTACACTTAAGTTTAAAGCGAGGGAGCACAAAAACAAAAACCAAAAAAAAAAACAGAAGAATGTGTCAGCCCACTGATATTACTGTTCATTACAAGATATTAATATGTATATTTACATGTCTCAATACAGGAGTTCTCAACATTGATGAAATAGGAACAACTGACTCCAAATCCCGACTCTCAGAGCTGTTACAGGGGGATAACAAAGTCCGCCTCATCATTGGTGTCAGCTGTGCAGCTTTTGCCGTTGTTGCCGTCATCATCATTATCTTTATCAAAACAATCAGGAAGAAAAAGAAAGTGACTAGGAGGTGGGAACAAATGGATATTAACTATGGCAAGAAATTTTACAGTAAAGCGCCCGAGAAAGATGAAGATAATGATTTTGAAATTGATATGAGTGACGGCACCGAACCATCAAGGAAGTTGCTAAATGCTGATGAATGAGTTTAATAATGCGTGAAGAATGATTGAGTGTAAATGTCTGGCTGGAAAAAAAAACTGAAAGTGTTATACAAGTCAATTTAAATCACTTTGTTGTAAAAATGAATGAAAAGGAGCCATCTTGCTTGCATATCTATTTTGCCAACAAAAGTGGTTATTGCTCTATGAATATTTGTTAAATGTAATTCTTCAGTTAATCTGCCCCTCTCTTATTCGTGTGTACTTTGGAAAAGTTTTATATATTTTGTCTCCGCTGGTATTGTGTGTTCAGTTGAATTTTAAGAATGAAACTTTTTTTTCAAAACCAAATCATAAATGTTAACGTCTCTTTCAAATGTTTAAGTATGTTTGAATGCTAACATTTCAAATGGATACACCATATGTACAGGCATACTAATCCACACTTTGCTTAATCATCCATTTTTACTATCGCATCACATACAATGAACATCATAGTGCCTTCCTTAACAAACTGATTTTATCATTTTGTTAAACCACCCTTTTCATTTATACCCACCCTTCATACAACTGACAACCAAACATTCTTCTATCAATTCACGACCTTCAGATGGCGTAAACACTTTGCCATGGAGACCTGATTTTAGTAGTTTGTAAATTAATTCAATCCAGTTATAGACCCTATTGCTACGAGTCTGATGTATCAGTGTCTGTTCTTCTGCTGCCATTCATCTCCCAATGAAGTAAAGGCCCTCAACCAACTCATGCCAAGCCCTTTGTAGACTTGTTCATGATTGGTTGAATTTTGCAGCTAAAGTTTTATATGGGATGACGTAGCCAGTCTCGTACCAACCCCCCTTAGTCATCCATCCATCTCTTTCGACATGCATGGTGGGTTAAAATGTTACTATTCTTTGCTTCCATTATGGGCATATGTACTGGTGTAATAAACACATTATGAAAAACACCAAGTGCAGAAGGTCAACTTTACACGAACTTGTTAATTTATTATTATGCCCTAACTCGTAAAGGAAAACTGATCGGAGACTAATAATTGTTACTAATTACTGCACAAATTATTTAGCCAAGTCTGGGAGACTGAAGAAATACCAGCAGGCTGGAAAGATGCCTGGTGAAGTTGCCAAAGAAAGGAAACCTACAAGAATGTAAAAATTATAGACAAAACAGACCTTGCTCTGACCAGATAGCAAAAATACACATCAAAAAGAGCAATGAAATGTATTCACGGCATTATAATGGATCAGTGGACTGTGAAAGAGTGTTTGACAGCGGCAATAGAGAATCTTTTTGGAAAGTGATGAGGCGTTTTATCCCACAGAAAATCATTCATTTAATTAAGGCAACATATGAGGGCCGGTCTCCCTGGTGAAGAGGTTAAGGATGCTATTCGTAATCCCGTATATCCGCGTATAAAACACAGCTGTGCAAAATTCGGCAGTGGATTGCATCGCGTTGGTTTCTTACAGAAAGGTATGTGAGCCGGTCGTTCAGAAAACAGTAGCAAACAACTGAACGTAAAACTTGCCAAGACATCAACAGCAGATGAAAAATGCTGGTGTTGACTGCAGTGCCCTGTAAGTAGGTTATGCAAAACAAAACAAAAAAAACATGAGGACATGAAGTGCCGAGTTCTGCATGAGAGAGAACTAACAAATACATTTGAAAATTCAACAAGAGTGTGATCATGATGCCTTTTGTCACTTTTGTTATTATTATTAATGATTGTAGACTGGATTATGAAGACAAAATATGTCACTTTTGTTATTATTACTGATTGTAGGCTGGATTATGAAGACAAAATTTATCACTGTTATTATTACTGATTGTAGGCTGGATGGTGAAGACAAAATTTGTCACTTATTATTATTACTGATTGTAGACTGGATTATGAAGACAAAGACAGCTACCACCAGACATGGAACTTGATGTTCTCTGAAAAATACAGATTGATGATCTGGACTTCACTGATAACATGGCTGTCCCACACATGAAATCAGAAGAAATATAAATTATATACACTTAATTAGGTCTAAAAATTTGTAAGGGAAAGGCAAAAATAATGAGAATACACAAACCTGATTTCCTCAGTGAAACCTCACTTCAAGAGGTGGAATCATTCACAATATTAGGTAGCACTGTGAGGTTGGGGAAACAGAAAATAAGAATACAAACAAACAAGGAGCTTTCTTAACACTAGAAATGTGCGGAAGTTAAAGGAATTAATTCTAGGACCAAACTTTGACTCTTAACATCAAACCAGTACCACTGTGTGGATCAGAAACATGGGAAACGACTAAAACTATTGCTAATAAACTATAAACAGTCATTAACTGGTGCCTGTATAGAATAGAAGGAATAGAATGGTATGATGGAGACATGAAGCTTATGGAGAAAACTAAACAGATCTCAGTGAGTCAAGAGTTGAGGAAACGATGCTGGCATCGGATAGGACACATATTGAGGAAACTTGTTAGCAATAGTGTAGCTAGAAAGTCCTTACCCTGGAACACAGACAATAACAGAAGTAGAGATAGACCTGCAAATACAACTGGAACACACACAGTAGAGATAGACCTTCAAATACAACTGGAAACACACAATAACAAGTAGAGAGAGACCTGCAAATACAACTGGAAACACACACACAATAACTGAAGTAGAGAAAGGCCTATAAATACAACTGGAACACATACAATAACAGAAGTAGAGAGAGAGACCTGCAAATACAACTGGAAACACACACACAATAACTGAAGTAGAGAAAGGCCCATAAATACAACTGGAACACATACAATAACAGAAGTAGAGAGAGAGACCTGCAAATACAACTGGAACACACACAACAGAAGTAGAGAGCGACCTATAAATACAACTGGAACACGTACAATAACAGAAGTAGAGAGAGAGAGAGAGAGACCTGTAAATACAACTTAAACACACACAATAACAAGTAGAGAGAGAGCTGCAAATACAACTTTTGCATTGCATTGGCACCTTGCCGTCTTGACAGACGATAGTTTGTGCTTTAAAAAGGCATAATAACTTTTAACTATGGCGGTAGCGAGTGTGACTGATAAGGTCAATTTGCGCTGTAAATGTCCGTTCACAGTGGGTGCATGTGAACACGTGGTCATTTCCACCATCATGCACCATCTTACGTCTCAAACGCTTGGTGTGTGACTTTTCTGCAATAATATTCTCCTTTGACTTTATTCCATTTCTGATATTTGCCCTTCATGCAACACGTTCAGCGGCGACTTGCTCCCAATGTGCATTATCAATGCCGGTATCAATCATGTCCCGCTTACACACATCTTTGTATCGTAGTAGAGGCCGACCCTGAGATTTCTTACCCATCTGTAATTCACCAAAAAAGATATCCTTTGGTATTCTACCATCATCCATCCTCCTAAGATGTCCTATCCATCTAAGTCTACGAAGACTGAGCATGGAATAAACTGTCACACAACCTGATCTTTTCAATACTTCAGTATTTGTGATTTTGTCTTGCCACTTAATACCAAGAATTCTTCGCAGACACCGCATATGAAAGCTGTTTAAATTGTTCTCTTGGTGTGAGTAAGTTGTCCAGGTTTCACTGCCATAGAGAAGAGTACTAAGGACACAGGCTTGATAGACAAGGACTTTTGTTTTGGCAGTAAGCTTCCTGTTCTCCCAGACTCTTTTTCTTAACCTGTTCATTGTTGTTGCTGCCTTACCAATCCGGATGTTGATTTCCTGATCTAGGGATAATTTGCTATTTACCACCGATCCTAGATATGTAAAATGGTCTACTATCTCTAGTTCGGCGTCGTCAATAAAGATTGATGGTACCCCATGTGCACCTTGTGACATAATCTGTGTCTTCTTTTTGCTAATTGTTAAACCAAATTCAGAACAAGCATTGGAGAATGCAGATAGTAGACATTGCAATTCTTCCTCAGAGTGGGTCGTAACTGCAGCATCATCTGCAAAAAGCAACTCTCTGATCAGTACCCTCCTAATTTTGGTCTTAGCCTTCAATCTCTGAGCATTGTAGAGGCCGCCATCTGAGCGTGAGTGAATGTATATACCACCATCCTGATCACGAAATGCATATTTCAGTAGAAGTGAAAAGTATATTCCAAAGAGGGTGGGAGCTAGTACACAACCTTGCTTAACTCCACTCTTGATTTCAAATTCTTCAGAAGTTGCACCATCAAACTTGATTATACCCTTCATGCCTGTGTGGAACGATTCCACAATGGACAGAAGAGTTGGTGGGCAGCCAATCTTCTTTAGTGCCTTGAACAGACCCTCACGACTGACCAAATCAAATGCCTTTGTGAGGTCGATGAAGGCAATAAACAGTGGTTGATTCTGTTCACGACATTTTTCTTGCATTTGTCGCAATGAGAATATCATATCAGTGGTAGACCGGTTCTGTCGAAAGCCACACTGTGATTCGGGGTAGACTTGATCTCCTAGGACTTGAAGTCTGCGCAGAACAATTCTGGCAAATACTTTTCCAACAATACACAGAAGTGAGATACCCCTATAGTTGTTGCAGTTGCTCCGATCACCCTTGTTCTTGTACAGTGTTATGATGCTTGAATGTTAAGACCAGGGATGGAGTTATTGCCTCTCCATAGCACAAAGCCTGGGCTAAAATATAGAGATCATGTGTTGCCCATGCAGCATGATCCCTCTCTCGGCCTGCCTAGTTCACTCCAGAGGAAAGGTAACACCCCTACATCTGGAACAAGACAAGCTGCAGAAGCTGCCGGATCAGCAAAGCAATGCTCTAACTGTCCGCCTGTCGGAGCTTCGATCCTAGACCAGTCGCCAACCAAGGCTTAGGGCCTGGTCTGCCCTGCCATGACAGTTTTGTCTTTAGCTTGCATTTCCTCGCACCAGGGTAAGGCTTGTACCCTCCAAATTGCGCTCTTCCGCCCGAAGCCGTTGGCACAATCTGGGGTGTCGGGTTTGGTAAGCGCCACCCAACGTTCGGCGCTAACAGAAACCAGGTAGTACCGTCTACTGTTATACGGTAGCTCAGTCATATCTGACTAAGACCTGACCTGAAAATACAACTTAAACACACAAAAACAGAAGTAGAGATAGACCTATAAATACTACTGGAACACATACAATAACAACTGGAACACATACTACTTCTGCGTTCATCCTGAGTTTTTTTTCCCCGGACGTGACTGCGTTGTGCCTGTTTACAGCAGAGCTGCGTTCTTGTGCCGTTAGGCCGACACATCCAACTTCTGCAGGCATTTGTTGACCGGGTTAACCTTCCCGGGGAACACATACAATAACTGAAGTATAGAGAGAGAGACCTACAAATACAACTGGAACACACACAATAACTGAAGTAGAGAGAGACCTGCAAATACAAGTGAAACACACACAATAACAAGTAGAGAGAGACCTACAAATACAACTGGAACACACACAATAACTGAAGTAGAGAGAGAGACCTGCATATACAACTGGAACACACACAAATAAGTGAAGTAGAGAGAGACCTACAAATACAACTGGAACACACACAATAACTGAAGTAGAGAGAGAGACCTGCATATACAACTGGAACACACACAAATAAGTGAAGTAGAGAGAGACCTACAAATACAACTGGAACACATACAATAACTGAAGTAGAGAGAGACCCTAATTCACTGATCAGTTTGACACCAAAATCGGCTACCCATGCCTGTTTTAGCCAGCCTGTCACAGCTGTTGTCGGGGGAGGGGGCGGCTGGATGACAGAGCAATGAAGAAATCCTAAAGGTAGTGAACTTACAAAGAGAACTGATTACTCACATCAGAAGAAAACAATACACATTCTTTGGGTCTGTCATGAGAATAGAAAAGCTGGAGGAGGCCAAGAGAGATCATTCTGGACAGTTTGACACCATAGCCTGGAGGACTATCAGAAGGAGAGACAAAAGGCGGTGGACAGACATGATCACTAGCACCACACGGCAAAGACTATAAGAAGAGGTTGGAATAAAGTTCAGTTCATGTTTTTATGCAGTTGAGCCAAAACTACGTGTTGAAGTTAATTCATTTAGGCTTTGATATTGTTTCTGTAAGCAGTTCTTGTCTCCATGTATCACAGTAACAGCGGCACCCGAATATGACAGTTATTGCCTGAGAAATGTTAAACCATGTTTTAAATAGTTTGAAAGATTTAAAAGCAAGAGGCTCAACTTCATTGCACTAGGTTTTATCCCATATGGCTGGGTTTACCTGTCAAAAACATTGCAGAGAGCACAAACTCCATAGCTCCAGCAATGACCCCCAGGAGTCTGAGAAAATTGTACCTGTGAACAGAATGATAGTCCAGAAACAAACTTTCAGAGAGCGAGGCAGAAGGTGTAACCACCTCACTGCAGAGACCTGATGTGTATTGACCCCCAACATTATTATCACTTGGAGTTCCTGACATTGTGATAACAGGCCAATCTGTTACATGACATTCATTATGAATGACTTAAAGATACCTGTGAAAAGACCACACGGGCAGAATCTGACAGGCCAATATACGAGGGGAAGTCAATGAGTAAATCACAAATGGCTATAGAAGAATAACTAAATATAGTCCCTTTATTTCTCAACAACCGGTCTCTGTGGCTGAAGGGCTTGCGAACGCGGTTTGTGAGCCCGTATACCCGGGTTCGAAACACGGCGGTGCTGGTTTTTTCGAAAAAGGTATAGAGGCCGGTCGTTCAGAAAGCAATGGCAAACTACTGAACGTAACACTTGCCTAGTACATCAACAGCAGCTGAAAATGCTGGTGTTGACTGCAACGTCCCGTAAGGGATACGCAACAAAAAAAAAAAAAATTTCTCAACATAATTTCCACCAACATTGATGCATTTTTCCTAACGTTTTTATCAGTCATTCCAAACCGGCTGCATAGAATTGTGTGCTCAATTTTCTAAACCACCTTTCCACTTCACATTCAACTTCGGCATCATTCGCGAAATGTCTCCCGCCAAAGTGGGTTTTCAGTGGACCAAAAAGGTGGAAATCGCTAGAAGCTAAGTCGGGACTGTAAGGTGGATGTTTCAAATCTTCCCACCTTAGTTGGTTAATATTCTCCTGAGTTAATCGAGCCGTGTGTGGTCTGGCAATTGTCATGAAGAAGTAACACTCCTCTAGTCTGCAGTCCTGGAACTTTCAATTGATCATGCATAATGGTGAACCATGTGAGCACCCTATTGCAGATGCTGCAGTCTATCCTTACTCGCCTGTCACCTCTAATCATCTCCTCCACCTGCTGCACGGATGCTTCTGTTGCAATCTCAACATACGACCAGATCAGATTTCATCAGCAGTTTTAAAGCGTCCTTGAGAAAATTTTTCTACCCAGCTATGCACCGCTTTACGGGACAAACATTTGTCAGAATACACAAGAAGCATTTCCTTTTGAATGTCCTTTGCAGGCAGTCCTTTTGTCCACAAAAAAAAAAAAAAACACACACAACAGCACATTGCTCTCTGGTTGTACACTCTGTAAGTACAGTCGCCAATTTGTTTATGCGCTGCGCATGCAACACCTAGCGCCACCTGACGAACGGGTATATAAAGTTTGATGTTGCTGTCGCCTGACACCTGCAGAAAACACCAATTACATTTACGTGTCATCCCACAGAACTGTGACTTACTTATTGACTCAACTTCATATTTTGTGTGCAAGAAAATATATTGGAAATTGGAAAACGTTGAAACTGGCAAGATCGATGGTAAAAGAGGCAGACCAAGAGAAATACTGGATGGCTTAATACAGCATGGTGGTCAAGAACCAAAATCACTGCACTCAGGGCATTCCAACACGTGTTCAGCCATCTTCAACAGCCAGTGAACAGTTCCAATATAAATGGTGCCTGTTACAATCTGACTATATCTCCACATTGCTTTACCTCTAGTGATGACTAGACCAGATCCTGCATTCTCTCTAGCCAGTCTGTTCCGCACTAATCACTTCCTCCCAGAGGTTCTTCACACCAGATTATGCATCAAATCACCCCTTAACGATACAGCACCTATATATATAAATCTGCTTGCCTGTTTATTACCAACCACACCAGAGGGTCCAGTAGAAACAATCCAGCGATTGCTCACAACCTGATCTCTAAAATAATGCATGCTATAAGCACGAAGCATGACGTCTTCACCTTTGCCAGCTTGCTTTGTATATCAGTTACAATCACATGCCTATAGTTTGCTCAACCAGCAGAAAGCTGCAGTAACAGACTCCCACCATTCTCTGACTTAAGATTTTGGTGTTACATACCAAGCTCTCATTTACTAACTATTGGCGATTTTATTTTGCTAGTAATCCTCAGGCACTTTTTTGCCTCTTAACACAGAGCCATTGGTATAGATAATCACATCGCCAGGACTATAGTAGTCATGAATTAATGACAGCATGGAGGAATTGATCCAGAACACCTAGAACTGTGGAGATATGTGATAGCCACAATGATTATGAGATCTATTTATCACAAGGGGACTCCCTGTCGGTTGATGCTGGTGATAGCTCAGCTTCTCCATGTATGGGCTGTTATTGTCTGAATTATGCAGTTCCGCCACCTGTCATTCCATGACCTACCCATGAGATGAGTAGTAACACTGCTGTAACCATGGTTGTCCAAGTTTATGAAAGATACTTTAATTGTTCTTAAATCCTGTCACATGGCAATCTGCATGGACGTTATGTTTCAGATCATTTCAATCAATCAATTAGGTGGTCTCCACAACGAAGGTTGACTGCAATGGACCAACAATCTGTCTACATTTGGTCACATTGCTGTTCATCAATCTCTGGCTATCTTCTTATTTGTATCATTGTCTACCTTTTGCCTTCAATCTTATCTTCATTGCAGTTGCAGACATGTTTCAGGCGAACGAAAGAAGAAGAAGATCTTCTAGTGTGGCTTTTATAAAAGTTATGCCTAGTAACGTGATAGAAATATTTAGTAGGAAAGGCACAGAGTAGGCCACCCAATGAGAAAATCATAGCTGTATAATCTACAGGGCTATAAATCAGGGAATAAAGACAGAGACGAGAATGTAAGAGATGAATCACATGGAAAAGGAGCTGCAAGACAGAACTTGGTGTAAATTGGGTGGAGCCTGCACTTTACTTGGGGATAAGATGCATACAAAATGAAGTCAGCTCCGAGTCCCAAAGCTGCAAGTTCCTTTCTTCAAATATCACCAAATAAATTTCTGGGTAATAATGTCCAGGCGTGGAGTGGCACTAGTAGCTATGTTATTACTTTCACCCCTATAATATGTTAGTCAACACAATTCATTGTTCTAAGCCATGCAAACTGGTCTCAACTCATTTCACTCTACACAGATAAGATGGAGAACTATGCATGCCTATTCGGAGTCAATGTTGGAAAAACATTTGTTCCTAGTGAAAACAGCTCTATTTTTTTTCACCCCTCAGATTCTATTGTTTTACCCAATTATTTACTCCTGTGACTACTACATATTTCCTCTCCCATGCATAAAAATGTCACCTTTCATTTTAAAATTTATAAAAACCTACATTCATTGGTGTCACTTGTATCCACCCAAATTTCAAATCCGCGCAGAGTAAATTTGCATGGCCAGACAATGCACATTAACAGACTTTTACATCACATAACAGGAATCAGTGTAGGTCACAATAAGCTTTTAATGTCAATTTAAAAGATGCAGCTTATTTCTTGGGCTTTCCTTTCAATGCCTTTTTGGCGGGCTTCTTGGGCTTGGCAGGAAGTCGACCAGCTGCTTTCCTCAGTTTTCCAAATTCAACATTGATCAAACGGTTGCGCTGAAATTGAAATACACAAAATTTATCTATGTCATCAACAAACTTAAGGAAAGACGACATTCAAAATACATCTCACCCATTTTAGTACACCAAAGTTATGACGTGTAGAGGATTGCAGATAAGACAGTGAAGAGATGCAATTAGATGATCAACAAGACCTGGAACTGGCTACCCAGATGGTGAATAATGCTCTTAAGTACACCATATAACTAGTAGACTTGGATAGGACATCTTAGGGGGATGGATGATGGTAGAATACCAAAGGACATTTTGGGGCCGGCTTTGTGGCTTAGAGGTTATGACTTGTCTCCGTAATCTCGTATACCCTCGTCAGGTAACGTGATGACGGTTCAAATCAGCAGTGGTTCGAATCGCATCAGTAACTTACGGGGTATGTGAGCCGGCCGCTCAGAAAGCAATGGCAAACTACTGAGCGTAATCTTACCAAGAGATCAACATACAGCTGAAAGATGCTGGTGTTGACAGCTAAGTCCTGTAAAAAGGATATGCTAAAAAAAAAAAAAAAAAAAAACAATCTCAGGGTTGGCGTCTACTACGATACAAATATTGTAAGCCGGACATGATTGATACAGGCATTGATAATGCACACTGGGAGCAAGTCGTCGTTGAACGTGTTGCATGGAGGGCAAACATCAGAAATGGAATAAAGACATGAGAAAATTATTGCAGATAAGTCACACACTGAGCGTGTGAGACGTAAGATGGTGCATGATGGTGGAAATGACCACGTGTTCACATGCACCCACAGTGGACGAACATTTCGCTACCGCCATGGGTAAAAGTTATGCCTTTTTGAAGCACAAACTATCGTCTGTCAAGACGGAAAGGTGCCAATGGATGGATGGATAATTAGCTTGCGCACGTTACTGTGGCAAAGAGCTCAAGGCTCTAACTAAATCAATTGAATCAAATGAATTGCTTCATACATTAAGTGACACTGTCAGATTTGGATAATCAGCACTGACGATACAGACGGCACTTCCTAATATCCTTATTCATCATTCACTGTGTCACAATTACACATATACTAATGATATTTAGTACATAATGTGAGAAACATGAAAAGCATGCCAATGACTATAATCATATCACAAAAGTCTGACAAACAATACTCACAGCTTGTTTGGCCTTCATTAACTTGAATCTCTCAAAGTCAGTTAACTGCGCTCTCTGCAAACAAATAATGGCACTATTTTAACTTTAATGAAAAGGTCATGCTTACGTAGACAAACCATAGTCCTGCCGATTCTACATTGCAGAACAAAGGTCAAAATTTGTGAACCAATATAAACAACATGAAAGACTGCTATGGAACAGTACCAGACAAGGATGTACATTCCCCAAATTAGTTGATGACACGATCGTGACTGCAGAAATTCAGAATAAAACTACATAAAGTGGTGTCATAAAGATGTTAACTTGAATGGCAAGATTTTTAGTTTAGTCGTTGGATCAACATCACGGCACACGGTTTAAACCATAAGTGCTCCGTTTTCCTCCTACTCAAACCTGAGTCTGGAGAAACTCAGCTCAATGCACGAACTCCGTTGCATCGGCGAGGCTCCTGAAATACTTTGGGTAGATTTTTAAACTCAAAATTTTGACCGGGCAGCGCCGTTAGGCTACTCTTTTTCGATTTCCAACTGCCAAGGGATCTCACTACCCCGAGACCAGGGGAAATTTTATTACTGGAAGTCCAGGTGGATTTTTTAAATAAATTCCGGTCCTCACCGGGGCCTGAACTCGGAACCTCCAGCACTCGAGGCGGACACCATGCCTCGAGACCACTCAGCCCCCGTAGGTATGTAGACGTAGGTATTCAGCAATCTCCACTGCACAAGAATGGCAAGATATAGGTAACTTAACAGAAACTGCGCTGTGTTGTAAATAGCATTAATTTAAGGCAAAAGAATTTAAACTTTGGCACATGGATAAGATGGATGGCACATGGATAAGATGGAAGATGAATTAATTCATTAAAGCCAAAGCACATCCTAAAGTCAGTCATTAAAAGGTCAGGTATTCAGCAATCTCCACTGCACAAGAATGGCAAGATATAGGTAACTTAACAGAAACTGCGCTGTGTTGTAAATAGCATTAATTTAAGGCAAAAGAATTTAAACTTTGGCACATGGATAAGATGGATGGCACATGGATAAGATGGAAGATGAATTAATTCATTAAAGCCAAAGCACATCCTAAAGTCAGTCATTAAAAGGTCAGGAAAACAAAAAGAATTTTGCTATTTTTAGCATTTAAAAAATTGTGTATAGCTTTTAAAACTTATTTTTAATTGGTATGAATGTCTGGCACCGGGATTTTATCCCATATGCCTCGGTCTCCTTCGGAGCCAGAGTCAAACAGCTTTACCACTTCGCCACGAAAACTCCCCTGTTGCATTATTACACATGTAGAACTGGTATGTAATGGAACAATTAAATTAATGGAAAAGAGAATAAGGTTATCAAAAGCCTTATGGCATAGAAAAAGATTTTAGAGCACTTGAACTGATATCTTTTGGTGCATCTCCCATGCAGTCATGCTCCTTAGGAGTCAAATGTCAACGAGACATAATTGATTCTAACAAAATCCTTTTCCATGGTGAAACTGCTGCCATTTTCTGCTCAAATTAAATATATGGTTTAGTGGTCACTGAGGGGCTGACTTGCTCAGCTATCGTTTGTAGAATGTGTTTCTCGTTCATGTATGAGTGCAAGGGCAGGTCTGCATTTCATCATATAATCATAGAAGGAATATATTTTTAAAAAAGGGGAAAAAAAGAGAAACAAAAGTCAATCTGTACAAACCCTTTCACTTGTGGCCAGTTTTTTAGCCCAGGTGGTTTGTTCCCACTTCTTGTTAATATCTGCTTTCTCCCAGGCTTTCCTAACAGTTCCTGTTCGGGCAGAGTGGGCAATGCCAATAGTAAACTGTGTCAGGTGGAGCGCCTTGAAGTTCAAATCCTTGCGGTTCACACCAGAGCATGGGCCATCAACAAGAGCCTGTAAATGAAACAACGATAATTTCAGTTCTGGAGACTTGCAGTTAGTAATTCCTTGAGGTATGCATGCATTAGGAATGTGACATTCTAGAACCTTTGGAAGGTGTATTTAAGTTTTCATTTTCACTGGTATCACTAAATGATCTGTTTGTATGTGACCGAAAATGTGTGGTGTGCGACTACTAGGATATCATCAAGTGCTACATTCACATCGATGGCTGGTGGTAAGTCTCCAACACTATACTCCGCCTTCATAGAAAATTCACAGGCTTCTAGAGCATACAGCCTACCAAAAATTACCCGTACAGGTCTAGAATGATGCAATGCTGTTTTAAAAGGAAACTAGTTCTTAAATGAAGCTGCTATACGCAATAGCAATTTTATGTTAATATTTGCAGCTGCGCTATTCCACTACTTCAGAACATTGTGTGTGGATATAAATGCTGCATAATGAGTAATGAATGATCAAGAAACTGGAGGAGGTGCAGTTTGGTTTTTGATAAGAATGATAAATACGAACAGAGAAAACTGCCAACGGCCTCGTGTTTGCTCTCCAAAACCATTAGCAAAACAAAAATTTATGGAACGCTTCAGCAGAACAGTTGAAATAAAATTCATATGAAAATACTAGGCAAGAGATGCATTCAAAGACAATGGTGTATGGGAAAAATTATTTGGCACACAGTAAGTAATTTTATTTTCTCAGCTGTTCTCATAGTCCTCAGATTTTAGATGAATTTTCAAATTCTGCATACATTTGTACATATATGGGGAAATGATTGGTGGTAGAAAAATATTTCTGCGTAGATGTTTCATCTTTGTGAATGGAAATCCAAAATGGTGGCTCCACGCAAATTGATCGGACTAGCATGAATACTTTTTATCACACAAACTTGCAATTTGAACTACTAAAGTTAAAGAGAATACAAGTTTAAAGATTAATAATTTGGATACTTATACCATTTTATTTATCATTTTTAACATGCCGGAACATACTTTTGAAGTCAGACTCCATATCCATCTGACATGTTTGAGAGACAATCTCACACTGTCAGTACAAACAACTGAAATTATTTTAAAGACAAAAGTGAAAGGTAATTACAACCAATCACTATACACAAAATACTCTGCAGAAACTAAGATGGCATTTGTTACTGTAACGTAATTTTTGAATGAATGGATCTTGTCAGAAACATGCAGTGTTTTCATAGCCAGTTTTTATGACAACAATGGATCCTTCTGCGTTGATGCAAAATACAAAATATTTCAGGTTTCAAATCCAATTCTTCTTCTTCTCAGCATTCCGAGCCATTGAGGTTCTTTGCTGCAGATACAATCTGTCTCCATTCGTTTCTCTGGTTGACCTCTTGCCAGTCGATTCCAAGTGCTTGTAGGTCTGTATATATATTATCTCTCCACCGTCTTCTTGGTCTACCTCGGGGTCTACAGTAATTTATTTCATGAGTGTAAGCGAGTTTTGTTTCCCTATTATCTTCCATTCTTTCTATAAGCCCCAGCCATTGTAGTCTATTAGCCTTCATGATACCAGTGTTTAGCGGGGACTTACACCCTTACACAGATTTACACCCTATTTACCCTCTCTCCAAAACAAAAGGCAGGGGTCATCCAGATAAATGGAACACCCCTAAGAGAAGATAAAGAACCAACATACCTTGGAGTAACATTTGATGGCAAGCTGACGAGAAAGCACATCAACAAAGCAGTAGCAAAAGCCAGAAGGAAAGTAGCCATCCTGAGAAAGCTAAGTGAAACCACATGGGGAGCCAGTGGGAAAATACTTAGCAAAGTTTATCAACAGCGCATACGACCACACCTGGAATACGGGTCAACTGTGTGGTGTTCGGCATCAAAAACCACACTACAAGAGCTGGACAAAGTGCAAAATCAAGCACTTAGTCACCACAGGAGGGATGAGATCAACCCCTATAGTGGAAATGGAGAAGATGGGGAGGACACAAGCACTGAGTGAGCGCAGAGATACGAAAACGCTAATACAAGCAGAAAAGTTCCTCAGCTTGCCAGGCCACCCTATGAAAAACATATTTGAAAACCTAGCTATAGGGCGGTTGAAAAGAAGTTTTATCCACCAGGCCAAACGACTCTGCAGAGAAATCACCGATCTGCCCACAGTTGGTATCCCCCTAACAACTATTCCAGAGCGAACTCCATGGAAAGATGAGCATAGACTATCATTACAAATCCAGACAAAAGTGAGAGGAATATTTGACAAGGAAGAACAGAACAGTGTGCAGCGCAGAACAGCCACTCTCAGCTTCCTTGATGAAGAATACCCACAGGACCTCTAGATCCGAGTCTACACAGATGGGTCAGCACAAAATGCTGTTTGAAATGGAGAGCGGGAGTGTACATAGAATACCCAAATAATACTAGGGACACAGCTAGAGTACCAACAGGAAAGTACTGCCATAACTACGATACTGAAATTGAGGCAATAAAGATAGCAACAGAGAAATTACTAAATACCAGCAATGGTACACAACCTGTGGTGCTATTGACAGATGCAAAATCAGTACTCGAGGCGCTCGTCTGGGAAATTGCCAGCACTAAGGACACTACTTACTGAACTTAGCAGTCAGCATAAGGTCACCATACAGTGGATACCATCCCACTGTGGAGTACCCGGAAACGACAGAGCTGATCAATTGGCTAAGGAAGGAGCCAAAGAAGAACAGCCTGATGTGCCCGGTACATACCACCAAAAGAAAAGAATGATCAAATCAGTCAGAAAGCCACCAAAACCTGCTCAAGATGACTACCACGTTATGGATAGACCAGAACAAGTCATTATTCTGCGCCTCGGAACAGGGCACAATAGATTATGCAACCACATGTATACAAAATTCAAGATTGGTGAAACAGCCATTTGCACGTGGATTGGCGTCGCAGACAGCAGAGCACATACTCCAAGACTGCCCAAAATATAACATATCTGGCCTAGAGAGACGACAGTGGAAGATAAACTCTATGGGCCGCTGTGTGAACTGAAAGACAGTTCAATTCATACAAGAGACAGCATTGCAGTTATAGACATATTTCAAGTGAACGAAAGGAGATTATCTCTCCACCCAAAATTCTAATCCAATTGCTTTAGAAAATTCGGGGGAAACTTCTGCGTTCATCCGGAGCGTTTTTTCAGATGTAATTGCGCTATGCCTGTTTAATTGTGCCTTCAGGCCGACGTATCTGACTTCTGCAGCCATTTGTTGACCGTGTTTTACCTTCCCGGGTATTCATGGGAAACAACATCCGTCTCTCAATAATATAAATACATTTTAATTATTATTACAAAACAAAATGGTACAATTAACCACTTGTAATTTCAAATAGAAGATATCTTGTGTATGGCGTGATATATCACTTTCGGTTTCATTTTGGATTGCAGCATGGTTGAACCTGCTACATACTAGAGGGCAAGGTTGAGAGCACACGAGCAAGTAGATGATACAAGTGGGAAGATATCAAGAGATGGACGACCAACAGCGAGAAACATGGTGTTGGAGATCCATTGCAGCCAACCAATGGTTAATTGAAATATCCATGGATGCTAAAATATTGGGAAATGAAAGAAACAGCAACATTTTTTTTTTAATACAAAGAAATATAAGTCAAAGAAAGACCTGTTTATCAAACTAAGGAACTTATAAAGTAGTAAAGTATCTTAGAAATTAGTATTCATGTACCAATTTAAATTAAAAGATCAGTCTCAGATACTGAGATGTACTTACCCTGTTTTGGTCAATAACATCGACAATGGCTACGAGTTTGCCTTTATCATCTCCGTGGGCAATGTAGGCCACACGGCCAATCTCAGCAAAGCGTTCATAGGGCTGTAAAACATTGAAAACTAATTAAATCATTTCACAAAATGAAAAATGTTTACAAAATACAATATACTGATTTGAAATTAGATCCGGTAAGCGTGGGCGGTCATGCTTTGCCATCTCACTCAATCGCCAAGAGTCGTGGGTCAGCTCCGTGTTCCTGTCTCGACCATGCCACGTGGCCAAGCCATCCAGGTATTTGCCTCTACGTCTGTCAGTATGTTTTTCATCTTGCTAAAGGCTACCTTAGACATGGCAATTCTTGTTCTGATCTCTTCAAGGCATCTCCCATCAGATATTACTGTTCCGAGATAATTGTACCTATTCACTTGTTGAAGAATATTCCCCATTTACTTGTATATTACATCGTGGTATATCGCTCTTCCTAGTGACGACCATAACCTGTGTCTTTTTACAATTTAATTCTAACCCTCGTTCACTGTGTGTAACAACTGCATCTACTAAATGTTGCAGGTCCTGTTCATTGTCTACAATCAAGACTATCATCTGCATATCTAATGTTATTGATGCATTGTCTAATACTCGAGCGTAAACTCCCAGCTGCAGTGGTGAATGGTGAGAAACAAGTTTGCAAATGCAACTGCGGGGTCAGAATATCCACCAGTGTGCAACCAATTAACTGTGCAACTGTCATTTGTCCAATCGGAAATTATTCAAAGGCAGAGGTAACATACCACAATGGATGTGGAGAAACCATGTTTTCACATTTTGAATTAATCAAAACATCTTAAGTTATCAGTTGCAGACAAATTCAACGTTAAGTAAGTAACGTATCTAGGCATTAACTGAGATATGAACATTAAAGTTGTATGGAATAAACTAATGTATGTAGTTGAAGTTCAAAAGAGCTTGAAAACAAAGACGACTAGCAGAGAGAATAATAGTCTTCTGAAGCCAATCGACGGCGGTAGTAAGCGTCACATGACCAGCCGTTTGGGAATAATGTATGGATAAAATAAAATCTCTCACTATTACCAAACGTTTGGTAATAAAGTCTCCCTTTTTCAAATTATGGTTAAACCAAAAGCAAACATGTATCAATAATACACAGCATTTGGTAGTGAAAAAGAGAAACAAACATTTTATGGTGGAACAGAAACATGGTCATGTCAACAATTATATCGCAGGAAATAAAATTAATACTTGAATTGCAAGTCAGAAGGGGAAGGATTGTAGGTGACTAGATAAACACAAGTAAAAATGGGCAAAAATTAACTATGTTTACGATGATGACCCAGTGTAAACAAAATATAGGACTAGACACGCAGAAACACATATGAGAAAACATTCCATGAAACATACTGATTATATTTAGAAATTCACTGATAAATTTGGACTATGCCTTGTGCTAACAGTGATCATGACCAACTATGTGAATAAAAACAAGATTGAAAATAAAGGTTTAAATCATATAAAGAAATTCAAGAGTGTCCTTTCTAAACAAATGCTTTGTAATACCTCATATACAAGGCATAAATGAACAATATGAAATGAAAACGCCTTCAAACAAAACAATAGCAGTACTGAAAAGAGGATAAAGAAAGGCAAAACACAAATGAAGAACTGCGTTCATCCGGAGTTTTTTCGGACGTGATTGCGTTGTGCCTGTTTACAGCAGAGCTGCGTTCTTGCGCCGTTAGGCCGACATCCGACTTCTGCGGACATTTGTTGACCGGGTTAACCTTCCCGGCAAATGAATACAATGAGATAATTTTCGTGCAATATAAGATAATTTAATAAAAAAAGCAATATAAAACTAATTAAATGAGCAGTGCAACAAAAATGTAATTCTATGTATAAAGAATAAAAAATAAACCAGCGATTATATGGGAAGAAACGTGTTTGAAATCCAATCCAGAAATGGATGAAGATATGACTGAGCATGCTATTTGCCAAACATGTAGAAAGGAAAAATGGCTGAGTCGGATGAAATCAGTCGAATAGACACTTTGGCTTAGAAATAGACTAAACTGTTGAATGGTACATACAGGTGGGTACAAACCTGGAGGCAAGCTCATATCAAAAGTTGTATGTGCTTTACCCAAAAGACCAGGAACAAATTAATATCAGAATTTCATACAATCAACCTCAATGATCGTTTTTAAGAAAAAAGAGTGAAATTAATGGACTGGAAACAGTGAGAGGAAACCCGAGAATAATTATACTGAATGGTTTGAGAAGATGGCATGTACGAATAGAATTATTACTATTAGAATTGAAACAAAGACTACCAAAGACCAAGATTTGTATAGACGAGCGCTTTCGCAACTTGGTAAGGCACACAGTGGTACAGCAGAACATGCTACACATCAAGAGCAAGCGATATTTATTTTGTTCTTCCTAATAACATCATAATCATATATAAACATAGTACATTTTTTGGTTTCATTATTTCCTGTAAACCACGTTTTCGTTACGCCCGTTATCGATAATGGGTGTGATTAAAATATAACATTCCTAAATCCTTTATATTAATAAAATGACACATATATTAAAACCTAAAATAACTTCATACTATTCCAAAATGGTACAATTAAAGAAGCAACAATTTTCACCATGGTTACAATAACATATTTTGGGGGAAAAAACAAGAAGTATTGGAAACAACTGACAACACGCCGTTACCATTCTTGAATCCTACGATGAAAAGGAACTGCAAGTGGATTGTGGGATTGAAGACAGATGGGTATCCGATCTTCCGGTCACCAGATTTTTTCTGTCGCCCAAAAGTAGTCCAATGTTTACGAAGTTGCGTACAATGTGATCATCGTCATTAACATGTGCCCTTGCACTTTGAAGTTTGGGGTGCACGCATATTTGCAATATTGTATCAGATGTAGAAAATCCTCTTATTGAAAAGTTGTATCAGTTTCGCGGGAACTCTTAAGGCTATTGAAATAGCATGAGATATAAATTCACAGGTATTCATCTGCACTCATAGACTTCGAGGAAAGAATTAGAGAATAGTGCATGTCGCAATCCACCGAAGAATGTCGCTCTCATCAAAGACTGGATCACTTGCCACTTAACCTGCTGCTCTCATTAGAGACACTACAAAACTGAAGGCTATAGTGGTCACACAGGGATTCGAACTCCAAATGACGACAGCGCCTCGCTGAATGAACGTGTGAAAAAATTGTGTGTGATCTGTTATTCTGTATGGGTGCGAAAGATGGACAATGAGTAATGGAACTGTGAATAACCTGGAGACAATATAGATGTACCTTCTTGAGAAGGACGTTGAAAATACCACGAACGAGGAAGAAATCAAATGCTGAGGTGGTGAGATCTGCAAGTGTTACAATATAACTCATCATAACCATCTAATGTTTTTTTTGCGTATCCTTTTACAGGACTTAGCTGTCAACAGCAGCATCTTTCAGCTGTCTGTTGATCTCTTGGCAAGATTACGCTCAGTAGTTTGCCATTGCTTTCTGAGCGGCCGGCTCAGTATCCGCAAGTCACGAGCGGGGGTCGAACCACCTCAGTTCTCGCTCCGCTGCGAGACTCTGCGTGATAAACGGGATTACAGAGAGAAAGTGTTGTAACCCCACAGCCAAAGAGACCGGCCATAACCATCTGGAAAAGACAAATGAAATGGACGGGACATAACAACATAAGAGGTTGGTTAAAGAAATCTGTCTTGTGAGGGGGGGAATGCTAGACAGGAGAGGCAGGGTAAGACATAAATGTGCATACGGAAAACCGGGGAATAAATAATATGAGCCATACAAAAATAATGCGGCAGTATCTGCCATGGGTCTGTGGTGTGTTAGGGCCTTCATATTCTGTAGGTCTGAATGCACGGAGAAATGTGGGATGCTTTTTTGTTTGGGGTGAATTAAAAATAAAGTACAACTTATCACAAACAACAGAAAAAGGCCGTATTCTTTTTTCTTCTTCTTATTTTGCCATACAATGAGAAAACAAAAACTGGAACATGTGACAACTGGAAAGATTTGTGGAACGTAGAAAGTCAAAAATTTGTGGGCATGTTATGAGAAGAAATGTCTTGGAAAACTTGGTGACAACTGGCAAGATTGAAGGGAAGAGACCAAGGAGAAGACCGAGAAGTAAATACCTGGATGGCTTGGCCACGTGGTATGGTCGAGACAGAAACACGGAGCTAATCCACGACTCTGGTGATCGAGTGAGATGGCAAAACATGACCGACCACGCTTATCGGCATGGCACATGATGGATGGATGGATGGTTGAGACAGGAAGACAGCGAGAGAAAATACTTGACTGTGTTGTGTCATGGCACGGAACGGCCCCACAAAAGTCCCCCTGAAAATTACACCCACGAACCGCATCACAGTGTCCGGTAACAAGCCCACTTCTTTCGGAGCGCGAAGCAGGCGGTTTAACCACTACACCACGGAGATCATCTAGGTCCACAAGGAGATGTGGTGGCCATTTTACTTTCCTCATCACATTTCCTTCCCACATAATTTCCAGAAAATTCTTTTAAAAAATTTGATGCTTATCTTAATTAGATTGGGTCTGCCCCAGCGTCGTCTTGGTTATAAAAAAACCAAAAAGTAACATTGCCGCTGTTGGGGTTTGAAACTGGCTCGTTGTCTTGGTAGGTAAGGTTACTAAAAACGATTTTCTTTAGTCAAAGGGAGGCAACCATCTCGTTTATAGACATTTGGTTCTATTATAGAGTCTGACAATGTCAGTTTTAAAGCAGCAGTTTCTAGTTCTATATATACCCTTTGATTCTTCAAAATCTGCGATGAGAAGCTAGAATGAAAATAAGTAGTATTTGCAGAATGATACACATCTGTTTGCAACGTATTGCTCAAATATTAACGATATTGCATCAATTTCCCTGTAGTTAAAATTATAATGTATAAGTTTAAAAGACTTTAGGATTCATCATCATCATCATCATCAAGTGCCATGCGTAGGCGTTCATGACTCTCCACAGAGCTCGGTCTTTGGTTTTCTGGATCAATCCCGCTGTTGATATTCCTCCATGCCACCGCCGCAATCCATCCAGCATAATTTCTCTTGGTCTACCTTCTGCCTCTCCTCCCCTCTATCTTTCCATTTGTCACGATGTTCTCCAATCTCTCTTCTCATCATTCATTCATTCGTTCATTCATTCAGTATCATGTCCTTTGCAGAACCTCGCTCCCATAACAACCGACCGGAAAACTTCTCGATCATAAGCAACATGTCCCGTGTCCGATACACCCATCTGGAGATCATCCGCCACATCCTGCACCCATCTTCTCTTTGGCCTTCCTCTTACTCTCTTCCCAGGTATACACCCCTCCATAATTGTTATCTCCAAACTTTCATGATGTTTCAAGTGACCAAAATATTTCAATTTTATATGTTTTATCGTCTTTAATAGCCAACCTTCTTAAATATTTACATCTTGTCGTATGGATTAATTTCTTCTGTATTCAAGATATTCTTAGAACCCGTCTGTAACATTTATATTCAAAGGTATTTATGTGCTGCTCGGCTTGTTTATTAAGTGTGCAAGTCTCACAGGCGTGCGTTGCAATGGGAAAGATGCATTCTCGTAAAAATCTAATTTTTGTAGTTCTATCTGTCCCCCTCCACAATTTATGCAGTTGTTTTAGTTTTTGAAGAGCAATAGATATTTGTCTTTTAATTTCTGTCATTGTGTCACCATTGTTGGTAATTAATGACGAAGAATATTCGAAATTTTCCACCACCTCCAAATTTTTCCCTCATTAACATATATCTCTTTCTCCATAATAGTTTTATCTGTATGCATTATATTTGTTTTTACTATGTTAAGATATAGGTTGTGATTTTCGCTGTTATTTTGGGTTGAGGTTATTAGTTGTTCTATACCACTCTGTGATGTCGATAGTAAAACTATATCATCGGCATATCGAACCTCTGGTATTTCATGACTATCGATATTTAGGGCATCATATTTGTTGTTGTTGTTGTTGTCGTCGTTGCATATCCCTTACGGGACGTTGCAGTCAACACCAGCATCTTTCAACTGCTGTTGATGTACTAGGCAGGATTACGCTCAGTAGTTTGCCATTGCTTTCTTAGCGACCGGCTCACATACCCCTAAGTTACTGCCGCGGCGAGAACCGATACCAATTATCGCGCACATCACGTCACTCATGAGAGTATACGGGATTACGGAGAAAGACGCTATCGTCTAGGCCAGGGAGACCGACAGGGCGTCATATTGATCCCTGTTTATATCATCTCTGACATTTCTCATTATATTTTTGGCGTAAAGGTTTTCTTGTCGGACTCCCTGGTCTAGAGGTTACACGACTTTCTCTGTAATCCCATATACTCTCGTAACGTGACATGACGTGCGCGAGAATTGGTAGTGGTTCTCTCCGCGCGGTAACTTACGGGATATGTGAGCTGGTCGCTCAGAAGGCAATGGCAAACTACTGAGCGTAATCTTGCCAAGAAATCAACAATCAGCTGAAAGATGCTGATTGATGACAGCGATGTCCTATAAAGGATATGCGAACAAAAAAAAAAGGTTCGCTTGATGTCAAACTATTCTGATGTCTCGCCATCTATTCTAAGCGCTAAAGCGCTGCTTGTTGGTCTAGAAAGAGCATTTTTATGAGTTGTACTACATGCGATAGAAAGTCCATTTCCTGAGATGATAGAAAACATTCCTGGTATTGAGAAAAAGAACACTCAGCATGAAACCGAAAGAAGAGAAATAACCCTAAACTACATAAAAGAACATTACCCAAGCAGCAATTGGACCCATGCATATACAGATGGATCAGCCAAAAATTCAGTAGAGAATGGAGGAGGAGGAATTCTCCTAAATTTAAAAAATGGAGTGAAAAAAACACATTCAGTGGCAACTGGAAAGTTTTCAAGTAACTTCAAAGCGGAGGTAGAGGCTCTGAAAACTGCAGCAGAAATGCTCTTGATGGAGGAAAATAAAGAGACGCAAATAGCTATCTTTACAGATGCAAAGTCAGCTGTCTCAATACTGAAGAGCAATTACAGCACAGAAATAGCTGACCTAAGAGCAGCACTCCATGGTCTATGCCAGAAATCCAAAAAAGTTGTAATACAGTGGATACCATCACATTGCAGTATAGCTGGAAATGAAGAGGCTGACAGACTGGCAAAAGAGGGCGGACGACTACCACAGCCTGACATAGACATAACCTATAACGAGGCAAAGAGGTTGATAAAAAGCACTTATAGAACCAAATGGGAATCAGAGCATCCAGGTCACCAGAAGGATGATGCATATTACAAACTCGACCGAAGAGAACAAGTAGCAATCTTCAGACTCCGCACAGGACATAACAGGCTGAAATACCACTTGTTCAATAAACTAAAGATAGGAGATACCGATGAATGCAATTGTGGAACTGGTAAAATGACAGCTAAACATTTGCTGCAGGAGTGTCCAATATATGCAGAACAGAGAAAGATATTTTGGCCCACACCTGCTTCATTTGAGGACAAGTTCTATGGAGATATCAACAAGCTCAAGTTGACTGCAGCTTACTTTAACTACATTCAGGTTGACATTTAAAGGTGCATGAAGAAGTATTTAGACTGCCGCACTTCATACCACAGGTATGTCGGTTACAAAAGCGCCCCAGAGGCATGAAATGGAATATTGCTTGGATAGCAAATCCATTACGTGGAAAGTCCGAACCAAAAGCTCACTGTGTGGGCTTCATAAAAGGTGGAAAAAGTGTCCCAGTGGCACGAAATGGAATATTGCTTGGATAGCAAATCCATTATACGGAAAGTCCGAATCGAAAGCACACTGTGTGGGCTTCATAAAAGGTGGAAAAAGTGTCCTAGTGGCACGAAATGGAATATTGCTTGGATAGCAAATCCATTATGTGGAAAGTCCGAATCGAAAGCTCACTGTGTGGATATCATCTGCAGACTGCATACTTCTGGTTTCCGGAAGAACAGCCTATGGTGAATGGAAGGCCCAATATACGGAAGTGAGGCTAAGCAGCCATGTGCAGGACGTGACGATTCCTTGGGTGAGCCCAGTACCAGAGCGCTGTGTGTTGGCTCTGCAAGTATGGAAGCCTCCTTGGATGGCGGGGAATGCCCATGGTCTGCCCCTGCCTTCCCTTGAGGGCTGACCAGGATGTCTTTGGCTGTTCTATATGGGCCAGCTGGGATGGGGGATAACACCACAACAGTGAGAGCCAAACGTCCTAAGAAACCCCGGGAAGGTTAACCCGGTCAACAAATGCCCGCAGAAGTCGGATGTGTCGGCCTAACGGCGCAAGAACGCAGCTCTGCTGTGGACAGGCACAACGCAATCACGTCCGAAAAAAAACTCCGGATGAACGAAGAAGAAGAAGAAGAAGAAAGTCCATTTGCCTCATGATTTCCCAAAGTTTCTGATGTTGTACTCAGTCAAATGCCTTTGATAATCCACAAAACATGAGAATAGGTTTACATTAAATTCTCTACACTTCTCTATTATTAAACGCATGTTGAGTATGTGATGTCTAAATCCAGCTTGAACCACGTTAATCTCTTCTTCCATTTTCGAACAAAGTCTCCCTATTATGATTTTTTAATAGAATTTTACTTGCATGACTGATCATGGCAACGGTTCTATAGTTGGTGCATAATTTCAGGTTGCCTTCTTTTGGTATTGGAATGAAGATAGTTCTCTTCCAATCTTTTGGCCATATACCATATGTCCATATCTGTTTACATAATGCGTGCTAGATTTGTATGCTTTCCTCTTCACTTGCTTTAGTTAGTTCAGCTGGTTTATTAATGCTTCAGCTTCTTGAACTCAAGATCCCCGGGAAGGTTAACCCGGTCAACAAATGCCCGCAGAAGTCGGATGTGTCGGCCTAACGGCGCAAGAACGCAGCTCTGCTGTAAACAGGCACAACGCAATCACGTCCGAAAAAAAAAAACTCCGGATGAACGCAGAAGAAGAAGAAGAAGAAGAAGAAGAAGAAGAAGAAGAAGAAGAAGAAGAAGAAGAAGAAGAAGAAGAAGAAGAAGAAGAAGAAGAAGAAGAAGAAAAACTCAAGATAAGTCCTTTTCTCATTAGCTGGATCGCTGATGCCCTCTTCCCACAGGAAGTAGTTTTTAGATGTGGCAGTTGGACTTCAGAATCAACAACAATATATTCTGGCCTACCACAGGGATCACCATTATCTCCGGTGCTGTTCAACGCCTACACTATGAGAATCACCAGCGAGCAAATCATAGGACCGAGGAAGACATTGCCGTATGCAGACGATGTTTTAGTGTATCGTCAGGGTAAGGACAGAGATCAGGTTGCTGTAGAACTACAAACCGAACTCAATCGCATAAGTACTTGGTGTGTTGAAGCTGGCGCAATGGTCAACCCAACAAAGGCAACAATGACATGGTTCTCTTCAAATAATCATATTGTCAACACCTCAACGCCAACTGTAAATCTGGGTTCAGAGACGGTGAAAAGAACGCAGGCAATGAATTACCTGAGGATACGATTTGATCGAAGCCTAGCTTATACTGAGCACGTAGACCAGGTGATAACAAAGGCCAAGCGGGGTCTGGCTGCGATGCGGGTGATGGCGGCGCCAAACTCTGAGCAGCGCCATCTATGTCTTCTTTACGAGGGGCTGGTCCTTTCTGTTCTGGAGTATGTGATGGCGATCCTGACTCTCAGCTATAAGCAGATAGAAAGGATGGAAAGGATACAGAACGAAGCTATGCGCATCATTCTTGGATGTGCAAGAGATACAGCATGCAGGGCGATGCGCTACCTTCTTGATATTCCAACCATTAGAGACAGAATACAAATTTCCCCGGGAAGGTTAACCCGGTCAACAAATGGCCGCAGAAGTCGGATGTGTCGGCCTAACGGCGCAAGAACGCAGCTCTGCTGTAAACAGGCACAACGCAGTCACGTCCGAAAAAAAACTCCGGATGAACGAAGAAGAAGAAGAAGAAGAAAGTCCATTTGCCTCATGATTTCCCAAAGTTTCTGATGTTGTACTCAGTCAAATGCCTTTGATAATCCACAAAACATGAGAATAGGTTTACATTAAATTCTCTACACTTCTCTATTATTAAACGCATGTTGAGTATGTGATGTCTAAATCCAGCTTGAACCACGTTAATCTCTTCTTCCATTTTCGAACAAAGTCTCCCTATTATGATTTTTTAATAGAATTTTACTTGCATGACTGATCATGGCAACGGTTCTATAGTTGGTGCATAATTTCAGGTTGCCTTCTTTTGGTATTGGAATGAAGATAGTTCTCTTCCAATCTTTTGGCCATATACCATATGTCCATATCTGTTTACATAATGCGTGCTAGATTTGTATGCTTTCCTCTTCTCTTGCTTTAGTTAGTTCAGCTGGTTTATTAATGCTTCAGCTTCTTGAACTCAAGATCCCCGGGAAGGTTAACCCGGTCAACAAATGCCCGCAGAAGTCGGATGTGTCGGCCTAACGGCGCAAGAACGCAGCTCTGCTGTAAACAGGCACAACGCAATCACGTCCGAAAAAAAAAACTCCGGATGAACGCAGAAGAAGAAGAAGAAGAAGAAGAAGAAGAAGAAGAAGAAGAAGAAGAAGAAGAAGAAGAAGAAGAAGAAGAAGAAGAAGAAGAAGAACTCAAGATAAGTCCTTTTCTCATTAGCTGGATCGCTGATGCCCTCTTCCCACAGGAAGTAGTTTTTAGATGTGGCAGTTGGACTTCAGAATCAACAACAATATATTCTGGCCTACCACAGGGATCACCATTATCTCCGGTGCTGTTCAACGCCTACACTATGAGAATCACCAGCGAGCAAATCATAGGACCGAGGAAGACATTGCCGTATGCAGACGATGTTTTAGTGTATCGTCAGGGTAAGGACAGAGATCAGGTTGCTGTAGAACTACAAACCGAACTCAATCGCATAAGTACTTGGTGTGTTGAAGCTGGCGCAATGGTCAACCCAACAAAGGCAACAATGACATGGTTCTCTTCAAATAATCATATTGTCAACACCTCAACGCCAACTGTAAATCTGGGTTCAGAGACGGTGGAAAGAACGCAGGCAATGAATTACCTGAGGATACGATTTGATCGAAGCCTAGCTTATACTGAGCACGTAGACCAGGTGCTAACAAAGGCCAAGCGGGGTCTGGCTGCGATGCGGGTGATGGCGGCGCCAAACTCTGAGCAGCGCCATCTATGTCTTCTTTACGAGGGGCTGGTCCTTTCTGTTCTGGAGTATGTGATGGCGATCCTGACTCTCAGCTATAAGCAGATAGAAAGGATGGAAAGGATACAGAACGAAGCTATGCGCATCATTCTTGGATGTGCAAGAGATACAGCATGCAGGGCGATGCGCTACCTTCTTGATATTCCAACCATTAGAGACAGAATATAAATTTCCCCGGGAAGGTTAACCCGGTCAACAAATGGCCGCAGAAGTCGGATGTGTCGGCCTAACGGCGCAAGAACGCAGCTCTGCTGTAAACAGGCACAACGCAATCACATCCGAAAAAAAACTCCGGATGAACGAAGAAGAAGTATCATATAATGTGTTCAGCAGTCTAGTGACTTGCTCTAGTCCAAATTCTTCTAAAGCTTTAATCATTTCTGTTGTGATGTTATCTGCACCGGGGGCCTTGCCAGCTTTCATATGCTTAAGAACATTTTGAACCTCCATCTTTAAAATTGCTGGTCCTTCATTATTAAATCTAATAGCATACTGTTCCTCTCTGTTATCATTATACAGGTCTTTCACATAATCTGTCCATACATGTAGAATCTGATCTTTTTCTATTATGATTTTGCCATCTTTAGTTCTTAGACAGCCTGTTGATGTACTTGTTCTTTTATTAGTAAGTTCCTGAATCCTTTTGTGCACTAATTTGGTATTTTGACTGTTGTGTTGTTTTTCAATTTCTAAGCACTTTTCCTCAAGCCATGATTCTTTTGCCTTCCTACATAATATTCTGACTTGTCTGTGAATTTCTTCATATTTGGCAGGATTATTTTTGTTGAGTCTTCTTGTTTCCATTAAGTGTAAAATTTCCTCAGTCATCCATTTCTTACGACCCACCTTCTTTAATTTTGGAATAGTTGTTTCTGCAGCCATATTGATTGAATTCTTTAACATTTCCCATTGATCATCCACATCCTGGAATAGGATCTCTAGATCAGACAATATTTCAAATCTGTTCTGTACTTCTATGTTGAATTTGTTTT
Organism: Cepaea hortensis; assembly: GCA_963921405.1. Classification (NCBI taxonomy): domain Eukaryota; kingdom Metazoa; phylum Mollusca; class Gastropoda; order Stylommatophora; family Helicidae; genus Cepaea; species Cepaea hortensis. The sequence continues at coordinate 73,734,885 of OY992889.1, forward strand.
GTACTTCCTTGTCATTACTCAATGTACACAAATCATATTTAGTGTTCCCTGTTGTATACTTGACTTTCTTCAACTTTATCCTCAATGTTCCTGTGAGTAATCTGTGGTCACTATAACAATCAGCACTGGGAACTGTTTGTGCTACTGTTAGGGCGTTTCTAAATCTTCTGCTAATGAGAATGTAATCAATCTGGTTTCTAATCCTGCTATCAGGACTCCTCCAGGTCCATAATCTTCTAGGGTGTTGCTTGAACCAGGTGTTTCCTACAATCATTTCCTGTTCTTTTGCCCACTCTACTAGTCTGTATCCTCTTTCATTTCTCTCTCCTAAACCATAGTTTCCTACTGTGTATCTATCCCCTTGATTTCCTACTTTTGCATTGAAGTCCCCTATTATAATGTTTATTTCTGAATTTTTACATTTCTTTAAGGCAGACTCTATGTCATTATAAAATTCCTCTACACTATCTTCACTGGACTCTCCTGTTGGGGCATATACTTGAATAACATTTATGTTAAAAGGTCTGCCACTCAATTTAACTAGTAGTACTCCCCTATGTCGATCCTCACCTCCAGAATAAATAATCTTAAAATCTTTATGTATCTTGATGCCTGCTCCTGTCCATCTCGTTTCGCACATACCTAATATATTAATTTTTTCTCTTTGAATTTCTTGTGTTATGTTCTCTAATGTTCCGTCGTTGTTTAACGTCCTAACGTTCCATGTTCCTAATTTTAATGTCTCTGTCCTTGTCTTGCGATGATCAGTCTTTAAGCGAATCATAATAAACTAGGCAATTTCAAAGAGGTAGTTTGCCGTTGCTTTCCTCTATGGCAGTGACCATACTGGCCGGATGACCGCAATCAGTGTCTCTCGAAAGAGAGAAAGCTTGCCGTCGCGAAACTCGAGACCATAACCAACAAATATCTGTCGGCTGCCCTCATAATTTCATCCACCACCTGCCTTCCGTGGCTTCTTTTGAACACTTCCAATTAACGAACACGAAATAACATCACATAATCCAAAGGAAAAACACTATCCACACGAATTTCACGGGAATTTCCATAAGGAATCCACAGAAAAACACTGAACAGCTTCTCCCCCAAGACAACGAGTCATCGCGTCGCCATTACACCGGAATGAATAACACTACAGAATGTTTTTCTCGACTCCCTCTACCTGTTTACTGCACTGGGTTTTATATGGGTGCTTGAGTGAGTCACCAGAAAGTCCAGACGCCAATCAGTCCAGAATCTGGCTTTGTCCTCCTGTTTCCAGACTAACCAGAGTCAATTAGCTGTCAAGTTTCCTTTTCATCTGTGGAGTTCTTTGTCTCATCCAACAAATATCCGGGTTGTCTGTGAGCCAGAGACCTTTCTCCCATTACAGAATCCTTCTGACCTCTAGCAGACATCTGTCCATTACTTTCAACGGCCAACTCCCGTTTTGTAGACAAATGTTGCCAATACACACCGCTCGAACAACATCCTGTCATCAAACTGTCGACTGTGTGTAGACAACTCGATAAAAGAGTCAATTGTGTTAGCAAAATAATGTCGGGCCTGGTTGTCATCGATCGACTGACAAGTTAATTTATCATGTGACATAGGCCCCCTCCTAAGAGAGTAGTCCGCAACAACTCTTTCTTCTTGGAGGTTCGATCCAGATGACCTATTCCTCTTCTTCAGGAGCTGGATGTCTAGACAGGAAATCAGCTCCAACATTTTCCTTCCCAGGTATATACTCCACTGTAAAGTGGTATGGCTGAAGTAGCAACGACCACCGCATCAAACGGGCGTTGAGCTTCTGAGAAGTGGCCAGAAATATCAAAGGTTGATGATCCGACTGAACTCGAAACTGAACTCCATACAAATAAGGCTGGAATTTTTGTACGGCCCATACAAGAGCCAAACACTCTCTCTCAACGGTCGAATAATTCCTCTCAGCCGGGAGAAGTTTCTTGCTTGCGTATGCCACTGGTTTCAAAACTGAAGCATCGTCTTTTCCTTCCTGTAACAAAGCTGCCCCAATCCTAATCCCACTTGCATCCGTTCTCAACACAAATGGTTTGGAAAGGTCCGGGAGCTGTAACACAGGTTTGCTGACCAAGGCCTCCTTCAACTGACTGTAGGCACTCTCACATTCTGGTGTCCAAACTATTTGGTCCGGGAATCCCTTTTTCAAGGTTTCTGTTAAAGGAGCTCCCAGTTCTGTGAAATGTGGGATAAATTTGTGGTAAAACCCACACAACGAGAGAAAAGATCGCACATCCTTCTTCGTTTTTGGCCTTGGAGCACTTCTGATTTTCTCTAGGTTCTTTTCCTCTGGGACAATGTGTCCTGGAGTGATGGTGTGACCTAGAAATTCCAGAGTCTGGTAACCGATCATGCACTTGGTTGAGCGAGCTGTAAGCCCTGCTTCCTTGAGCCTATTGAAAACACTTTCCAAGGATTGTAAATGGTCATCCAAACTGTCACTGGAAATCAGAATATCATCCATGAATGAGATGATGGACGGATCCTTTAAAGGATCTAGTAAAGTCCTCATCATGCGAGTAAACACACTAGGTGCATTGCTGAGTCCAAAGGGCATGACCTTGAATTCATAATGTCCACTGGGGGTACTGAAGGCCAGTAGGGGTCGAACCTCTGGTTTGACCGGAATCTGATAATACCCGCGACTCAGATCCACCTTTGAGAAATACCTTGCCTCATGGAGCCTCGCGAATAGCTGAGTTGGATTCGGCAAAGGTTCCACCTGAAATTGTTTATGACTGTTCAGAAGTCGGTAGTCTATACACAGCCGGTGTTCTCCACTTGGTTTCGTAACAAAACTACCCCCGCATTGTATGGGGATGTGGAAGGTGCAATCACGTCATCCTCCAACAGTTTCTGTATTTCCTCCTCCAGGGCCTTTTCTTTAGAGAATGGCACTGGGTAAATCTTTTGGCGAACAGGCTCTTGAGTGGTCAAAGTCATCTCGAACTCCACCAACCTCGTTCGTCCTGGTTTATCAGTCAGTATCTCCTTATGAGACTCGAGAACCTGGGTTATCTTTTCCCTCTCCTGGGAAGTCAGATCAGATTTCACCTGTACATCCTTGTAGGTTTCCTGGTGTACCTGGGGATATTCCCTTCCCTCGTTGGTTCCCACTTCCGTCTCCACTGCAACTGCCATTGCCATGAGGTGAGCTGCTTTTTCTCCTGGTCTCTCTTCGTATTTCCGCAATTCGACTTTCCCCGGATCCGAATCTGATAGTTGGTTCTGGATATCACCCTTTCCACGGGAAATGGTCCTTGCCAACCTATCTCCAGTTTGTTGTTTCCCGTTGGGAGTAGCAACAATACTTTGTCTCCCACCTCTAGAGATCTGTCTTTTGACCTACGATTGTAGTAAGCCGCATGTCTTTTTCTGGCCTTTTTCAAGTTTTGATTCGCCAGAGTCCATCCCTTGTGAAGTTTTTCTTTCAGTTCCTCCACATATCTGTAAGAAGAGATCACTTCTTCTGATGTCCCCTCTTCAGTCCAACTCCTCAACATGGCTTCCAACGGTCCTTTGATTGGACGACCAAACAGCAACGTAGCGGGTGGTAGTCCTGTTGAGCCATGAGGAACTTCCCGATAGGCAAAGAGGGCTGCTGGGATATATTCATCCCACCTATCAGGTATTTCCTGTGCTAGTTTCCTGAGCATTGTCATCAACGTGCCGTTGAAACGCTCTACTTGTCCATTGGCTTGAGGGTGGTAAGGGCTGGTATGGATATGGTTAGAGTGGAACACCCTAAATACCTCCTCCATAAGTTTTCCACAAAACTGGGACCCATTGTCCGTCAGTATTTGATCAGGAAAGCCTAATCTAGTAAAGGCTTCCATCAGTGCGTCCGCCACTCGTTTCTAGTCAATCTTGGTCAACGGTATGGCTTCACCCCACATTGTACAGCAATCCACCATGGTGAGTATGTACATGTTCCTCTTCCTAGTCCTAGGAAGTGGACCCACAATATCGATGGCTACCCTCTCGAAAGGAGAGTTCATGATGGGCATCTCAATCAACACCACCGGTGCTATCCAGTGTTTCGGTGCTACCCTCTGGCACTCAGGGCATGACTTCACATACCGACGCACATCACCTGTCATTCCCGGCCAATAGTAATGGCAGGAAATCCGCTGCATGGTGGCGGCAATACCCATGTGTCCACTAAAGGAGATGGTATGCCCCATATGAAGAATCTGGGACCGGTGAGCTTTCGGGACGACCAACTGACCGTATAGGTTGTCTCCCCTTCCTGCTCTCCTGTAGAGTATCCTTTTCTTCATGTAGTACTGCCCCCGTCCTGGTGGATCAGCACTTTTCTGCAGCTTTTTGTAGCAAGGACGTAAAGTATCATCCTCACTCTGGGCAGTTCGTAGCTCCCCCGGCATTGGGTTAGTCACAATTGCGTCTGCCTCTTCCGTTTTCGTCTGAGAGCGAGTCTGCATTGCTCCCATATGGATTGGCTCCCTGGGCATTCCCAGAAAGACATACCGGCAACCAAGGATTACTGGGAAAATGGGATCGGTCAATACAGCGGCCTTGATGGTGCCGGTGACATATCTTGACCGAATCTCCACTCTAGCAATGAGCAATTTCATGGCTACAGCACTCTTCTGTGCAGGCTGTATCTCCATGGTTTCACCTGTGAATTGTTCTGGATGTACCAGATCCGCAGAAATCACGGCCTCCCCGTCCAGTCCTGTGTCGTATAAACACTCCACTTGACGACCGTTAACCTCTACCAATTCCACTACAGGTGGTTTTTCCTGGTCTGGAGTCTCTTCCTCGGCCTCGACCTGTTCGGTGGGCTCCACCTTAGGTTTTCCGGGGCACACGACGAATTGAGTGTCTCCTGACTTTCCCCTGCAGTCAATAGCATTGTGTGTATTCGACCTGCAGTGTTTGCACCATTTCCCTGTCCTAGATTTTCTTGTGCCGGACTTGAGTGAGCTCTCCTGGTGGTGAGCTTCCTTGTCGACCTTGGCATTGTCAGTGTCCACCTGCGTTGAAGTCACTTGACATGCCGCGAAGTGAGGGTTCTTAGCCTTCGATTTACATTCCCTCGTATTGTGAGAGGGCGACTTACAAATCGAACACCACTTCTCCGACCATGGTCGTTTTTGTGTAAAGCTTGAAGTTTTCTTGCTTTCCCTCTTCGTCTTCTCCGAACTCTCCTCTGAAGTTTTGACATATGGTTCCACCTTCTTAGTTCCTGTGCTCTTGGCTTTCTTCAGGTTATGTTTTTCCTGACTTTTGGTGTTTGTAGAAATATTCTCTGCTGCCTCCCCATGGACCTCGACGAACCGTTCCGCCAATTTCGTCACCATGTCGATTCGTTCTGCCCCTTGTTCTCCCAAGAATGTCCTGAGAGGTTTCGACATTTGCTTCCGCATCTGGTCGACTACCGTGAGCTCTTCCAGACTCTCATAGTCATGCGCAAACCCAGCCAAATCCATCCACTTATAGAGATATGCTTTCAGACGCAGACTATAGGCGGCGAACAACTCCCCCCGGTCCTCGTTTCGCTCCTCGAAATTTTTTCCGGTAGGTATGTAACGTAACCTCGAATCGTTTCAGCAAAGCCGTCTTCAACTCGTCATAATTGTTCTCATGTCCTGGTGGCAGGCGAGAATAAACCTCGTAACCGGTCCCGCGTAATCCCTGGGATAGCTTGAGATTCCATTTGTCACGCTCCAGACCCATAGCAACTGACATAGCCTCGAAGCGTTGAAGGTACTGGTCAATCTTCTCTTTGTCCTCCTCGTAGATCGCTAGAGGGAACTTCATAGCATGGTAGCTATGTCCACCTACTGGTGTTGAGCCAGGGAGAGAGGAACCTCCCACTGCTCCCTCAGTTTCCCCACCAGATTGCCTCTTGAGCTCGAGTTCCCGCATCCGGTACTCATGCTCCCTTTTCTGAGAATCTTGCTCCGCTTCCCGTTGCTTAGCAGCTTGCTCAACCTCAAGTAACTTAGCAGCTTGCTCTGCTTCCAGTTTTTTAGCTTCTATTTCCAGCCTTCTCATGGCTTGCTTAGCCTCAAGTTGCCTAGCAGCTTGTTCTGCTTCCAATTTCTTAGCTGCTTGCTCTGCCTCCATCCTTCTCAATTCCAACTCGGCCTTTCGATCTTCCCTTTCTGCTTGACGATACTCCCTCTCCAATTCCTGTATGTAATCCGTTAGAGCAGAACCCGACAATCCCATTCCTTCCCCCTTTGCCCTAAGTTCTGCTGTAGTTAATCTAGGAGTGGCCATTTTACAGAGAGGTAACTCAGCAGATAGAGTATAGATTATCTCTAAACCAATATATAGCTAATGACAAAATACTATTAATCTATATATGTATTATAACACACCACACAACACACCACTATCACTCAGTGACAAGAGTAGAATCAGGACCACAGACCTATGCAGACGTGTGAAGTGTGAACAGGTAAGATAAGTCCTAACACCTATCCACATTCACTCTAGCTGGATTCTCACTAATAGGATATCTCCATCCTCTAACTAAAGATCCCGTGTAAAAAGATCCCGTTGTCTAAAGATCCCGCTGTCCAAAGATCACGTTTACGAGCCCCCAATAAATGTCGCGTGTGTGTGTAAAGAATGACTGTCGTATTAGTTACTTGTTCTTCTTTACCACTTTAGTGGCATCCCTGGAGTGAAGAGAATCAACACCCACATTATTTTTAATTCAATATCTCTATTCTGGAGAAATCCAGCAGACTCCGTCCACACACTCCCTCAATCTGAAGACACCTTCCTCTCACTCTTACTCACCCCTGGATCATGCCCCCTCTCATTCTTTCCCAACATAACATACTTGACAACTCTCGCTTCAACAAATAAAAACAAGAAATTTATTAAAGCAAAGAGTATATGTAGGAGAAGTGTATGTGTGTATAAGGTGTAGAATGTGTGACGGGTATTCTAAATCGTCTATAGACTCAGATCAGTGTTCAAGAGGATATTCATTCTCATCCCTGTGCTGAAGACACACCAGCACCATGTATCCCATACAAGTAGCCTCACCCAGGTGATGCTCCTCCGGTCACGTGAAGACTTCCTCCGTTGTCTCTGGAACCACCAGGATGCTTGGACCCCCCTGACAAACACTGTCTAATTAGAGTCTGATTCACACTATGAACTTCCTCGGTTATTTAACGGATTGTTAATCAGGAAATTCTAATCCTATTGTCACTGTTAGTGGAGAAATCTTAATGGATCTAGAGTCACTGGTTCTAAAGATTCCTCATATTAACACCACAATCTAACTGTTCTGGGTATCAGTATAAATAATGCAATGTTCTGACTGTTTATTGATACATCTATCACTTGGCTAAACCTCAATCTCGTCAACATGTCCTGCTCAGCAGAAGCCAAGTTTCCGCAAACCAACTTGGGTATAAGCCCTATGTAGCGGCCTCTCAGCAACCTCTGTCTTCAGATGCTGAGCCCTCCTTGTATAAAACTTTGAACCTGCTTCTTCGTAGTAAATCATCGCACACTCAAGTGGAACACTCAAGGGGAACTGTACATGGAACCTGTAGAGCAGATAACATCATGGTGAGGGCAACTCAGTCCTGGCCAGAATTAGGCAAGTGTAGGCCAATAACAGCACTCAGATCTATAACAGAGATCCGATCTCTGTCATACGGCCAAATAACTCAATCATATGATCTGAGACATGGCAACACCAGGAAAGACTAAAGGAACGGGTAGAAACCCAGCAGATGCCCTACTGGAAGATCCTACCATTACACATTCCCCTCCTCCCTCTCAACCATCCTTAATCTCTCTAATTATTATTCCACTACATTGTCCTCAACTTCCTGAGTAAAATGATATATAACACAAGCTACTTGAAGCCACACAATAGAATACTAGTGCCGACGCTCCTATGATACTTTCTAGCACCGCACTTATAGAACATTCTATCACTAATCATAATACATTATATCACTGCACCTATAATACATTATATCACCGCACAGTACTGCACTCTATTCCTAATCATACTCTTAAGTTAGATATAATTAATTGCCTACCATATGTCTATTCCTGTTGTTACTCGAGAAACTAGGCAATCCGATTGGATCTATGTCCGTGGATAACTATCACTACTTAGATAGTCTAGTCCCTCTCATATAACACAACTCGGAATAATCCCCACTCCTAACACTACAGAATGTTTTTCTCGACTCCCTCTACCTGTTTACTGCACTGGGTTTTATATGGGTGCTTGAGTGAGTCACCAGAAAGTCCAGACGCCAATCAGTCCAGAATCTGGCTTTGTCCTCCTGTTTCCAGACTAACCAGAGTCAATTAGCTGTCAAGTTTCCTTTTCATCTGTGGAGTTCTTTGTCTCATCCAACAAATATCCGGGTTGTCTGTGAGCCAGAGACCTTTCTCCCATTACAGAATCCTTCTGACCTCTAGCAGACATCTGTCCATTACTTTCAACGGCCAACTCCCGTTTTGTAGACAAATGTTGCCAATACACACCGCTCGAACAACATCCTGTCATCAAACTGTCTACTGTGTGTAGACAACTCGACGTGACTCCCTTTGATCTCATACACACTGTCGACCAGGTGCAGAGAATCTGTACCGACGTATTTTCCTCAGTTTGTTCACCATAAAAGAGTCAATTGTGTTAGCAAAATAATGTCGGGCCTGGTTGTCATCGATCGACTGACAAGTTAATTTATCCTGTGACAGTGATGCAAGAAACGCCAACTTTAAAAAAAAAAAAAAAAATTAAGAGTGTGCAGCATACAAGAACAGACGGCAACAGATTGTACATACACGATTTTCAATTAACAAGTTTTTTTCCCCCTTATTTTTTATAGTCCATGCTGTGTGACGTTGGTTATCATGTCAGTCCACAGTCTTCTGTCTCTTTCAGTTGTCTCTGTAGCAGTTGCTTTAATTCACTATCCCAGAACGGCTTATGCTGCTTACGGGCACCTCTCAGTATTGCCTCTCGTGCTGCCTGTAACAAAAGAAAAAAAACAAAAGAAAAAGTGCTGCCTGTAGTACGCACTTGACGAACTCTGCAACCATTCTATTTACATTTGTATCTGTTTCCAGATTTATAACATGTATGCTGATACGATGTGTGCACTTGCGGTGGTCCCTTCTCCTGTTTAATTAAACAGTTCCGCCACAAGAAGGTCAGTAGCTGAACGTTTGCTTCTTGTTGACAGAGGTGATGAATCCACGTGCCTTGGATGCATTTTGTCACTGTTGAGAGCTCATCATTACTCCGCCCCCGACTATGACAGTAATTTGGAACCGTTGCTGTTTTAATAAAGAAAGCCCTAGAAAAATGAACACACATACGCACGCATGCCCAAGGGAAGTAATTAAATAACAGGAACTTTATTTTAAACACATTACAGAATATGAACAACGAAAAATATTATTTCAGGATACAAACTGGCTCTGAAGCAATACACCATACAGGGGTTGTGAGGACCGAGAGTTTACACATGCGCAGTTTAGATTATAAAATATCTGCCGCACTATCGACTTGTACTGTGGAGGAACAACGAGGCAGTATTCGTTTTTGTGGTTAAGGGGTGTGAGATCTACAGAAGATACTTCAGTGTGAAGGCAGTGGAGAGTATATATATGTATATATATATAATCGTTAATGGTGCTAATCCCGCGAAGTCCCATCAGGCGCTGATAGTGCCGGGTCCCCTGCCTCGAGGGTGTCTACCCATGACTACTGGTGGTCACCTTCCCCTGTGCTGTGGAGTCAAGTCACAGAGGAGTAGGTTAAGAGCTAATAACCAAACACCCTGGACACTCAACATACTACAGTGGAATGCCGAAGGAGTTTATAACAATAAGGTCTCGCTAACACAGCGTCTTCATAAAGATAGAATAGATGTAGCATGCATTCAAGAAACACACCTCAATGCCAATCGAAAATTCTCAGTCAGAGGATACCAGGCCACACGTTTTGACCGCGAAGGAGGAGTTTAATACTTACACGAAATACAATACCTTGCAACAAAGTATCTGTGATCTCTGACAACCAAACGGAAATTATAGGTGTTGATATAATGATAAAGGACGTGAAAATAAGAATTTACAATCTGTATAGCCCAGCAGATGAGGACCTTACACTCTCAAACATGAAAATAACTGACACAAACTGCATTATTGTCGGAGACTTTAATAGTCGTTCAGAAAGATGGGGATACCCAGATACTGACAAAAGAGGAGATGAAGTGGGGGACTGGGAAATAGACTCACATCTCCATCTATTCAACAAAGCGGATGACACACCGAGCTTCTACTCCAGAAGATGGTTTACCACTTCTACTCCAGACTTAGCTTTCTGCACAGGAGACATCCTCCACAAAATCGATCGCCATGTGCTTGACCAATTAGCAGGTAGTGACCACAGACCAATCAAGCTTGTAATGAATATGGAGTATGTTCCACAGGAGCAAAAGTCTTTGCCCCGCTGGAATTACAAACGAGCAGATTGGGACAGATTTGCCATACTAACAGACAAATATTGTGAAAACATAAATACACGATATGGCAACATGAAGTAAATGGTGGAAAGTCTAAATAGAGCAATAATACAGGCGGCCACTGAGTCTATTCCTAGAGGAGCGAGGAAAAATTACAAATCATACTTTATTGAAGAACTACAAATTTTGGAGGACAAAGTTGAAGATGCCAGGAAGACAGCAGAGAGAGAGAACAAACAATCGAAGCGAACATCTCTCTCAAAGCCATCTCAGCAAAATATCAAAGAACAGTAAATCAAACAACAAGAGATTGTTGAAGAAAAAAAACAGAAAACCTGAATTTTGATAGGGATGGAAACAAACTATGGAAACTAGTGAAAGCCATGAACAATGAAGGACCTAGAAACAAAAAAAATAACAATTAAACAAGGAAATGCCTTGCTTACAGGAAAAAAGGCTGCAAATGCACTAATGGAACACTTTGCCAGTGCAAACCACATTGATATTACAACTGAAAGAAGAAAGCAATCAAAGACAAACAGATACATGATAGTAAAACAGAGATAGCAGCAGAATATATGATGGCAAATCTAACAATGGAAGAAATGGAACAGGAAATGAATACGGTAAAAAAGAAGAAATCACCAGGAAAGAATGGAATCAGAAATGAAATGCTAATAGGACTAGGCACTAAGGCAAAAAAGAAATTACTAGCAGTCCTAAATTACAGTTTGAAGAGATGAATAGTCCCACAGGTATGGAACGAAGCTATACTAAAACCATTCCCAAAGAAAGGAAAAGACCTGGAAGAACCAAATGGCTACCGACCTATCAGTCTACTTAGCTATGTAGGAAAATTAATGGAACGCATTATCAATGGCAGGCTAACATGGCATCTGGAAGAAAAAAAACAACCTCTTAACACGACACCAAGCAGGATTCAGAAAGTACAGATCCACTGAAGATCAAATAACCTATATAGCTCAGGAAATAGAGAATGCCTTCCAAGAGAAAAAAACACACATTAGCGGTCTGGATAGACTTAGAAAAAGCATTTCATAAAATATGGAAGGAAGGACTGAAAGTAAAACTGCCCCCCCCCCCCCCCCAAAAAAAAAATAAAAATAAAAAAAAATGCATGTTTGTGGGAAAATGTATAAACGGATGAGCCACTACCTTGAGAACAGAACTGCCAGGACAAAAGTACAAGGACAAACCAGCAAAATGATGCTGTTGGGGCAAGGTGTCCCCCAAGAAGGAGTTCTTTCACCAACATTATTCCTAGCATATATAAATGACATCACAGAAAATTTTCCAGCCAGAGTACACACATCCTCTTTTGCAGATGACCTAGCTATATGGACATCTGAAGAATATATTAGTACAGCTAACAGCAGAATACAGCAAGCCTTATTAGCGCTAGAGGACTGGTGACTGGTCAAAATCATGGCTATTGAAGATAAGTTAGGATAAAACAACGTGCAGAGTGTTCTCCCGCTCAAATAAACCTCAGCAACCTAAGCTAGTATTAAATGGAAAAATATTGCGCAATGAAGACAGTCCAAACTATCTGGGAGTCACCTTTGACCGTCGCCTGACATGGAAGACACAGGTTGAGAAAAATCGAACAAGAGCAAGGCAAAGAATGGCAATCATGAAAAAGCTTGCTGGTACAACGTGGGGAGCAGGTGAGCAAGTTATCAAGAAGCTATATACTGGACGGGTGAGGCCAGTACTGGAATATGGCATTGCAGCTTGGGCAACAGCAGCTAAGTCAAACTTTAACAAAATAAGTAGAGTCCAAAATCAAGGAATGCGAATCATAACTGGAAGGCCAATGAAGTTGCCAGTGGAGTTGCTAATGGAGTTGCCAATGGGGTTACCAATGGAGTTGCCAATGGGCGGACCAATGCTAAGAAAAATCGCATTTCATTACATACTTGTCGTGATCAACCGGAGATTGAAACGGTTGAGTCTGCAAAGAAATACGATGATTATAATGAAGAAAATGATGATGTTTGTGATGGCACTTTTGGAGACGTGATTGCAGCCTGTCAATGTAACTTTGAGGGTGGTCAATGTAGTCCAACAGTACAATCTGAGGGTGTCAGTGTCGATGGCGTAACAGATAAACGCAGGCCTAAAGAGGATGTCGTGGGGAACGTTATGAAACTTGAAGATGTGATGGTATCTGTCAGGAATGTTCCAGATATAAGTCGAGGAACAAGCAATATAGATGAAAGAAATACAGTTCTGTACCCCAAAAGTCCGAATCATAACGAGGACAAAGAACGCGAAATGGGCCTGTCGGAGAAAAATTCAGTCTCCTTTGTTGGTGACACAGGCCTGGTTGATGTCTTTCTACTGATGCAGATCCAAAACTGGAGTAGTCAACCTAGAGAAACAACAGTGTCCAATAGGTATGTCTGACCCTCCCTCTCTCTCTCTCTCTCTCTCTCTCTCTCTCTCTCTCTCTCTCTCTCTCTCTCTCTCTCTCTCTCTCTCTCTCTCTCTCTCGAGATCCATACACCCATACATCTGTCTGTCTGTCTGTCTGTCTACCTAAACCCACCTATCAACCTAGCTAGCCAGCTAGTTAGCTAGCCATCCATCCGTCCGTCCGTCCGTCCGTCTGTCTGTCTGTCTGTCTGTCTGTCTGTCTGTCTGTCTGTCTGTCTGTCTGTCTGTCTATCTAATCAGATTGGTAAAGTAGTTGGACATCGTAGTCTTCTCTTGGAACTGTAAATGTAGTAATATTGGAATACACGTCGATAACTTGTTTACGGTAATAATAATTCCAAAGGAAAACTCACAGTATCCTTTAGAACAGGGGTGGGCAAACTTTTCGTGCGGAGGGCCGCATTGACAAATGTAAAGCTATTGGCGGGCCGCAAATATATATATATATATATATATATATATATATATATATATATATATATATATATATATATATATATATATATATATATATATATCCATTTTGTCTACAGCAACCTATCACAATAAGTAATTATTAATTATTTATAGGTTATTAAGCAGTATCAATCAATCAATCATGCGCCATGCCGGAAAGCGTGGGCGGTCATGTCTCGCCATTTCACTCGATCACCAGTGTCGTGGATCAGCTCAGTGTTCCTGTCCCGTCCATGCCATGTGGCCAAGCCATCCAGGTATTTTCTCTCGGTTTTCCTCTTGGTCTGTTCCCTTCGATCTTGCCAGTTGTCACCAAGTTCTCCAATCCATTTCTTCTCATAACATGTCCAAAAAATTTGACTGTCTACGTCTAATCTCTCCAATCAGCTTACGGTGTTGATTTGTCTCCTGTAGTACTTGGTCATTGGTTTTTCTGTCTGTCCATAGTATTCTTTGCATTCTTCTCAGAAACCACATTTCTGCAGCCATCAGATGTTTTTTCAGCTTGACTGCTCATTGTCCAAGTTTCACATCCATACAAAAGAACAGGCTCTATGTATCCCCTCAACACTCTTTTTAAGCAGTATAAATAACTAATCATTGCAATTTTATTTTACTTATACACTTAAACATTATATTTTGACAATATGGACACAAACTTATACTAATTGGTTAACACGATTTTACAACTTGTTATTACAACAAATATTCTTTGTTATCTATCAATGGCTTTAATTTAGACACATAGCGACTACATTGTCAATACAGTTGTTGATTTCTAATGAGATGTATGTAACTGCTTGAAATTGTTGACATATTCTTGAAATCTGGAGCAAGTTTACTTGTTGAAATTCGCATGACAGCATGGAAGTTGCAGTCCGACAATAAAGACCTATTATTAGATTTGTTGATCTTCAAGCAAGAGAATGCTTGTTCGCAAAAGTATGTTGATCCAAATAATGATAAAAGTTTAGCTGCAAAGATTTTCAAGTTGAGAAATGATTCTTGTGATAAAGATCCATAGAAATCCAGCAAACCATCTGTCTTGAATTTCTCTTTCATGTCATGATCTGCTTGTAAGTCAAGCAACTCCAACTGTATATTCTCTGTGGCTGTATCAGCTTCTGCACTAAAAGGTGAACTGAGAATATTGAACTACTGCTCTAATTTCTTGAAATCTTGGAATCTGCATCCAAATTCTTCAAACAATGCATCTATTTGGGCTTTGTAAGTTTCAGTCATTTCACCAGAAATGGTTTCTTGTTTCAGCAAAGGGAAGTGACGAAATCTTTTTTCACTTGCTTGTCTGGAGAACAGTGAGAGTTTTGCCTGAAATGATTTTACATATACATACAATTCATGTGCAAACACATCATTGCCCTGAAGTTTGACATTCAGTTCATTTAATTTTTCCATAATTTCAATGGCAAACATAAAGTCTAACTGCCACTCTTTATTGACAATGTTAGTATTAAAGTTATATGCAATGCCCTTCATCTCTAGGAACATCACTATTTCTTCTCTTAGTTCCCACACTCGCCTCAACACCTTGCCGAGACTCAGCCATCAAACATTGGTGTGGTTCAGGATATCTGAATGTTCAGTTTCCAAATCGTCAAGTAATGACTTGAACTGTCTGTGATTAAGTCCTCTTGATCTGATGAGGATGATGACACTGACAACTGGGTCAATAACATGCTTGATATTTAAAACAGTTTTACACAGACTTTCTTGATGAATCACACAGTGAAGTGGTAATAATGTGTGATCTGGATATTCTGCTTTAATCTTATCACTTATCAACTTTAATAGACCTACATTTTTTCCAGTCAAAGCACGAGTTCCGTCAGTTGTAACACTTGCCAACTTGGTCCAAACCAACCCAGTTCTTTCAATACAGTTAGTAACAGCATTGAATATATCATGGCCTGTGGTTGTGTCTTTGAGTGACTCAACAATCAGTAACTCTTCAGTGAGTTTGAAAGAAGTGTTTATTCCACGTATAAATATCAATAATTGGGCAGTATCATGTACATCGGTACTCTCATCCAATGCAAGAGAGTACCACAAAAATTGTTTACTTGCATCTTGAAGTTTATGCATCAAATTGTCACTGATCTTGTCAACACGTCTGACCACAGTTCTCCTTGATAAAGTAATGTTGTCAAATCTGGTTTCTTGTTCTGGACACATAATGTTTGCTGCATCTAGCAAACATTCCTTAATGAACTCGCCATCAGAAAATGGCTTGTTATGTTTTACAATTCTGTGTGACAGCACAAGACTAGCTTCAGTTGCAGCATCTTTAATTGAAGACTGTTTAGTGAAAACAGTTTGCTGTTTCTCCAAATGTTTCACCAACTCAAGGGATTTCCTTTCTTTCTCTTCTGTCGTTAAATTGTATCCGAAATCGGAATGTTTTGTTTGATAATGTATTTTCAAATTGTACTCCTTGAAGACAGCCACTGACTCACGACACAACAAGCAAACTTATTTGCTACCAACTTTTATAAAACAGTACTTAGTTGTCCATTCATCATTAAAAACACGGCATTCATCTTCAATCTTACGTTTGTTATTGACACTCATCATAACGGTACATGAAATTTTGTAAAATTCAACAAAATAACTTAAAAACGAATTAACATTTTTTATTTCTAAGTGCCCTCGCGGGCCGCATAAAATCAAAGGCGGGCTGCATGCGGCCCGCAGTTTGCCCACCCCTGCTTTAGAATATCAATCTCAAAGAATAACGCACCACAATATTTGTTTCACAAAAAGTTTATGATTAGAATATAGTCATGCTATTAGAAAGAAACCCGGACAGTGCCGGTTGTGCTGCTCAATATGTTTGTCGTTTATCGAGTACAAGTCAATGTACCCCTCAAAAATTGTTATAAATATATATGTTTTATGCAGTTAAGTATTGCATGGTAATGATCTATCAATAAGTATATATAACTCAAATTTCAGTTTATAAAATAAAAATATTTTTTAATCTCTACTTGCAACTTTTTGGTATCTTACGTGAATAACAATTTACAAAGGATTCATTTGTTTCATAAGTTTCTGTAGTAAAATCGCTAAGCTACTTGTAAGACTGCTTTAATGTTAAATTTTATGTTACTATGATTTTATTCTATTCTTTTGCTTGGGTATTGTCCCTTGCTCTGTTGAATTGTCGAGTTATTTCCCTTCTTGTCGTTGTTAAAAGATTAGTCACATCCCTAATGTCATATGCTTCATTGTTTTATTGGAGTCAGTCAATGTTTTGTCTCCTTAGGAATCATCTTGGTTTACTGGTAGTTAGTCCTTATCTATTGTTTATGCCCACTGGGCAATGTAGTTGTCACGTCTCTGTAATGCATCATCCCTAATTCTTTGTATTGTCATGTCCTTTAGTCATTATAGTTCTTTGTAATTATTTGATTGTGCCGGCTCCCTGGCCCAGTGTTGCCATCTCCTTTTGATGAAAAAGCACCAAAATCGACCCCCCAAAAAAGCACCGGTACTTCAGTTTTAATTCACACCGAGATACAGCGCGAATAAGGGGACTCCAGGATATGACGTGTGCCCTGGAATTCCCTTTGTTTGCGGTGAATTAAAATTGAAGTACCGAAGAAGAAGAAGAAGAAGAAGAAGAAGAAGAAGAAGAAGAAGAAGAAGCTAGTCCTATATTTTTAGGCCAGTTGGCACATCATGAGTGATGTGGTCTATATCACACCGGTCCCTTTACTTCAGTGACATTTTCTGGTACTCATTTTTGGCTAGATCAAAGCGCGGGAAACCTTTTTGTAGTGCTCTGCAGAAGTAATGTCGCAAAGTCACTTCGCTTGCCAGCTTAAGTCCATAATATTATTATATACAACAATCAGTAACGCGCATAAGTTTGAATTTGTATTAACATGGTTCCGATACATTAAATAACTAGTCTATTCTTTCTAGATCATTCAGTACTTTAATATGAATAGAAACAAATACAAATATTATGTTTTGCAAAATGTAAAATTGAAACCAGCGATGATTAACCAGAGCATCCACAACGTCATTTTAACAAACTGTTAGTCACTTTAACAGCATCGTATTACTTAATAACAACACCATGACAATCCTGGGCTAAGTGAAGTAATCATTTAAACGGATGGCTCTATACTAAGAGGCACAAGAAGTGTCTAGGGGTTCGTGGCGAAAATTCACTGGCGGTGTGTAGTGCAGGAGAGCCTGGTATAAGATACCACGACATCTAGTCTAAGAATGGAGGTGGAAGAGGTCACAGTTGCGTTCCGCTAGTTGGAGGACAAATAGCACACAGATGTCGAGATTGTAACAAACTCACAGAGCACGCTGAGAAACGCGAAGACAGGCATACTTCGTGTAGAGTGGCATGCTTAATTAACACAAAAAAAACAAACAAACATCGAAGATAGGGAGAATCTATTGGATCTTTTCCCCAGGATATGCAGGCATTGTAAGAAACAAGCAGGTGGACATATTGGCTGGGTCTGTACCGTGTGTGTGTGTGTGTGTGTGTGTGTGTGTGTGTGTGTGTGTGGGGGGGGGGGGGTTATATATTGATCCATGATAAGGCAGATATGGTCAGGACTCTTTGGGATCACGTGCACAGCATGGAAGAATAGGTAAATCATCATAGGCTAGAGAGAATGGAATGGCAGCGGATTTGTCCGACAATCATTACATTATTAGTAGACTGTAACTGGTATAATTAGTATTGGGGGTCTCCGCTGGCTGTTGAAGATGAGAAAAGAGTACGTGTTGGAATGTCCCCAGTGTTGTAATGGGGGGGGGGGGGGGGGGAACGTTGACTGTACTCAGCAACTCAATCAACACAAACGTTTGTGCTACTTCAGCGGGAATGTACTAGCATAAATATGGAACTGCCAAGAGAACGATATAGTTGGTAGTGGGGATGTTGAGAGAGAGAGAGAGAGAGAGAGAGAGGAAGGATCGGACAGAAATATAACTTGTGTATGGCAGAGGGGTCTTTGAGCCTGAGGAATTAAGGCCGCCTGGCTAGTGCAGTCGCCGCGAACTGTGCAGGTTAGGATTTTCCTTTTTGCCTCCGACAGAAAAAATCCGACACCTTACCGAGGGATCGAACCCGGGCCTCCCGAATGAGAGTCCGGCGTTCTAGCCTCTCGGCCAGCCGCTCCTGTTGCTCTACACTCACTCAAATTATATCAGATCCCATGTTGTTACCTCCAATGTTTAACTAGTTTCGTTTTGAACGGATGTTAAAAGAGAAGTAGCTTAAAAAAAAATTAAATGCTTTTATATAAATACAATTGTAATGTTTAGTGAGACCATATGCCGTATTTTAATTCACTCAGGGAACAATTGAAAATTGTTCCACGTGCCACGTTTGGCACGCGTGCCGTTGGTTGCTTGGGTTAGGTCGACCGTGGGAGCTCAGGCCAATGTGTTAAAATAACATTTACATACAACGCATTGACTATCAGGCCGATAGGCATACATTTAGCCTATACGTTACCGATATTCCCTTATCTTTGAGTCACATCTCATCTCGTTCCTCTTGTACCTTGCGGTGTCGAGTGCCAGTTTGAAATTCATTATTTTCATTAGTGACAATACATAAACAGGTGTGCTGTGTATACAGTTACAGTACTTTTAACAAAGGTTTTATAAGCTTGTGTTGCTAAGATATTACAACTACACAATATACTTGGAAAAGATGCATTGTCTCTAATTAATGCATAACTTGTTGCAATACAAATGTTTAAAAGAACTGAAAGATTCTACATCTGTGTTTAATTAAGTTGGTTCACTTATGATGTGAACTCAGAACTGTCCTGTGTGTGTTGTACTTTGACCGACTTTCTAGCGACCAAGTTCCAGCTGGAGGCAGTCTAGTTCATCTGACGGCATCTCTGCAGCAGACATGTATACTTCAGTGAACATGTTGCGATCTTTAACCAGAGCACCCAAAAACTTTCAAATAGTTGCAAGAAACTATGCAGTGCAGGTAAGTAGCAGAGCACAAACTTTTAAGGTCTGAATGTAACAACAGGGTCAGTGCCCAACATTATTGTTGTCATTCACAACTTCAACTTGTCAACTTTAGTGTTGTTGACTTTGTTTGCAGTTCTGCTTATGTTTCTGTAAATATATAATGTCAAAATGAAACCAAAGTGTATGTTAAGAAATTAAGATTACTTCGGTTATATTTATAACAACCTCTGTGAAGAATTATTTGATTCATATGAAAATTATTATAAAACGATACACTACATAAACACCCAAATAACCGGATTTCAAAATTCGGTCATTTTCATTTAGCTATTTAAAAGAACAAGTTAGTTGCATGTCTTTTACATGAGGCTGCAATCAACCCTAGCATCAAATAATCTGCAAAGCAATCTGCTTTCAAATCATCTGTGGCTGATTTGAACCCTTGATTGGGATTGTCTGGGAACTGTGAATCTGCTTTCATTAACCCATAAGCCACAGATTTGAGTTATTCAGGTGTTCATATTTTGTGTGTTATTATTTATAACAGTCTTCTTCTTCTTCTTCTTCTGCTTCTTCTTCTTCTTCTTCTTCTTCTTCTTCTTCTTCTTCTTCTTCTTCTGCGTTCGTCGGATAATAGTGATAGTAGTCTTATAAGCCATGTTTCTGTTGTTCTTGACAAAACTGGTTATAACTGAAATGTCGAACATTGTGGTCTTCATGCATTTAATTCATTTATTATTTTGCTTGTTATTAGTGGGTGCATTGTTGTAATAGTCAGGACTTTACGCTAATAATGGCACGATCGTGGTCAGACAAGAGTTTGATGCCAGCTCACAAGTTAGTTAGTTGCATATCCTTTACAGGACATTGTTTGGCTGTGTGTGATTTCTTGGCAAGTTTACGTTCAGTAGTTTGCCATTGCTTTTTGAATGACCGGCATTCATACCTTTGTATGGGAGCCAACACGTTCTGCTTCCAAATCGCCAGCAGCTGTGTTTTGAACGCAGTATGCAGGATTATGAATTGCATTCATATCCCCTCTGTTACAGAGCCAGCTCACGAACAGCCAAAAAAATGCTAGGGTTGACTACAACATTCTGTAAAGGATATGCAACTAACTTCTCAGGTGCAATATTACAGTCTGCATAGTTTAAAGCTATTGCTAACAGCTAGAAAAACAATACCAAGTAATCGCTGATTTTTGTCACACTTTTTAAATAATCAGGAAATTTAGCATAGAACATGTACACTACTTCAATAATTTTTTTTCTGCATCTGCCTACAGATGGGACTTTTATTTGTTTGTTCGCATATCCTTTACAGGACATCGTTGTCAACATCAGCATCTTTCAGCTGATTGTTGATTTCTTGGCAAGATTACGCTCAGTAGTTTGCCATTGCTTTCTGAGTGACCGGCTCACATACCCCTAAGTTACCGACACGACGAGAACCACCACCGATTCTCGCGCACGTCACATTACTCACGAGAGTACAGATGGGACGTACTGAAGGGTAATACTAGTATATTAACACTGTAAAATATGATAAAAGGTGGGAGAATAGAATAAAAGCAAAGCGACCAGTGAGAATGCAATTAAGTGAAGTAATGAACACCTTAAATGAAATAGCAGACAGTTCCGGAAACATGAAAACAAAACATACGGCTTATTTTCTGTTGATCTACACAAGACTGTCAAAAATGTTCTGTCGCTGTCTTCCTCTTTTCTTTCATAAATCTTTTCTCTGGTCACAAGATGTTCCAATTTTTTATTACTCATAATTTTTCCAAAAAAATGATGACTGACTGTTTCTGGTGTTTGTGGTACATTGTCTTTGCAGTTTAGTCTCCCTCCAAATATCCAGATGACTAATTTTGGCTGTCCAAGACATTTTCAGCTTTTTTCTATAAAACCACATCTTTCGAGAAATAACGAGGAAATTAAAAAAAAAATCTTGTTTTGATTTGAATGTTTTCCTCCTAATTAACAAAGATAGCAATAGTTATAAGGATATTGATGGTCTTGAGCACTTCAATGAGTTCACAACATAACGTTTAGAGTTTTGAGCAGTGAATTGACTTATGAAAAATTTAGCAAATATAACAATGCATAACTTAATGTCATCATTTCCTAATCTGTTTAGAGAAGGAATTGTCATTGACCATCAGAAGATTAGTGGTCTAGAACGCGGGCTTTAGAAAAGTTGTAGTATGAAATTTTGGAATGATCAGATATGAGAACTGAGGAGCTAACAAATAAGAAAGCAAAAACTGAACTTTCAATTATGTGGATACATACATTTGGTTACGTTGCTGTACTTATTTGTGATATTTTGTACAATTTTGCTTTAAATAGAAATAAAGTAAAATATATGTATATATTAATGTATATATCACACAATAATATTATAGAATATTTGTACCTCTACCAACTATAAAAAAACCTGACAAGAACAAGCCCGTTTCATGAGTTAAGTTTAGGAATCTACATTTATTTCTACTCGACTCGAATTGGCATGGGCTACCTACTATCTTTGACACGTAGGCGGCTAACATTCCAGAACTGGCACTAAACAGAGATGTGGTTTCTGAAACAAAGGTTGCGAATACTTTGGACTGCCAGAATAACTAACAACTATTAGTTAGTTAGTTTGTTAGTCGAGGTTCCAACTTCACAGCAACGGGTTGTTCCCATTATGCTCCATTCCTGTGCTAATGAATATCACACTGTGCATAATGCCGTCGCCAGAATGTCAACACAAAATTCATCCATGAAAACCACAGTTCATCGTCGATGGACTCGGCAGTCACCAGAAAGACCTCATTGATCCGGGTTTTCTCACATGGCTCAGTCTTTTACCGCAGGGCGACCTGCCGAAAGTGTCGCATAAAGCACGAACTCCGTAGCTTCAGCGCCGACTCCCAGGTGTCTCCTGAAAAATGCACCTGTGAACCGAAAAGGCAAATCAGTCAATTCAGCAACAGCTGGTAGCCATTGTTCCGAACATGCTGGTCACTGTACAGGACAGATGTAAAAGCATTCCACCCGAATTTCACAGCTCACAGTGTCGCCCACGCACTCACTCAGTAGCAGGGCGATGGAACCATGTACTACCAGTCCAACATGAGGAAAATGCGATTGCAAACCGTAGCTACAAGCATAAACACGCCACAGGCCTTAACGGTTTAATGCCTAACCGCCATGTTGGCGACTGGAAGTCCGAAGTCTAACAACGATTGCTTGGAAGAAGCCTATGAAAGTAAAGCATTATATGCAACTATAAGAGAGAGACAAACAGCATTCTTTGGTTATGTAATGAGAAGGGAGGCATTGGAAATCATTATGACTGGAAAGATCAGATTAAAAAGAAGCAGAGGCAGACCAAGAGAATGATACTGGACTGACTGAGACAGTGGCATGGAGGATTATCATCAGCAGAGTTGATCTAGAACAAGAAGGACAGAGATCTGTAGAGGGACATGAATGCCTATGCCAGTTGGCAGGGCATATGATGGTGATTACCTCAATTTGAGAGCGCTGTGCTGGTTTTACAGACCCACATGCAAGACTTCTGACATACATCCTCATGGTACATCTTGGATACATTGTCATTATTTTTTGAGTATCCTATTTTACAGGACATCGCCGTCAACACCAGCATTTTACTGCTGTTGTTGATGTCTTAGCAAGTTTTCATTCAGTAGTTTACAATTGTTTTCTGAACAACTAGCTCCCATACCAACACGTTAAGACCCAGTGCGATGCGATCTGCTGCTAAATTGGTCGCAGCTGTGTTTCGAACGCAGATAAGCGGGCTCATGAATCGCGCCCGCAAGCCCTTAGCCATAGAGACCGGCACATTGTCATTATAGACCTGAAATTAACTGGCAGGGGATTTCGGAGTTGGTGGCCACTAGAGATTTAGTGACTAGAAACTATGAAATGTAAAAGCCTCGTCATCCTTTAGCTTCCCTCAGATCATGGATAAATTATATCCCTTGAAGGTGTACTCCACTAATTTGACAAATGGGGTCTGATGTCCACCAACTGTGATTTCTACTAAATGACAATTTGTTTGAATTGTCCGTTGAATGAGAATCCTGCTGAATAACAATTCATTTATAATGTTCACCTCATGTCATCTACTAAATGGAATATTAGTGTTATGAGAAAGAACCTTGTTTCATTGTCAAACCTGAACAGGCCATAATTGTAAGCTAGGCTTTGCAAAAATGGGGAGATATAAAAATAAGTAAATAAAATGAGTAACAGCTCATTATCACTGTCTGTAACATTTGTATTTACGAAGGTGAAGCAAGCCAATGTTACAAGCACATTTGTTGGAGCTCTGAGGGGCATTGTTGGTGATCAGAATGTTTCTACTTCAGATGCCGTCAGGGATCAGCATGGGCATGATGAGTCCCACCATGAGTAAGTATGTCTGATCTAGTTTTAAAATAGGGGCTTTATTGGCAAGTGGATCAACTTAATTGTACAGGGTTTTGTCTAATATAGCTCGGTCTCTTTCCATAAAGCGACCTGTCAAAAGTGTCTCACAGAGCCACAAACTATGTAGCTCTAGTGACCACCCCCAAGATATCTGAAAAAAAAAATGACCTTGACACATTAACAGAGTCCAAAAGGCAACCCACAATCTTCAGAGCTTTACCGCTTTGCCACAGAAAACTTAATTATTAATTAAATAATAATTGTTCCTAACTCAGGCAGATTTGACATATCATCATGTGCTATGCCATTAAGCATGGGCGGTCATGTTTCGCCATCTCACACGATCACCGGAGTCATGAATCAGCTTTGTATTTTTGTCTTGACCATGCCATGTGGCCAAGCCATTCAGGTGTTGCTTCTCTGCCTTCTCCTTATTCTTTTCCCTTCAATCTTGTCAGTTGTCACCAGTTCTCAAGCTTATTTCTTCTCATAATGTGCTCCAAAAATCTTGATTGTCTACGTCTAATTTCTCTTATCAGTTTACAGTTCTCAGATGTTTCTTGTAGGATTTGGTCATTGGTTTTTCTGTCTGTCCATAGTATTCTTTGTATTTTCCTCAGAGTCCACATTTCCACAGCCATCAGATGTTTTTCAGCTTGTCTACTTATTTCCACGCTTCACATCCATACAAAAGTACAAGTTCTATGTAGCACTTCAACACTCTTTTTCTGGTTGCAGTTGACATCTTTTTATTGGTCAGCACGTTTTCCATGTTGCAAAAGGCTACCTTTGCCATGGCGATTCTTGGTTTAATCTCTTTAAGACACCTACATCAGATGATATGACATATGTTATTTGTTAACAGAATCCATGTTATTGCAGTCCAGGACAAACCCATAAATGATCCATAACCCACAGCAGACGTTGAAAGATTTGCTTGCTGTTTGTTCTCTTAGCAAACCCATTGCCTAATTCATTCATTCAGAAGCATGTCCCTTGCAGAACTTTGCTCCTATAACAACAGTCTGGAAAACTTCTCGGTCATAAGCAAAATGTCTTGCGTCCGATACGCACATCTGGAAATCTTGTTCTGCGTTCATCCGGAGTTTTTTTTTCCAGATGTGATTGCATTGTGCCTGTTTACAGTAGAGCTGCATTCTTGCGCTGTTAGGCTGACACATCCGACTTCTGTGGGCATTTGTTGACCGGGTTCACCTTCCCGGGGATCTGGAAATTATCTGCCACATCCTGCACCCATCGTCTTTTTGGCCTTCTTCTTCCTCTCTTCCTGGGCATATACCCCTCCATTATTGTTCTCTCCAAACTTTCATGACGTTTAAGTGACCAAAATATTTCAGTTTTCTTTGTTTTATCGTCTTTAGTAGCCAACCTTCTTCAGTAATTAGATCTTGTCGTATGGATGCATTTGTTATTTTCTGTATCCAAAATATTCTTAGAACCCGTCTATAACATTTATATTAAAAGGCATTGATGCGCTGTTCAGCTTGTTTAGTAAGTGTCCAGGTCTCACATGCGTGTGTTGCAATGGAACAGATGCATGCTCTTAAAAATCTAATGTTTATAGTTCTGTCTGTCCCCTTTTAATTTCCTTCATTGAGTCACCATAGTTGGTAATTAATGACCCAAAGTATTCAAAATTTCCCATCACCTCCAATTTTTCCTCATTAACATATATTTATTTCTCCATAATAGTTTTTTTTAGGAATCGTTTTGGGGTCTTAATGTCCGTACAAGAGGAAATTACACCTAATGAACTGGCAGTATAAGCTAGAGATATCTTGATATCTGCAGCCAAAGATATTCCCACTAAGAAAAAGCAACTTAAGCCATGGATTACATCAGACACGTTAGAATTAATAAAACAACTAAGGGAACTGAAACAGAAAAGAGGTGAATCCGATAACAGCAGGATGAAGTATACATCTTTAACTCGAGAAATAAGAACACAAGAAAGGACAAAAATCAATATATACAAAATTGCTGTACCAGAATAGAGCAGTATCATAAGACTGGAAGAGATTACGAAATGTTCAAAGAAATGAAGTTATTGACAAGAAATGTTCAACCTCAATTGAATGTTATCTGTGACAAGATGGGAAATACCTTAACAGAATCTAGACAAATTCTAGAAAGATGGCAGGAGTACTACAGTGGAATGTATGATATGAGTGACAGTGAGGATATGAATGAGATACATGAACCAATGACAGCAGAGACAGAACCTGAACCCTCATTAGATGAAATTGCATGGGCAATAAAGAACCTGAAGAATGGTAAATCACCTGGATGTGATGAGATACCAGCGGAACTAATTAAAGCGGGAGGAGAAGAAAGCATACAAATCTATCACATATTATGTAAAAAAGATATGGTATATGGCCAAAATATTGGAAGAGAACTATCTTCATTCCAATACCAAAAAAGGTCAACCTGAAATTATGCACCAACTATAGAACTGTTGCCCTGATCAGTCATGCAAGTAAAATTCTACTAAAAATCATAATGGGAAGACTTCGTAAGAAAATGGAAGAAGAAATTAACGTGGTTCAAGCTGGATTTAGACAAGGAAGAGGAACAAGAGATCACATATTCAACATGCGTTTAATAATAGAGAAGTGCAGAGAATTTAATGTAAACCTATACTCATGTTTTGTGGATTATTCAAAGGCATTTGACAGTGTACAACATCAGAAACTTTGGGAAATCATGAGGAATATGGGCTTTCCATCACATGTAATACAACTCTTACAAATTCTCTACCTAGACCAACAAGCAGTGGTTAGAATAAATGGTGAGACATCAGACTGATTTGACATCAAGCAAGGAGTCCGTCGGGGATGTGTGCTGTCCCCCTATTTGTTTAACCTGTACGCCAAAAATATAATGAGAAATGTAAGAGATGATATAAACAGGAAGCTATATGATGCTCTAAATATCGGCGGTCATGACATACCAGAGATTCGGTATGCTGATGATACAGTATTGCTATTCACAACACAGAATGGTATAGAAAACCTAATAGCCTCAACCCAATTTAATAGTGAAAATGACAACTTATATGATAACATAGCAAAAACAAAGATAATGCATACAAATAAAACTACTATGGAGAAAGAAATATATGTTAATGAGTAAAAATTGGAGGTGGTGGAAAATTTTGAATGTCTTGGGTCATTGATTACCAACTACGGTGACACAGTGAAAGAAATTAAACGACAACTATCAATTGCTAAAACAACTGAATAAATTATGGAGTGGGACAGATAGAACTACAAAAATTAGATTTTTACGAGCATGCATCTTTCCCATTGCAATCTACGCCTGTGAGACCTGGACGCTTACTAAACAAGCTGAACAGCGCATAAATGCTTTTGAATATAAATGTAATAGACGAGTCCTATAATGAGGCAAAAAGTTTATAAAAAGCACTTATAGAACCAAATGGGAATCAGAGCATCCAGGCCACCAGAAGGATGATGCTTATTACAAACTCGATCGAAGAGAACAAGTAGCAATCTTCAGACTCCGCACAGGACATAACAGGCTGAAACACCACTTGTTCAATAAACTAAAGATAGGAGATACCGATGAATGTAATTGTGGAACTGGTAAAATGACAGCTAAACATTTGCTGCAGGAGTGCCCAATATATGCAGAACAGAGAAAGATATTTTGGCCCACACCTGCTTCATTTGAGGACAAGCTCTATGGAGATATCAACAAGCTCAAGTTGACTACAGCTTACTTTAACTACATTCAGGTTGACATCTAAAGGTGCATGAAGATGTATTTAGACTGCCACACTTCATACCATAGGTGTGTCGGTTACAAAAGCGTCCCAGAGGCATGAAATGGAATATTGCTTGAATAGCACATCCATTACGTGGAAAGTCCGAATCAAAAGCTCACTGTGTGGGCTTTGTAAATGGTGGAAAAAGTGTCCTAGTGACACGAAATGGAATATTGCTTGGATAGCAAATCCATTACGTGAAAAGTCTGAATCGAAAGCTCACTTCTTCTTCTTCTTTCGTTCGCTTGAAATATGTCTATATCTGCAATGTCGTCTCTTGCATGAATTGAACTGTTTTTTTCAGTTCACACAGTGGTCCATAGAGTTTATCTTCCACTGTCGTCTCTCTAGGCCAGAAGGTTTGCCTAGATATGTTATATTTTGGGCAGTCTTGGAGTATGTGCTCTGCTGTCTGCGACGCCAATCCACATGTGCACATGGCTGTTTCACCAATCTTGAATTTTGTATACATGTGGTTGCGTAATCTATTGTGTCCTGTTCTGAGGCGCAGAATAATGACTTGTTCTGGTCTGTCCATAATGTGGTAGTCATCTTGAGCAGGTTTTGGTGGCTTTCTGACTGATTTGATCATTCTTTTCTTTTGGTGGTATGTAACGGGCACATCAGGCTGTTCCTCTTTGGCTCCTTCCTTAGCCAATTGATCAGCTCTGTCGTTTCCAGGTACTCCACAGTGGGATGGTATCCACTGTATGGTGACTTTATGCTGACTGCTAAGTTCAGAAAGTAGTGTCCTTAGTACTGGCAATTTCCCAGAGAGGAGCGCCTCGAGTACTGATTTTGCATCTGTTAGTAGCACCACAGGTTGTGTACCATTGCTGTTATTTAGTAATTTCTCTGTTGCTATCTTGATTGCCTCAATTTCGGCATCATAGTTATGGCAGTACTTTCCTGTCGGTACTCTGGCTGTGTCCCTAGTATTATTTGGGTATTCTATGTACACTCCCGCCCCTCCATTTCGAACAGCATTTTGTGCTGACCCATCTGTGTAGACTCGGATCCAGAGGTCCTGTGGGTATTCTTCATCAAGGAAGCTGAGAGTGGCCGTTCTGCGCTGCACACTGTTCTGTTCTTCCTTGTCAAATATTCCTCTCACTTTTGTCTGGATTTGTAACGATAGTCTATGCTCATCTTTCCATGGAGTTCGCTCTGGAATAGTTGTTAGGGGGATACCAACTGTGGGCAGATCAGTGGTTTCTCTGCAGAGTCGTTTGGCCTGGTGTATAAAACTACTTCTTTTCAACCGCCCCATAGCTAGGTTTTCAAATCTGTTCTTCATAGGGTGGCCTGGCAAGCTGAGGAACTTTTCTGCTTGTATTAGCGTTTTCGTATCTCTGCGCTCACTCAGTGCCTGTGTCCTCCCCATCTTCTCCATTTCCACTATAGGGGTTGATCTCATCCCTCCTGTGGTGACTCTAAGTGCTTGATTTTGCACCTTGTCCAGCTCTTGTAGTGTGGTATTTGATGCTGAACACCACGCAGTTGACCCATATTCCAGGTGTGGTCGTATGCTCTGTTGGTAAACTTTGCTAAGTATTTTCGTACTGGCTCCCCATGTGGTTCCACTTAGCTTTCTCAGGATGGCTATTTTCCTTCTGGCTTTTGCTACTGCTTTGTTGATGTGCTTTCTCCATGTCAGCTTGCCATCAAATGTTACTCCAAGGTATGTTGGTTCTTTATCTTCTCTTAGGGGTGTTCCATTTATCTGGATGATCCCTGCCTTTTGTTTTGGAGAGAGGGTAAATAGGGTGGTGCTGCACTTGTCAGTGTTTATGCTGACACACCATCTATTTGCCCATGCAGCAAATGTATCTACAGCTCTTTGTAGCAATCTGGTGGCCACTGATGCATATTCATTTGTGCTCCATAGAACCAGGTCATCGGCGTACATTGCCGCTTTAATTCCATGCGGTAGGTGAGCAACAAGATCATTGATGAAGATTAGAAAAAGTGTGGGGGACAAGACTCCGCCCTGGGGGACACCGTGACGCAGTAGTACTTTCTTGCTCTTGAGTCCATCTATCTGTACTCGGGCTCTTCTGTTGTACAAGTATGCTTTCACCCATTTGTACATTCTTCCATTGACTTTGCAGTTTCTCAGTTTCTTCATCAGACCTTCTTTCCAGACTTTGTCAAAGGCTTTCTTCAGATCTATCCATGCCGCAAGCACCAGCTTCTTCTCTTGGAATGCATCCTCAATTTCTTGAGAGAGGTAGGTTGTCTGATCTTCCGTAGAGTAGCACTGCCTAAAGCCAGCCTGCTGTGGCACAAGGATGTTTTTACTTTCAATGTACCACTGCAGTCTGTGATTGATGATGCGCTCTAGTGTTTTGCAGAGACAGCTGGTGAGGCTAATTGGTCTGTAGCTAGTTAGTTAGTTAGTTAGTTAGTCGTGGTTCCAATTTCACAGCAACGGGTCGTCCCCATTATGCTCTGTTCCTGTGCCAGTGAACATCACACAAAATGCTCCCCACTGCCCAATGTGAAAAGTGGAAAAGACAGGAGTCTCGACAAACAACAGCCCCCCCCCCCCCCCCCCCCCCCCTCCACAGATACACTGTGCATAATGCTGCCACCCACTTGAATGTCAACACAATAGTCCCCCACGAAACATCCAGTTTATTTCTGATGGAATCGGCAGTCATTTTCCCATCTCAAAGTTTCCTAGATGTTCATCCATACAGTCTACGAAAATACAGTTCATCATCGATGGCAGTGGCAGTCAACCAGAAGCCCAGCTAGAGTCAATGTAGCTAGAGGCAATGGAACCATCTTTCCCTGATTTTAGGAGGGGTATCATGATTGCTTCTCTCCAGGCTTGTGGAACACTGCCTAAGGTCCAGCTGTTATTGAAGATCTGCAACAGCTTTGTTTTGGCCTCTGTTCCTAGGTTCCTGATCATTTCATTTGAGATACCATCAGCTCCTGGTGACTTTCTCATTTTCAGTTTTGATATGGCTAGCTCCAGTTCGCTGATTGTGATGGGTGCCTCCAGAACCTCATGTACTATTTCCTTCTGTCCTGTATGTTGTCGTTTCTCTCGAATCTCTTGTTGTTTCTCTGGACTAATTTTGATATTGCTATCTTGTGCGAACGAGTCCGCAAAATGGTCAGCTGCTTGCTTTCTTGTTAAGATTTTTCCATCTTTATGTAGTGCAATTTTTGAGTTTCTCCCTGTGCCCTCGTCATTAAGCTGTTTTATTAGCTTCCACAATTTCCTTGTGTCTCTTTCAAAGTTCAGAGACTCCGTTTTCTCCTGCCAGCTTTTCCGTCTAGCCTGCAGCTTGGCTCTTTGAAATTTGGCTTTTGCATGCTGGAATTTATTGTGGTGCTCTTGGCTGGGTGTGGCCTCTGCTTGCTTTCTACACACTTCAACATCATTATGCAACTGTTCCAGTTCACTACTCCAGTAGGGTTTATATTGTTTACGGGCTCCTCTTAGTACTGTTTCTCGCGCTGCCTGTAGTATGCATTTCCCAAACTCTTCAACTGCTTTATTTATGTCTTTCTCAGTGTTCAGGTTTCTAACCAGTATGCTGGTGCGATGCTTGTACATTGCCCAGTCTGCTTTCTTGTAGTTCCACCTCGAGAGGGTGCTGCTTTCACTTACAAGCTCATTTTCTACGGTTAGAAAGACTGGCCGATGGTCACTGCCACCAAGTTGTTTCCCAACAGTTCGTGTAATGTTCCACTCCAGGTCTGGTGAATGAAAAGCCAGGTCAGGTGTAGTTGTAGAGTGCCATGATCTCGAGTAGAAAGTATGTGGGTCGGACGGCTTGTTAATCAACATGAATTTATTCTCATCCTGCCAGTCTTCCAGTCTCTCTCC
The DNA here is from genome assembly GCA_963921405.1 of Cepaea hortensis. Taxonomy (NCBI): domain Eukaryota; kingdom Metazoa; phylum Mollusca; class Gastropoda; order Stylommatophora; family Helicidae; genus Cepaea; species Cepaea hortensis. The sequence goes on from OY992889.1 coordinate 73,766,424, forward strand.
TCTCTGGTCCATGTGATCATAGCCCCAGCTCTGCGAGTGGCTGTTGAAATCGCCACACACAATCATTTTTTCTTTTAGTGGTAGAGTGTCCAGTGCCTGTGGGCGGTCACTTGGACAGTAGTAATTGATCAGATGTAGATCTGTATTACCTGTCTTAAGTTTAAGTGTCTGATACTCAGCCCCTTCCATGTAGACTTTGATTTGGGAAGCCATGATGTTATTTCTTACAAGGGTCAGTATCCCACCTTTTCGCCTGTTCTTTCGGTCAGATCGGTAACACTTGTAGCCTCTGATTTTGAAGGCTATATTTTCATTGAGGTGAGTTTCTTGCAAGCAACATATGCTTACTTTTTCTTGGTCCAAGATTTTTTCTAATTCTATTTTTTTGTTGCTGACTCCCTCCGCATTCCAGTGCATTATTTTAAGTCTTCGTTTAGTATGGCCAGTCATCCTATTCTCATGTCCCCTGGCTCCACAGGACATCTGAGAAGGACCTCCAGTAGTTGGGGTTGGACCCTTTCGAGACATAGGGCCCGGCACTGCACCTGCCTGGGGGTCCAAAGCAGGGCGAGCACCATAACGATTAGCAGTAGTCGACATATTCCATTTTGCGTGATTGCGTGGCATCCTGATTTCTGTGGTGCGCCTCTTGGCTGGTTGCCTCCGTCTTCAGCACCTTTCTTTGCTAGAGAGTGGTCTCACTCGAGTGTAGATGTGTACGCGCGCACACGCCTGTCTGCGCATGCATGTACGTGCATACACATCTAGAGCATACTGGTTATTTTCCGGCGCCAGAGACTCGCCGTCGCCCCTTCTCCTGTTAGTTTAAACAGGCCCGCCACGTGAAGGCCAGGAGTTGGACTTTTGCTGCAGAGGTTATGTATTCACGAGCCATTGAGGTATTTGAGCAATGTTGGGCGCTCACCCCAACATCGCGCCTCGGCTACATACAGCAACATTTGGAACCCGAAAGCTCACTGTGTGGGCTTCATAAAAGGTGGAAAAAGTGTCCTAGTGGCATGAAATGGAATATTGCTTGGATAGCAAATCCATTATGTGGAAAGTCTTAATCGAAAGCTCACTGTGTGGATGTCATCTGCAGACTGCATTCTTCTGGTTTCCGGAGGAACAGCCTGTGGTGAACGGAAGGCCCAATATACAGAAGTGAGGCTAAGCAGCCATGTGCAGGATGTGACGATTCCTTGGGTGAGCCCAGTACCAGAGCGCTGTGTGATGGCTCTGCAAGTATGGAAGCCTCCTTGGATGGCGGGGAATGCCCATGGTCTGCCCTTGCCTTCCCTTGAGGGTTGACCAGGATGTCATTGGCTGTTCTATATGGGCCAGCTAGGATGGGGGATAACACCACAACAGTGAGATTCAAACGTCCTAAGAAACCCCCAGGAAGGTTAACCTGGTCAACAAATGCCCGCAGAAGTCGGATGTGTCGGCCTGACTGCGCAAGAACGCAGCTCTGCTGTAAACAGGCACAACGCAGTCACATCCGAAAAAAAAAATCCGGATGAACGCAGAAGAAGAAGAAGAAGAAAAGAACAAATGCATCAATACTACAAGAGCTGAATATTGAAGAAAGTTGGCTATTAAAGACGATAAGTCAAAGAAAATTGAAATATTTTGGTCACTTGAAATGTCATGAAAGTTTGGAGAGAATAATAATGGAGGGGTATATACCTGGGAGTCTCTCTGGCAGAGGGGTAACAACACTTTCTCCGTAATCCCGTTTATCACGCAGAGTCTCGTAGCAGGCGAGAACTGGGAGTGGTTCGTCCCCCGCTGGTGACTTGCGGGATAACTGAGCCAGCCGCCCAGAAAGCAATGGCAAACTACTGAGCGTAATCTTGCCAAGAAATCAACAGACAGCTGAAAGATGCTGCTGTTGACAGCGATGTCCTGTAAAAGGATATGTGAATTTAAAAAAAAAATACCTGGGAAGAGAGGAAGAGGAAGGCCAAAGAGAAGATGGGTGCAGGATGTGGCGGATGATCTCCAGATGGGTGTATCGGATGCGGGACATCTTGCTTATGATCGAGAGGTTTTCAGGAAGGTTGTTATGGGAGCGAGGTTCTGCAAATGACATGCTAAATAATAGTTTTATCTGTATGCATTATCCTTGTCTTTGCTATGTTAAGATAAAATTATTAATACTCAGGTTAAAACTAAGTTCTTACTGATAATAGTTATGTCAAAGAAGCAAGCATATATAGTATGGAGGATATCTTTTGTCATGGAAAACCTTTATGTATGTATAACAACGCATTGCTAAATTAATATGTTCAAAGACGTGTAGAGTTTCCAGACGGAGTGAATCAACATCATCAATGCTAAAAGTAGTATGAAATTCATTCTTTGAATCTTTTCAAAAACTGTCAGAATAAACTGCCCTAGAAATCCTATGGGTCTGTTTTTAAACTAACTATGAAAGCTGGCTATAGTGTCTACATACATTACCTGATTGGCATTACCTAATTGGTTTAGGAATGAAACTCTTCAAAATGTGAGGAGAGCTATGGTCAAATTATGAATTTGACGTTACTTCAGTGCCCTCTAACCAGCATAGGAGTGAACAACTGTGGCTAGATACTCTAGTGTACTTTTACTGTTTAAAACAGATATAAAATCAGATATGGTTGAAGGCATGATCACTTCTTGTAGTCCATGCCATGTGACTTTGGTTATCATGTCGCAGCCTTCTGTCTCTTGTACTGCCGGTTATTTCTGATGCACATGTTCATCCATGTTACGATGTCAAACTGTTTAGCATACTTTCTCTCTTGGTGTCTCCTTGCCTCTCTTCCCTTCTAACTTTCCTGTTGTCATGACGTACACTAGCTTTCTCCTTCAGGACCATCAGACCAACAGATCAACAGAATAGTCACTATACTGCCATTTTACTGTTACTTATGTATTTGTTTAATTTAGAGATATTTAAATGAAATAGAATATTGCATTTCATTGTTTGTTAACTCGTTTGTTTGTTTATAAATAGTTCCTCGCCACCAGATGTAGTAGTATTTGCTGAATCTGTTGACCATGTGAGCCAAGTTGCTAAGTTCTGCAATGATAACAGGGTCCCTCTTATTCCATTTGGGAGTGGGACAGGCCTGGAAGGTGGTGTCAATGCATTGCAGGTAAAATAATTTTGTTGTTTCGCATATCCTATTTACAGGACACCGCTGTCAACACCAGCATTTTACCGCTGTTGTTGATTTCTTGGCAAGATTATGCTCAGTAGTTTGTCATTGCTTTCTGAGTGACCGGCTCACATACCCCTGTAAGTAACCAACGCGACGCGATCCGCTACCGAATCTAGCGCAGCTGCGTTACCCTATGTGGATATACAGGATTACGGAGAAAGTCGTTAACTCCTTAGCCATGGAGATCAGCAGGTAAACAATTAGCTTCAGCAAATAATTTTAGAAACACTTGTCACATGTTAGTTTAATATTTGTTGGAAGCAATTGACATCTAATCTTGTACCTTACATTGTTGAGATGTGGACTGCACCTTGCCCTGCAGTCAGCAGGGTTAGAATTGGCTAGCCTCTCACACGAGGGGCGAAAAGCAAAAATTATTAGCCTGTCCATGACCTGCAGACTACACAAGTCAACCCCACCTCCCCGTGGTGTAGACCGGGGAAACTATGACCACAAGGCTCTGGCTTGCCAGGGGGGACGACTCCCCTTGGTCAGATTTTTGTCCTAAACTTAGCAAGCCTGCCAGGAATTTTCATACTGCTCGTAGAAAAACTAAGAAGTATAATCGGACTGACCCAAATGGATATAGACCTGACAATTGACATGGCAGATACAATTTATTTACACTTTTCAGCCAATGTGTGTCTATAATTTTTGATATAATTGATCGAATCAAAACCATTAATTTCTTGTTATATTTGAATTAGTTGGGTGAATTGCTACTCTCTTTTTAATTAATATTTCCACTTGAATGAAGTTTGACTCTGTCAATAATGTCTGGTAGTTAATCAATTAAAATTCAAAGGACAGCTATCACAGACTGTCCCAGCAATGGGGAACCATGGTAGCATAGTGACTTAATATTAACCTTTCAGCTTGGTAGTCATGTGTTCAAATCTGCATCAAGGCAGGTTGTTTTAACTGACCTGGGCATGCAGCTGAAAATAGGAAAGTAAATGGGCTGGTGTGTTACAGACCACATCACTCACCAAATGCTAATTAGTCTCTTCAAATATGGGTCTAGCACCATGCACCACATGCACCTTAAGGGAGGCGAGGTAAAGGTTCCTTTACCTTTTTACCCCAGCAATGGTGAAAAATGCACTCTTCATTCAGTTTTCTTTGTCAAAATTCAATATTTTTCTTATAGTTTTAACACAAGTTTGTTTCTCAGGCAGTATTTTAAAGTTTGTTTGAAAATGTATATTTTTGAAAGGGAGGAGTTAGTCTTAACTTGAGCAAAATGAATAAGATTGTGGAGCTTAACAGTCAAGATTTCGATTGTACCGTTCAACCCGGCGTCATGCGAATAGCCCTCAACACGTTCCTCAGGGATACTGGTCTGTGGTTTCCTATTGGTAAGTGTTGATTAGCATAAATTTAACTGTGATTCTGAAACGAACATTGAAATAGAAAACAGAAAGTTCTTTATTATTCTGCCTTTTATCCCCCATTGTAGCATAGACCTTCCAATAGCTTATGCCAAGCTCTCCTATCTTTTACCATCTCCTGCAGCTCCCTCTATGTCCTCATGTTGTTCCTTCTCCTGCCCTTTTTTCCCCCATTGAAGCATAGGCCATCAGCCAATTGCTGCCAAGTCATCCTATCCTTTACTCCCTTCATGTCCTCCCAATATTTTTCATGTGCATCTAATTCTCTTCTTCATGTGATTTTAGGCCTCTCTCTATTTTATTTGTCTTGTGGGTTCCAGAAAAAGGACTTATAGTTAATCTATTATCAGCTTTTATCCATGTGTCCTGTACTGGCATATTTTCCTCTTGTTTGCTGGAATCTGTCTTGTTGTCGCCCTAATTTCTACGTTAGTGATTCGGCCATACAATTTTATTCCTTCTGTTTTGCTCAGATAACAGTTGATGAATGTTTGTAGCTTAGCATAATACTCATTGTAAATCTTGTACAGATTTTGTTCATTTGTTTCCCAGCTGGTGCCTGTGAGTTTTCTGAATAGGCCTAATCTCCCTGGGTCTTCTCTACTGTGTATTCAATATATTGTTACCATATAAGTTTACTGTCAAATGTTACACCAAGACGGGTGGGTAGTTTTCCTCCGTGATCAGGAGAGTTCCTAGATATATGTTAGCTGCTTTGTTCTTCATGGGGGAAAGGGAAAACAGTGTCATGGTAGTTTTGTTTGTGTTTATTGTGACATGCCATATATCTGTCCGTATCTGCAACCCTCTGCATTATGTAATTTTCAACAGAGTGATTTTAGTTAGATTAATGAAGCGTGGTATCAGTCTGCATGAATGACAGTGAACAAAAGAAGAAGTAATTGGTGGTAATTGTAAAAATATATAATTTTTTTCACAAATTGTATGTTTTTGTTAGTGTTGTGTACATATTTTTGTCTTTCAATTTGACTGGCATGGAATCTTTGTATGTGAAATAAAGTTACTTTTCTTCTCCACAGATCTAGGTGTGAATCCTTGTGTGTGAATCCTTGTGTGTGAATCCTTGTGTGTGAATCCTTGTATGAGAATCCTTGTGTGTGAATCCTTGTGTGTGATCCAAAGTTATGTCTTCTCCACAGATCCAGGTGCAGATGCCTCTGTGTGTGGAATGTGTGCCACAAGTGCATCAGGCACAAATGCAGTTCGCTATGGAACCATGAGGGAAAATGTCCTGAACTTGCAAGTGGTGCTACCAGATGGTCGTGTGTTTGATACCGCCGGGAAGGGAAGGAGAACAAAGTATGTATGCATGTGGTTGTAGTTGTTCATGTATTTTTTTAAACTGCATATCATTCTGCACATCACTGTGCCTTCCATTGAGGCTTAACCAATAAGCATGTGGTTTGTCTGGATAGGCTTCTTGGAGCGCATTACCTGTGGTTAGAATGCAATTAGATGTCGTCACCAGCTTTAGGTAGTCAAATGTCCATCAGAAATGACTAGGTAGGTTAACATGGTCAACAAATGCCAATAAGAAGTTGAATAATGTTGGCTGAAAAGTTCAAATGATGCAGCTAGGCACAGTTCACATACCATCCAGTAATAATGAAGTGTGGCAATCTTATTTTCAATAGTTGTCTACTGTTTAGCTTTTCTGTCAAGTAGGAAAGTTGGCAACAAGTCATAGTAGGTTTTGCAGTTCCTGTGACATCACAAATAGAAATCAGATATGATATAAAGGAAATCACAGAAAGATAAATACATAGATATACGGGTCATATAGTATAATTAGAACAAGAATATAAACCCGAACTCAGACACTGGTGATTGTGACATGGTAAACCGTGATGGCCCTTGTTTATCATCATGGCATATGATGATGATGAGGTGATATTTTTGCACCACTACATTTGCATACATCATGAAACATAATTCATGTTTACCAGTGTTACTTATCTGGGGTGAGTGACCATGTCTCCCCATAAACTGAACTCTAATGCTGTTTATCATGTCATGTACTGATATCTTTCTGTGCCATGGTGTAAGACTACTATCTTGGACCATGACCTCATTCTGAATGGAGATTACATATAAGCCAGATCCACATGCAGAAGACACCCCCCCCCCCTTTCCCCAACCAGAGGAGTATATGATTGTCAAAACATCTAATACATATCTTACACTATTTTAATATGCAATCTAATTTTGCATATACACAGAGAATGTACATGTAACCTTTTAACATTTCTTACATATACATAAATCATAGTTTTCTGAGTAAATGCCAGATGTTCTGAATGCTTTTAAAGCACAATTTTCTTCTGCTGATAAGACACTGTCTCCCCCCCCCCCCCCCCCCCCCCGGAAGGTTAACCCGGTCAACAAATGCCTGCAGAAGTCGGATGTGTCGGCCTGACGGCGCAAGAACGCAGCTCTGCTGTAAACAGGCACAACGCAGTCACATCCGAAAAAAAAATCCGGATGAACGCAGAAGAAGAAGAAGACACTGTCCTGTCAGTTTGATTACACCATACTTCAGTTGGTCAGCATGTGAGAAGGTCATGTTCTGCATGTTTGGTATCTAGACTAGGGCAACACAGACAATCTGGCTAAGGCAAAAAGACAACTTATTACAAACATCCAAAAGAGTTCATCGACTATTTTTGGCCACAATATGAGAAGAGAAAAACTGGAGAATGTGACAACTGGAAAAATTTATGGATTTGTGGAAAGAGAGATAAGAGAAGTAGCGAGAGTGAATCTTGACAGCCGTGTGTCATGGCATGAAAGGGTGTCTGAACATGCTGTTGAAGATCACAACATATTGATAAGCTTGATTGCTCATACCCGTCAACAAGGCACTAAAAGATGATGAGTGTATAGACTAGAAGTTTTGTGTTTCAATATTCTTTATTAAGTATGGTCTTCAAACTTGTGCCAGATTGGTTATCTGAATGCCTTAGTAGTTAAATACATGTTCCATAACTACATGCAGGCCTTAGGCTAGCAATGGCTCAACACATATTTCTCTGCATCGTTGTGTAGTGCTAATGATTCACCAAGCCATGTTTACCACCAGGTCATGTCTTTATGTGATCTGTATTTACTAGACAATTTTAGTTCAGTTGTTTGCCATTACTTTCTGAATGGTTTACACAGCGGAAAATGTCAAGAAAGACAAGGTGGAGGTTTTCAAGCGCTGTGCTGCAGAGGCCAAAAAGACAAAATGGGAATGTTTCATGAAGGAGATTGGAGGTGATAAAATACTGCGAAAATTCTGGAAACTGCACAGGCAAATGCAGAGACAAGATCGGCCTATGACAGTGGGAACAATTTATAGAGATGATGGTGTGCGTGTGACAACAGACAAAGAGAAAGGGGAGGCATTTCTCCAGAGATTTTTAGAGCAGACCAATAATAATGATGCGGACACCAGGGATGCAGTTAGAGAGGAGTTATCTGGCACCACGAAGAATATGCAGTATGAAGACATCATACGGGTGGAAGATGTTAAACACATTTTGAAAAATGCAAAAGACACGGCACCAGGGCCCGATGGGGTCAGGTATGGCCACATGAAGGGTTTGAGCGATGCAGACCTGGAGGAGATGACCGACTGCTTTAACCAGAGCATTAGGACAGCATCATTACCGCAGGATTGGGTGCACAGCTATCTCATCCCTCTCCCAAAACCATTCAAGGATCAGTCAAAGCTTAGCGGCTTTAGAATCATCACCCTTCAAAATACATTTGAGAAGGTTCTAGAGAAGATAGTCGCTGTCTAGCTGCAAGAGTTTCTGGAAAGCGGGAAGCTTCTTCCAAGAGGCCTGGGGAGCTACAGGCCAGGAAAAGATACCTGGTCAAATGCAGCCACTTTTGCATTTGACGTTTATGAGGGGTTCCAGAGTAGACAAGAAACGATGGCGGCAGCGCTTGATCTCGAGGATGCGTACAATAGAGTTCGATATGATATTTTGATGACCGCACTGATGGAGAAAGGGGTCAATCCCTGGTTGGTGAACTGGATAGCAGCCGTCCTGCACTCTCGTCGGGTTGCTCTCCGTCTGGGTGCATGGACCTCAGAGCCACATATTTTAACCCCGGGACTGCCACAGGGATCTGCAGTCTCACCGGTGCTCTTTAATGTGTATACGAGCAAGATTGCAAACCTAGAAGCACCAGGGTTTGGAAGAATACTAACATTTGCAGATGATATTCTTGCATATAGGCAGGGGAGAGATAGGGAGCAAACAGCCCAGGAGCGACAGTAGACAAAGTGATTGACTGGTGCACTGAAATGAGTGCTGTCATCCACCCGGAAAAGGCGGCTGTTTTGTGGTGCTCTCTGGACAACAGGATTGTGAGAGCGGATGTCCCAAGCCTCGCGATAGATGGTAGAAATGTCAGCAGAGAGAACAAACTGAAGTATCTGGGGATCACATTTGACAGGAGCCTATCCTTCAAGGACCATGTGGAGATGGTTGTGACAAGATCTCAAAAGGGACTCAGTGCACTTAAAACTATGGCTGCAATGGACACAGAGCAGAGAATGCTTTTCACACTATACCAGCACTTGATCCTCTCAGTAATTGATTATGGATTAGGTCTGCTCACTGTCTCAGAGAGTCAGCTGGTGAAGTTAGAGCGCATACAGAACGAAGCTATGCGGGTCATTCTGGGATGCACTAGAGACACCCCAGCAGTGTATGCGTTACATCCTGGGTCTGCCGAGTGTTGCTGGTAGGCTCAAGGTGATGCAGGCGAAGGCATACCTCAGTGTAGCTGCAGACACAGACCACCCACTGCACGAGGCACTGGACGCAGTTAAGGGTCAGCGACTGATAAGAGGGAAATCATGGATGGCTCAGGCAGAGGATACGATCAGACAGGTGTGCCCCATGGAGAACATTAGGCGTGGAGAGGAGTGGGTCAGAGTGCCAGCGGAGCAGTCAGACTTGTGCAGAGTTATAATCACATTAAGCCGGGAGTGCAGGGGGTGGCCAGCAGGGGCCAAGGAAGTTTAAATCCAACAACTAATTCAGGACAATGCTCACTCGGGTGATGTGTTCGGTGTCAAGAGGTGAGAAAAGTGGCTGGGTGTTCATAGCCAAAGCCAATGGTCGACGTTTGGGGCAGGAGAGCCTGGCATATGATACCACAACATCCAGCTTAAGAATGGAGGTGGAGGCGGTCACTGCGGCTCTCCGCTGGATGGAGAATACGACACACACACACATCGTGATTGTAACTGACTCAGAAAGCATGCTGACGAGGGTGAGGACAGGCAGGCTTCGTGCGGAGTGGCTTGCTTCGCTTCGGAGGTCACGAGTGACAAGCATCGCCTGGATCTTTTCTCCGGGGCATGCCGGTGTGCTGGGAAATGAACAGGCGGACAGATTGGCTGGCTCTGCAGAACTTGGTGGAGTATTGGTACATGACAAGGCAGACGTGGTTGCGGCCTTGTGGGAGCACGTGCACACCTCGGAGGAGCAAATGTATTACCATGGTCTGGCAAGAATGAGACAGCGAGTAGTGACGAGGGGATCTGGCCGACGCTCAACGCTCAGAGGAAAGGCGAGACGGACATATAATCAGATTGCTACTGGTACTGTTAGTGTTGGAACTCTTTGCTGGCTGCTGAGGATGGGGACGGAGCGCTTATGGGAATGCCCCGAATGCTGTGATGTCGATTCCTGAATCAATCAATCAATCAATCTGAATGGTTTAATGTTATAGAGTTAAATATTCTAAGTTTGGTACTAGGTATAATTTATTGTATCATCAAAGCTTCTCTTGCCTTTTGTATAAAAAAAATTATCTCTATGTGTTCTCCCATCTTTATTTACATTGCAACTTAAATGTAGATTGTATACACATATGTTGTATGCCACATTGTAAATAGGTGACCAGGTTTATTAATTTAATATAAGATCTGAAACAGGTAACCCCTAAGTTATGTAGAAGTTATAAACAAATACAAGTGAAATGTACAATCTTGTAAGTATGCAAAACAATGTTTTCCCATAGTGAATTTGAATAACGAAGACACAAACAATAGATTGCACAATTTATTGCCTGGCATATTTCGCTGCATCTCGTCAGGTACATACTGCAGAAATCACACAACTTACGTGAATTAACTAGATAAATCCTTCAAGTTGAAATATGCACATATTCGCACAGTAATGTCACTTATCTACCACAGTAACTTTAAGCTGACTAACATGTCTTTCTGTTTGCACAATTCTGGCTTGCGTTGATTGATCATAATTGCTTCTGCAAATTTTAACAAGCGAGTATTTTGTGTGTTAAACAACACGTGAAATGCAGTGTCTCTGTCCACCACATGGCCACTTTCGACAATGTGCCTCCCGATTGAAGACACCGGGAGCTTCCGGTGTGTCGGCCCCACGAGGCTAGCATCTCCTGTGTGTTGTATCTTGTTGACCCATTGAGGTATGTGTTCTGACACCCGTTTGTTAAGCTGTCTCTCTGTTCTACCAATGTAAACGGCCTGGCATCTACATGTGAATTGGTAAATACAATTGTTTGTAGCGTACAGAGGAACAGGCTCTTTGACTGCTGGTGTAGGAATCGGTACGGTTTTGTATCTAATGACTGGAGTTGCCGCACAGAATGTTCGGCCTACTGCTGTAGTAAGTTGGTCTTGTAGACGTTGCATTACGTCATCCCCTCGAAAGGTTAGCTGGATGAATACTTTGAGTTTAGGGACTGTAGTTACGTCTGCTTTGGGTTTGGGCTGTTGGCAGTGGCGCTTTATAAATCCTGTGGAGTACCCATTCAGGTTTAAGACATTCTTCAGAGTTTCAAATTCCTCTGTCAGTGTGTCCTGGGTGCATATCTTTCTAGCACGGTCAAACATGGTCCGTACTAAGCCCCGTTTGTACTGGACAGGTGTGAAGCTTTGAAAATTTAGGTATTGGCCAGTCCATGTTCCTTTGCGATACACCGATCTTTGAATTGTGCCGTCTGCTCTACGTCTCTAGGAACGGTAATGCTTCGTTGTGTTCATGTTCCACAGATAGAGAGATGTTTTTATGCGTCTTGTTCATTTTGGCCTGAAACGATGTTGCTTGTAGCTCGTCTGTGGTGATAATTAGTATATCGTCCACATAACGACGGTAAAAGGCCAAGTTGTTGATGTCTGAGGATCTCTTTTCTTCTAAATGTGCCATGAAGATGTCCGCTAGAATAGGACCAAGAGGACTCCCCATGGCCACTCCGTCAATTTGGCGGTATGACTTAGTTAGAAAATTGAATTGTATGTTGGCGGTACATAGTAGTAGTAGCCTCTCCAGAATAGGTGTTGGTATGCCTAATTTTAGTTGTCTGTCTTCAATGCGTAAGTATGGGTAAGTATTGTCCAAACACGTTTACAGTTAAAAGACTTCTTTGTCGTATGTATCATGAATTTGCAGAATCTTTGTTTTGTTTTTGTAGAATAGTACAAACAGCTCCTTTCCTGGCCAGTTTTTCCATTTCCACCCTCAGCCTATATTATCAAAGTGATCCCACAACCTGGCAGTTTGAACCCTCTACCTGACACACATAGCCCTGGAAGCTTTTCTTGTTGTTATTGTGTATATTTCACGTTTCATCAGGAAAACATCGGCTGGTTACAATTTGACCAATTTGTTTGTTGGATCTGAAGGAACTTTGGGAATCATCACTCAGGCTACAATTAGACTGTATGGTATTCCAGAAAAGGTAAGGAACCTCTGCTGGGTTAAAATGATAGATTGTTTAGTTTATATATATATATATATGGAGTTAATAAGATAGTTGCATGCTGTTTATTGAATGTCGCAGTCAATCCTAACAGTTTTTGGCTGTTACTGATGTAAAAAGCAACTTTAACATTCAGTAGTTTGCCATATTTTCTGAACGACTGACACCTCATACCATCAAAATCAGTGCAAAGCGATCTGCTTCCAAATCGCTGGCAGCTGATTTCAAACCCTCGACTCTGTATGACAGGGAATTGTGAAATACTTTAACTGCCCTAGGTCACAGCAATGGCTATATGTATAGTTCAGGGGTCACCAAGCTACGCCCGCGACATTTCATCCGGCCCGCCGACATTTCATCCGGCCCGCCGACGGTACTCGAACTTGCTTGATATAAAGTATGGATCACGAGACGTGATACAATTTAAATGTAGATACTTGTATTATTTTTTAAAATAATAGCAGATCTACACACGTGCGGAGACTTCCTGGCTTCTATATGTCTTAAATTTACTTTTTTCAATTATAAATAACTGTATATAGATTTTCTTGTTTATTATAATGTTTGCTTATTTTTGCCATCCCAAGTCCTTCCCCGGCTCATGGTAGCGTCGCTTACGATCTGACTTTACCATAGTTTCCATGGCAACATATACACACAGGCATCTTTCCCTACCCCAGATGCGTCCGGCTGTCAACACAGGTCTGATGCTCCAGAAATATTTACTTATTTTTGCCAGTTATCGATTTTATAGGTATGTAACAAGGATTTCTTTGTTTGACAGCGATGGGTAAGTGAACTACAAGTGTGAATAGAGGCAATAAAGTAGCAAACATAGCATACAAATGCTATAGAAACCTCGTGTTATTACGAAAATATTATCTCCGGCTCAGAAGAATTCCCCGGTCAAGGTGTTAATCGAGCTGGTCTCTAGGCCCGTGTTTTTCAACCTTTCTGCTGGAGCAGATCCTTACACAAATGTTTACGTTGCTCAGTGAACTCTATGTGGTGATCCAAGTGTCTGTACTGCTTTAAGCATTTGGGCGATTTCGGTCTGTTTTGGCGGAACCCCTGGCTGCCACTTGCGGAACCCTGGTTGAAAAACACTCCTCTAGGCTGTTTATTTAGGTCGGCCCTATTTATATATTTTGTAAACCTTATTATGAGATATATTCTATTACCAAAGGTACCTATAAACTTTATATGTATTTTTGGTGAGCCGTAGCTTCACCAGTGACCCCTAGTCCTCTGCTGTTCTTGTGTTTCAATAGAATGTTATTTATGTTTCTAATTCTTCTTCTGCGTTCATCCGGAGTTTTTTTTTCTGGATTGCATTGTGTCTGTTTACAGCAGAGCTGCGTTCTTGCGCCGTTAGACCGACACATCCGACTTCTGCAGGCATTTGTTGACCGGATTAACCTTCCCGGTGTTTCTAATTCAATGACGTTTTTCATTTTCAGATCCCGTGTACTTAACCCTTCATTATAGTTACTAAGAAAAGAAAAGTGGACGTCGGGTGTCACGTTTTCAATGCAGAATTTGGAGTAAAATACTTCTTTGTGGATACAAAGGACCATAAAACCAGTTGCGTAATATGCAATGAATGTTTTGCCATTTTGAAAGAGTACAATCTTCGGCATCACCACGAAACAAAACATATATCAACATATTCACAATTTTCTTGAACGTTACGCTCTGAGTAATATGAGTCTATGAAATATGGTTTAGAAACACAAAGAAATCTCATCATGAGAAAGTTTGCTGAAAATGAATCTGTCACTCGTAAAAGTTACAAAATAGTGCCTAAGATGGCAGAACGAGGAAAACCGTTTACTGATGGCAACTTCATCAAAGAGTGTATGATGGAAGCAGCAAATGACTTGTGTCCTGAGAAAGCCAATTTGTTTAAAACTATCAGCCTTTCGGCAAGTTCAGTTGTGCGAAGAACAGAAGAGTTTGGAGGGAACATAGTGCTACAGATACGTGAGACAACAAGGTACTTGTGGTATTCTCTGGCGCCGGATGAGTCTACTGATCTCTCGAGTACCCCACAACTTATTGTGTTCATTCGTGGTGTTCATTTGGACTTCCAGATAATGGAAGAGTTGGCATCCGTTTTGCAGCATGCATGGAACAACAACTGGAAAAGACATTTTCATGGAAGTGCAAAAAGTTTTGCAAGATTATAATCTTCAGTGGAATCAGCTTCGATGTGTTACGGTTGATGGAGTAAAAAACATGGCTGGAGTGAGGAAGGGTCTTTTGGGGCAGATTAGGGCTCAGTTGGAAGATTTGCAAATTCCAGGCGCTCTTTTCATACACTGCGTCATACATCAGAAAGAACTCTGTGGGGAAAACTTAGATATTTTTTTGTGTACTGAAACTAGACATATCTGCTGTGAACTTCATTTGGGGACACGCACTCAATCACCGTCAGTTTCAGGCTTTTCTTGAAGAAATTGATTCTGAATTATATGACTTGCCCTATCACACATCAACGAGATGGCTCAGCTGTGGTAAAGTCCTGTTTCGTTTTTACAAGCTCCGAAACGAAATACTGTAGATTTTTTCCTCACTGAAAAAGATAGAGCTGATACACCACTGTCAGATCCTACCTGGCTGTCAAAGTTGTCATTTTTGGTCGACATCACATCCCACAGGAATGAATTGAATTTGAAACTTCAGGGAAAGAAATACCTGTGATCTCTACAGAATCATCAAAGGATTTCGGACAAAGCTGTCATTGTTTGAAGCATGACTGGAAGGAGAAAACTGTTCTCATTTTCACTGTTTCAAAGAAGTTTGCGCTACAATCGCCGAAGATGTCAACCTCGATTTTCCGAAAAACAAATATTCGTGACTTGAAGCAGCATTTTTTGGAGAGATTTTCAGATCTTGACAGAATTGAGAGTGACATTCTTCTGTTTCAGAATCCGTTTGATTGTAACCTTGATGATGTGCCAGTTCAACTACAGTTGGAGCTCATTGATTTGCAAGCAAATGACATGTTGAAAGAGAAGCACAGAGAAGGAAATCTTGTTGAATTTTACAGCTGATTACCCGATGCTGAGTTTCCGAAACTGAAGAAATTTGTTGCTGGTATGGCATCAGTGTTTGGAACAACTTATGTCTGTGAGCAAACATAAAAAATTAAGTATGTGAAAACACATCGAACGAGATTGACTGATGAACATTTGAAAGCAATTCTCTTGATTGGATGCAGCAATTACAAACCAAACATTGATGATATCTTAAAAGCCAAATATCAGTTTCACAAATCTCACTAACCTTTTTTTTTGCTGCTTAGTTTGTGAGATTCGGATATGTGCACACTAGGTCTGATGTAACTATCTTTTTGCTAACGTCGCCTTCTTTGATATCTTTTTTAAAAAGTAAATAAACATGTTGGTTGTCTTTGTGTTTTTGTGCATTGCACACCACTCACCCATGATTAACTTAGTTTTTTGTCTTTTGTCCCAGAGCTTTCGTTCTGGCTTGCAAGTATTGTTAAAGTTAGTTGCATATCCTTTACAGGACGTTAGAAGTCAACACTAACATTTTTTGCTGCTGTTGATGTCTTTTCAAGTTTATGTTCAGTAGTTTGCCATTGTTTTCTGAACCACCAGCATCAATACCATAGTGTAAAAACCAGCGTAACGCGGTCAGCTGCCAAATCGCGCGCAGCTGTGTTTCGAATGCGGGTATACAGGATTACAAACTGCGTACGTAAGACCTTCACCACGGAGATGGCGCAAGTATTGTACAGAATGAGTATGCGGCCCGCGCCCGTCATTTTGTCAGTTATCCGGCCCGCTGTGAAAAAAGTTTGGTGACCCCTGGTATAGTTAGTTAGTTGTGTACCCTTTACAGGATGTTGTAGTCAACCCCAACATTGTTTGGCTGTTCGTGATTTCTTGGCAAGTTTACACTGAGTAGTTTGCCATTGCTTTCTGAACGACCGGCACTCATACCTTTTATGATAAGCCAACACAAGGTGGTCTGCTGCCAAATCGCCAGCAGCTGTGTTTCGAACACGATATGCGGGATTATGAATTGCATTCGTAACACCTCCGCCACAGAGCCAGCCGTAAATATATATAGTACTAGGCGTAACAAATAACAGTACTTGAATTTCACATTCGATCACAACAGTTGATGAGCAACAGTGTTATACATTAATTACTCAAAGCCTGTAGCATATTCTTATCTCTATTCTGTTTAGTTGGTTGTACAACATGGTTAAACAATGTACAGACTAACTACATCTGAATACACAAACTGCAGTTATGCATAAAGCAATTGCCTCTGCTGCACAGATACTTATGGCTAGCACTGTCATGGCTAACACTGGGTGGCTGATCATATCTAGCTACAACAGTGACTACACCACAGGAAAACCATAGTCTAATTGTAGCCGTTGAGTTAAAGATATGTAGTGGACATTTGAACTGATGTCATTTAGTTGGATTCTCATTCTTTGACATTTGAACTGAATTATCATTTAGAGCACAAGCTAGGAGAGTACACTCTCCAAGAATATCATTTGCCTATAGTTTGGGGTAGGCTGATGAGTGCCAGTCATTTTTTCACATGGTTCACATTTTTTCACATGGTTTCTGGCCACTGTGTCACTAGAGGCTACCAACTCCGTTCAGTTCATGCCAGTGATGATCATTTATCCATGGTGTCTGATGAAGAGGTATGACAGAAGTCTTGCATGTGGTTCTGTAAAACCAGCATAAAGCCAGTTGGCCTCGAAAGGTGACTTACAAGGTATCCATTTTTATGCAACACAATTGATGGGCTTAATTTCTCCCATACCTGTGACCAACTGCCCTTTCGGTTCATACCTGTTATGGCCATTTATCGGTGGGGTATGATGAAGAGGTATGGCAGAAGTCTTGCTTGTGATTCTGTGAAACCAGCACAAAGCCTGCTAATCCCATTTTTACACAACACACTGGGCTTCACTTTCTCCCATACCTGTGACCAGAATCACCACATGCTTGCAGGGATTCAATCCAGTGCCTGTGTGCGAAACCTGCCTCAACTTTCTGAAACATGATCAATGAATCACTCTGTATTCAAGCGTGGATGTAGTTTTGTGACTCGGGCCAACAAAATGCCATTATTACTGCCACCTTTTTTGTCATATTGCTTTTGGTTGTAGTGAAAGGGCTGCTGGCTTCCTTAAAGTTTCCATCATGTGAAGATCGATGCACATCTTTGCTGCCAAACAACTGACCCATCTCTCTCTCTCTCTCTCTCTCTCTCTCTCTCTCTCTCTCTCTCTCTCTCTCTCTCTCTCTCTCTCTCTCTCTCTCTCTCTCTCTCTCTCTCTCTCTCTCTCTCTCTGTGTGTGTGTGTGTGTGCGTGCGTGCCCGTGTGTCCTCGTCACTACAGTTGTCATTAATGGGGGTCTTGACCTCTGCATCTTCTGCTGCATTCTGTAAGGATGTAGAAGATAATTTTTATGAAACTGATATCTATTCTTAGCCAAGATCAGTATTTGTGGGCTCTGATACTAGTTTGATGGTGTCATCAGCCCAACCTAACCATGGTTTACCCCATTTAGTCTGTGTTCCCTTTTCTTCTGTTGAGTGCTTCATGCAATGGGTGACCCTTTTTGGAGTTTATATTTTGATCCTAAACCAGGGTCATAACACTCCTAATGACTATCATATATAACTACAAGAGCCACTACTACAACAGCACATAAACTCACTGGCAGTCTTTTAGCAAATATCTTAACTAGAGAACTAACAAGTTTGTTTCACCACCACCACCACCACCACCCACCCACCCACCCACCCATCCATCCATCCATCCATCCATCCATCCACCCACCCACCCACCCACCCATCCATCCATCCATCATCAATCAGTACTGTCTCTGCAGGGAAAGTTGGCAGTATTAAATCTCCAGTAGTTATTGTTACAACCATTGTTTTCTTAAATGACTAATACCTTGCTTTCTTGCATTAATTTTATCTTTAGCTCAGTTAAATAAAGCTTCACTAAAATGTTTCACCCATACAGACTATAGCAGCGGTCTGTCACTTCAACTCAGTGCAAGAAGCTGTGGATACAGTGGTGCAGATTTTACAGTGTGGCATCCCAATGGCAAAACTGGGTATGCCTTTGTTTTAGTTACAACTGTTAATATCTTCTTCTTCTTCTTCAGCATTTTGGGCCACTGAGGTTCTTTGCTGCAGATACAATCCGTCTCCATTCATCTCTTTGGTTGACCTTCTCTTGCCAGTCGCTGATTCCAAGTGCTTGTAGGTCTGTACATGTATTATCTCTCCACCGTCTTCTTGGTCTACCTCGGGGTCTGCGGTCATTTATTTCCTGAGTGTAAGCGAGTTTTGTTTCCCTATTATCTTCCATTCTTTCTATATGCCCCAGCCATTGTAGTCTATTAGCCTTCATGATACCAGTGATTAGCGGGGACTTAAACAGATCATAAATGTCTTTGTTGCTTCTTCTTTTCCACTCTCCACTTTGTGTGTCCCTAATGGGCCCAAAGATGCGTCTTAAGACTTTGTTCTCAAAGGTTTGTAACTAGGCTTCGTCTCCTTTAGTTGTACTCCAGGTTTCAGAGCCATACAGCACATCTTGTCTAATCAGTGTTTTGTATATTGTGATCTTGGTGTTATGAGATAGCGCATTTGATTTTAGCAGATGTTGTAGTGCATAGTATATCTTATTTCCAGAGTTGATTCTAGCTTGTATTTCTTCCCTTATTATGTTGGAGCAGTTGAAGATTGTACCCAGGTGTTTGTATGTTTCCGTTCTTTTAACTGATTGCCTGCCAAACAAAAAAGTGGTCCTGACCAAACAGAAATTCAAGGCAGAAAATTTGAAGTAGGGGTGTGTCACAATAATGCTTTTAAAATGGTTAAAATGGTAGCAGATTTATTGTATTACATATCAAATTAAAGAGGATTGCACAGGGAACCTGACAGTGTTAATAATTAATTGATAGGTTACAAATATTATGACAATAATGAGAGTTTTAGTAATAACAATTGAAATTAAAGTGTTAAAATTTATGAAAAAAATTCACTTACCAAGGCGTTATTTTCTATCCGAAGCCGCTAATCCAGTTAAATTTAGTGAATAATGTTACACACACCACTTGTGTTCAAGAATATCACAAGAACTGCTCCATAACATGAATAAAACACAATGAAATCATAAAATTATGAAGCACATAATTTTCACACAAAATGGAAAATGTCAGGAACACATCAAGCAGACCGTCTGACCGATTATGACCGTCTTCTAAATAATTATCTGACTGCTGCACATGGTCCTTTACATCACAATAACTATAATATAAAACTGTTTAAAACAGTAATTTTATTAAAATACTAGCTGACCCGGCTTTGCCCAGGCCCTGGAGGGGATCTATCTATCTATCAGTCTGTCTGCTTGTTTGTCTGTCTGGCTGGCTGACCCGGCCCGGCTTCACCCAGTCCCTGGTGGGGAGCATCTCATTTAATTCATATAAGTAGTCATATAAGCTCTCCCGTTCCCAACTATCTGTCTGTCTGTCTATCTGACCGGGCCCGGCTTCACCCAGTCCCTGGTGGGGAGCATCTAATTTAATTCATATACGTAGTCATATAAGCTCTCCCGTTCCCGACTGTCTGTCTGTCTATCTGTCTGTCTGACCCGGCCCGGCTTCACCCAGTCCCTGGTGGGGAGCATGTCATTTAATTCATATAAGTAGTCAAATAAGCTTCCGTTCCCGACTATCTGTCTATCTGACCCGGCGTGGTTTCGCCCAGCTCCTGGCGCACAGTAACTTAAAAGAATGTCCTTCCACACACCATTCAATGAAAACTGTAGAAAAAGATGGGTTACAATGTTATGCATTATCCATTATTTTTATGAAAACTTTGAAAATTCCTTAAAGATTATATCATTATTTATTATAACTCATATGCCAGAAAATAACTATAGACAAAGAGTTTAACAATAGTGCAAGTAAGTCCAACAATATGACTATAAAGTATATCCATCCATCATGTGCCATGCCGGTAAGCGTGGGCGGTCATGTTCTGCCATCTCACTCGATCACCAGAGTTATGGATCAGCTCCGTGTTTCTGTCTCGACCATGCCACAAGGCCAAGCCATCCACGTACTTGCTTCTAGGTCTTCCCCTTGGTCTGTTCCCCTCGATCTTACCAGTTGTCACCAAATTCTCCAATCCATTTCTTCTCATAACATGCCCAAAGAATTTTGACTGTCTACGTCTAATTTCTCTAATCAATTTACGATCTTCATTTGTTTCTTGAAGGACTTGTTCATTGGTCTTTCTGGCTGTCCATGGTATTCTTTGCATTTTCCTCAGAAACCACATCTCTACAGCCATCAGATGTTTTTCAGCCTGACTGCTCATTGTCCACGCTTCACATCCATATAAAAGTACAGGTTCTATGTAGCATCTCAACACTCTCTTTCTCGTTTCAATTGACATCTTTTTATTGGTCAATATGTTTTTCATCTTGCTAAAGGCTACTTTTGCCATGGCGATTCTTGTTCTAATCTCCTCAAGGCATCTCCCATCAGATGTTATTACTGTTCCGAGATAATTGTACCTACTCACTTGTTGAAGAATATTCCCATCTACTTGTATATTACATTGTGGTATTACGTCCTTCCTAGTGACGACCATAATCTGTGTCTTTTTACAATTTAATTCTAACCCTAGTTGTTCACTGTGTGTAACAATCGCATCTACTAAATTTTGCAGGTCCTGTTCATTGTCTGCAATCAAGACTGTATCATCTGCATATCTAATGTTATTGATGCATCGTCCCCCAATGTTGATTCCTTCCATATCTTCAATATTTCTGAAAATACTTTCACTGTACAGGGAAAACAGATCTGGAGACATTACACATCCCTGTCTCACACCCCTTTTAATAGGCTGATATTGGCTTACTTCATTATCAACTCTTATGGCAGCTTGTTGTTTCCAATATATGTTTTTTACAAGTCTAAGATCTTTTCCATCAATTTGTAGATCTTTAAGCATCCTTATCATGTTGACATGTCTCACTTTATCAAAAGCCTTTGTGTAGTCAATAAAGCAAAGGTGTAGATCTTTGTTTACTTTTATAGAACGTTCGATTATGGTTCTCAGTATATACACAGCATTTACTGTACCCTTGCCTTCCACAAACCCACATTGTTCTTCTCCTATTTCAGGTTGTATTTTCCTCCTAACTCTTTGCATGATAATTCTTAGCAAAATCTTTGTGATGTGACTCATTATACTAATTGTTCGATGTTGATCACATTCCAAGGCTCCCGATTTCTTTGGGATTGCAATAAATACAGAATTACATAACTCCTGAGGTATATTTCCAGTATCATATATTGTATTAAGCAGACTGGTAACTTTATCTATTCCATATTCTTCTAAAGCATTAATCATTTCTGTTGTGACGCTGTCTGAACCGGGGGTCTTGCCAGATTTCATGTGGTTAAGAGCATTCTGAACCTCCATCTTCAAAATTGCTGGTCCTTCATTATTATTTTGAACATCATACTGTTCGTCTCTGTTATCGTCATAAAGGTTTTTCACGTAATCTGACCATTCATGTAAGATCTGATCTTTTTCTATTATGACTCTTCCATCTTTTGTCTTTAGGCAGCCTGCTGATGTACGTGTTCTTTGATTAGTAAGCTCCTGTATTCTTTTGTGCATTAGTTTCGCATTGTTACTGTTGTGTTGTTTTTCAATTTCTCTGCAATTTTTCTCAAGCCATGTTTCTTTTGCCTCCTTACATAAGGTTCTGACTTTTCTGTGAATTTCTTCATATTTGGCAGGGTTATTTTTGTTCTGTCTTCTTGTTTCCATTAGTTGTAAAATGTCTTCAGTCATCCATGTCTTACGGCCCACTTTCTTTACTTTTGGAATAGTTTTTTCTGCTGCACAACTGATGAATTCTTCATCATTTCCCATTGATCGTCTACATCTTGAAATAGGATCTCTAGATCAGACAATATATCAAATTTGTTCTTTACTTCTATGTTAAAATTATCTTGTATTTCTTTGTCAGTTTTCAATTTGCACAAGTCATATTTAGGGTTTCCTGCTGTATACTTGACTTTCTTTAACTTTACCCTCAATGTGCCTGTAATTAATCTGTGATCACTGTAACAGTCTGCATTTGGAACTGTTTTTACGACTGTTAACGCATTTCGAAACCTTTTGCTAATCAGGATGTAATCTATCTGGTTTTTAATCCTGCTGTCTGGACTCTTCCATGTCCATAATCTTCTAGGGTGCTGTTTAAACCAGGTGTTTCCTACAACCATTTCTTGTTTTTTTGTCCATTCTACAAGTCTGTATCCTCTTTCATTTCTCTCTCCCAAACCATGGTTGCCTACACTGCATCCATCGCCTTGCTGTCCTATTTTTGCGTTGAAATCACCCATTATGATATTTATTTCTGATTTTTTGCAGTTCTTCAAAGCAGACTCCATGTCATTATAAAATTCCTCTATGCTTTCTTCACTGCATTCACTTGTTGGGGCATATACTTGAATGACATTTATTTTAAAAGGTCTTCCATTTAATTTTACTAATAGGACTCTGTCTGACACAGCCTGATATCCTTTGACAGAATTTGATGTTTGCTTATCTAATATAATGGCTACACCTCTTTGCTGTTCTTCTCCCCCAGAGTAAATAATCTTACAATCCTCTCCTGTCCTTATCCCTGCTCCTTTCCATCTCGTTTCCGATATTCCTAATATGTTAATCTTCTCTCTCTTCATTTCTTTTTTGATGTTTTCTAACTTTCCATCTGCATTCATTGTTCTAACGTTCCAAGTTCCTACTTTCAATGATATTAATCTGTTGCACCTAGTAGCCTGTTGACGGTCTGGAGTCACCTGGTGCGCATGACTATCCCTACCGGGCGAGGTTGCTCCTATGGAGCACCCATTTACGCCATTTCTCTGATTATCGATGATTTCACACAACATGATTTTCTTGGCATGTGTAAAGAAGGTAGTTTGCCATTGCTTTCCTTCCTAGCATTGACCATACTGGTCAGTGACCGTAGCCATTGTCTCCTCAAAAAAGAGATCCTCTGCCTACCGTCGTGAAGGTGGAGACCATAACCTACAACTATCTGTTGGCTGCTCTCCATCTTCATCCACCACCTGCACCCATGGCTTCACGTAACCCTGATAGAAATGTTATTAAAAGTTATGCCCCTTGAAATTACTTTTCTAGAGTGAAGTCCCCCTGCTATATAGACATTATATAATGAAAATGGAAAAGTAAATGTTATTAAATAAGTAGAAGATTTTACATTAAGAAATTATTATAGTCGGTTGCACAGGAATGAAAGGAAGACGTGTAGAAAATTTCATCTCAATCGGATGTACCGTTATCGAACGCATCCAATACATAAATCCGCACAAACAAACATACACTCTGTTTTATAGATATAGATATGAGGTCCAGAACCAGAAGGTATTGTCACTTCGAATTTCGGATCACAACAATCAATTTCGAATCTCAAGCCATGCATGTTTTCATGTGTTATCTTGTTGGCCATGCGTGATTTTGCACACGAACGGAAGGGAAATCTTTCGTTTAAAAGTTTAATTCAATGGGACACTAAAAATTGTGGACTAAAAAGGAGAAACGAATCAAATAAAGCACTATACATAAAAGACCTATAGGTTGGCTCTTGAGTGTCAAATTTGGGTTCTGGCGCTGATCATTAGGTCTCTGGCAGAGAATCAGTTAATGGCTATAGTATCTATGTGTATGTGGCCAGAGTTTTTAGCAGTTCCTCCCCTTGAAATTACCATATATTCTGTCTTGTCTTGGTTGATAACCAGCCCCATTTGTTGAGCTTTTTCCTTTGAGTCAATATTTCCAATATCTTTTGTTCATTTTCCCCTATAATATCTATATCATCTGCATAACCAAGCAGTTTGGATGTTAATCCAATAGCACAATCCTCCTTTACCTTCTTTACAACTTTCTCTAGAGCCAGATTGAAAAGGAGCGGCGATAGTGCATCACCCTGTTTCAAGCCAGATGTTAATATACTGTTCAAAATAAGAAACACATAGCTATCGAGGGCACACACATAGCCATAACTTTGATATTCAATAACTTTTTAAAAAATGTAATGAGTTAATCGTTCAAATTGCACACAAGAATACCTTAGGGTTTAGACAATCAATTGACAGTTGTTTTGCATGCATCTGGGTCACAAGGGTATTTAGGCATACAGGCTTTCCCGTTAGTATGGTGTATGGCCTCCTCTTACATCGATTAGTGACTGGCATCTCTTGGGCATGGATGCAATCAGACGTCTGATGTGGGCCTGTGCGATTGATGCCAACTCTTCCTGGAGTGCCTGGAACAGATCACGATGATTGGCTGGAGCAGTGTCTCGGCGACAAGCACGTCTATGCAGCTCATCCCACAGGTGCTCAATCGGACCCAAGTCTGGAGACAGGGATGGCCAGGGAAGGGTGAGATTGTTGTTGGCAGTTAGGCACTGCGTGGTCAACAGTGCACAATGGAGTCTGGCATTTCCTGTTGAAACATAGACTTTTGGGTAGCTAAAAGTGGAAGGACATGGGGTCGAAGAAATTCATTGACGTATAATGGTGCATTAAAGCCTCCTTCAATGTGAACCAATTGACTCCTCCTGCTGTAACTGATCATTCCCCACACCATTGCACCTCCACCACCATACGGCAAAGCTTCTTTAGCGCAATTGTGGGCAAAACGTTCATTTCACCCACAGTAGACCCATCTCCGACTATCATGACACTGCAACAAAAAGAAAGATTAATCACTAAACCAGACACATCTCCATTGGTTGTCTGTTGCCCAGGGACAATGCTGGTTAGCCCAAACAAGTCGATTTTGGCTATGGTGGCGTATAAGGACAGGTCCCCGATGAGGTCCTTGTGCCCCAAGTGCAGCATCATGCAGTCTATTCCAGACAGTTTGATCAGACACATGACGTCCTGCAGGCAATGACTGGGCAGTCGAAGAAGATGTAAACCTGTCTCTGAGGTGACGAAGCTGAATAAAGCGATCATCTGCTGCTGTTGTCACTCTGGGTCGTCCACTGCGATGCCAGCCTTCAACTGAGCCAGAGGCTTGAAACCGGGTGCCAAAGTGGACTGATGGTACTCTGATGCACGTCTAGATACCTGGCAACCTGACTTTGACTTTCGCCATAGATGTTTGCTTGAAAATGAACTGAATTGTTTTGTGTAGCGTTATCCTTTTATAGGGTTTCAGTTGCATAGTCAGTGAATGGTGTTCACCCCAAATGTTATTGCTTTCACGTGCTCGCATCATGAGCTGTGGTAAAAATTTGGTCATAAACACTATTGACCACTGCATTGTAACGATTACAAAAACGAACGCAATTCAGGTCAACACGTGCATTTGACACTGTAAAGAACATTTGAGGCTGATGTTTATATACCCTAGCACCAAATTTTTCTTATACACTCATAAAAACGCACCCTCGAATAGCTATGCGTTACTTTTTTTAAACAGTATAGTAAATCAACACAGGACAGGTCTGGTTCGCCACTGTAAGCTGAGGGCGAAACTGAGGAGAGGATCCTAGCACTTATGGACTGAATTGTTCGATGTACAGTGAGGATAATTTGTCAACTAATTAACCAACCAGCTTCACTGTTTCCTTTATTTCATATTCTCTTTTAATTTTATCTAGATTTCTATTGGATAAAAATGGAAACAGATTTGATGATAAGTGCAGGATTTATTGCCTGCATATTTCGCTGCAGCTCATCAGGTACATACTGCAGAATTCACACAACATAAAGTAAAATAACTAGATAAATCTTTCAAGCTGAAATATACACATGTCCCCACAGTAATGTCAATTGTCTACCACTGTAATTTTCTCAATTCTTTGGGGACGTAATACACAGAAATATACAGTATTTCAGCTTGAAGGATTTATCTAGCTATTTTACTTTATGTTGCATGAATTCTGCCTGACGAGACGCAGCAAAATATTCCAGGAAATAAATTGTACAATCTTTTGTTTGTGTCTTTGTTATTCAAATCCACTATGGGAAAACATTGTTTTGATAAGTACAGTGTCAGGTCACAATGTGTAGCTGGAACAATGAGCATGGCCGAGATCACTCTCAGATTTGAAGGCAGTCATGAGTATTACCACTGTCTTTTATGGATCCTTTCGTATTAGTGATGGAGGGACAAGAAAGAGTGGTTTTTAAGTTGCATAAACCTATAGGATACAATTAACCATCAATGGGGTTTGGTTGGTGTCTTACAGAACATATTCCACATGTTAAGTATTTTCTTTCTTTCTTTTTTGTTCGCTCGCTTAAACTCAAGTGTAGTCCTTGCACACTGTTTAAAGTGATAAGTAACTGAATTTTGCTTGTGGGTTTGCTTTCCCTTTTACCGGTGTCCCTCGCCTTCAGGCGGACCCACTCTGACTTCAGAGGTACTTGTTATTAACGTCCCCAAGTAAAGGACGGTGTTGATAAGTATTATACCTTTACCTTGAGGAACTGCGTACTGCTCCCAACCCAGATATACGGCTGTTCACTTGGACGACCCAACAATGCACTCCATGACCGACGACGCAACAATGCACTCCATGACCTCACTCACCTAGTGAAAGTGTGCCCATGGACACATGCATAAATTATAGGCCATATTCCAGAAGTTTTCTATCAAGTGCAGAGAGTAGCTTCCGCAGTAGATGTGAGTAGCAGTGTGTAAGTATCACTATCCTGTTATGCAGGCTGGATGTCATGAGTCCTAGACCTTACATGTACCTCAGCCTATCCCTAGCAATGTGTGTAAGTATCACTATCCTGTTATGCAGGCTGGATGTCATGAGTCCTAGACCTTACATGTACCTCAGCCTATCCCTAGCAGTGTGTGTAAGTATCACTATCCTGTTATGCAGGCTGGATGTCATGAGTCCTAGACCTTACATGTACCTCAGCCTATCCCTAGCAGTGTGTGTAAGTATCACTATCCTGTTATGCAGGCTGGATGTCATGAGTCCTAGACCTTACATGTACCTCAGCCTATCCCTAGCAATGTGTGACTCATGAGGGAAAAACACTGTAAATCTCTATTTGTTTTGTATACAATGTTTCAATCCTGTTTCCGAGATATTTCATGAAATGATTTCTTAATTGCTAATAAAGTTTGTTTGCATGTTCTTTCCGGGACATCACAATCAACCCCATCACTTTTTGGCTGTTTGTGAATTATGTAATTTTTACATTTATTAGTTTAGCATTATTGCTAATAAAGTCACATTTGTTATCAACATCCAAGAAAAAAATATATGTTGACACAAGTCTGTCTTCTTTCAGAATTTTTGGATGACACAGCTATAGATGCATTTAATAAGTACAGCAAGTACAATATGACAGTGGCCAACTCATTGTTCCTTGAGTTCCATGGCCCAGCTCAAGGCTTGGATGATCAGTTTGACACAGTTAGTAAGTAACCAGGAATATATTGTTGACTTGACATTATTTTTGTAATTAAAATGTCTTGTGACTTGGATGTCGGACAGGTCAAAGGATAGGAACCAGATGAAGAGAGACAAAAACTTACTGTAGTAGACTAGGGACAGTCAAAGGCTAAGGAGAGAAAACCTGAAAAATATTTGTTGTCACCTTCCCCTGTTCTGTGGAGTCAAGGCACAGATGGGTAGGGTAAGAGCTATTGACCAAACACCCTCAGCACTTAACATACTACAGTGGAATGCCGAATGCTGCAAAGGAGCCCCACGTTGCTAGGATGCTAAATATCCCTGCGTTACACTACCTGTAATTACACGCCCCCAAAAGCTTGACTCCAGACCCACACAATGTTACTAGTTCACACCTGACCCACTTTCCCGCTCAACGACTGTTACACAGCTGCCTAGCTCTACCGCGGTCACCCACTACCGACACAACTCTAACTAACTAAGTTACTCAACATACCTTCTATATGCCACACAATCGGCATGCTGAAGATGATGTCGAGGTCCTTCGAAACCTTTGAAGACATTCGTCACAGCCTTATGGAATTACACGACACTCGGCATCTGTCTGCCATGAACAACTAAGCCCAACTGACTGCTTTTTCTGGCGGGCTCTAGGAACAACCCATGTGCGCAACACTTGCGCAGTCAGTCTCACTGAGCTATGCTCACCGGGTCATGTTTTTCGAACCTTCTAGACTGGCAAAACAAAGGGCGATCATTTCAGAGGGGACCTGGTCGGGTAATTTTGGGGTTGTTTCCCCTAGACCACACAGCCGAATGACGGCATTTCGTGACACTGACGCAAACTGCATTATAATTGGGGACTTTTTATGTTTTATTTCTATGCTCGCTCTCAAGCATAGTCCATACCATCCATCCATCCATCATGTGCCATGCCGGTAAGCGTGGGCGGTCATGTTCTGCCATCTCACTCGATCAACAGAGTCGTGGATCAGTTCCGTGTTTTTGTCTCGACCATGCCACAAGGCCAAGCCATCCAGATACTTGTTTCTAGGTCTTCCCCTTGGTCTGTTCCCCTCGATCTTACCAGTTGTCACCAAGTTCTCCAAATCATTTCTTCTCATAACATGCCCAAAAAATTGTGACTGTCTACGTCTAATGTCTCTGATCAGTTTACGATCTTCATTTGTTTCTTGAAGGACTTGTTCATTGGTCTTTCTGGCTGTCCATGGTATTCTTTGCATTTTCCTCAGAAACCACATTTCTACAGCCATCAGATATTTTTCAGCCTGGCTGCTCATTGTCCAAGCTTCACATCCATATAAAAGTACAGGTTCTATGTAGCATCTCAACACTCTTTTTCTCGTTTCAATTGACATCTTTTTATTGGTCAGTATGTTTTTCATCTTGCTAAAGGCTACTTTTGCCATGGCGATTCTTGTTCTAATCTCTTCAAGGCATCTCCCATCAGATGTTATTACTGTTCCGAGGTAATTGTACCTATTCACTTGTTGAAGAGTATTCCCATTTACTTGTATATTACACTGTGGTATTTCGTTCTTCTTAGTGACGACCATAATCTGTGTCTTTTTACACACTACTACTATTAGCACTGGACTGATTTATGCGTGTTGGTTAGCTTATCCTATTACCAGTGTCCCTCGCCAACAGGCAAACCCACTCCGACTTCAGAAGTATTTGTAATTTATGTCCCCAAGTCAAGGACTAGAAGTGGTTCCAAATTGCTATATGTAGCCGGGGCGCAGTGTTGGGGTGAGCGCCCAACATTGCTTAAATACCCCAATGGCTCGTGAATACATAACCTCTGCAGCAAAAGTCCAACTCCTGGCCTTCACGTGGCGGAACTGTTTTAACTAACAGGAGAAGGGGCGACGGCGAGTATCTGGCGCCGGAAAATAACCAGTGTGCTCTAGATGTGTATACACATACATGCATGTGCAGACACGTGTGTGCGTGTGTACACATCTAAACTCGAGTGAGACCACAGTCTGCTCTAGCAAAGGAAAGGTGCTGAAGACGGAGGCAACCAGCCAGGAGGCGCACCACAGAAATCAGGATGCCACGCAATTACGCAAAATGGAATATGTCGACTGCTGCTAAACGTTATGGTGCTCGCCCTGCTTTGGACCCCCAGGCAGGTGCAGTGCTGGGCCCTATGTCTCGAAAGGGTCCAACCCCAACTACTGGAGGTCCTTCTCAGATGTCCTGTGGAGCCAGGGGACATGAGAATAGAACAGCTGGCCATACTAAACTAAGACTTAAAATAATGCACTGGAATGCGGAGGGAGTCAGCAACAAAAAAGTAGAATTAGAAAACATCCTGGACAAAGAAAAAGTAAGCATATGTTGCTTGCAAGAAACTCACCTCAACGAAAATATAGCCTTCAAAATCAGAGGCTACCAGTGTTACCGATCTGACCGAAAGGACAGGCGAAAAGGTGGGATACTTACCCTTGTAAAAAATAACATCACTGCTTCCCAAATCAAAGTCCATATGGAAGGGGATGAGTATCAGACACTTAAACTCCCCTCTGCCGTGCGTCCACCTTGACGAGGTAGAGGGGCTTGAGCGTTCCAATGACCCCAAGAGCTATGCCGACGGTAGCACAGCTACTGGTAGGGTCACCCATGTCGGACAGGTCAAGGGAGAGGGACCAGACAAAGCGACGTGCAAACCTGCTGCCTTGTAGGTAGACTGGGGACAGTCAAAGGCTAGGGAAAGCATCCCGAACAAATGCTTGTCGAAATCGGATGTACTGAGCCACAGGCTTGACAAAGAAGTGCAACGTAACTTTATCATTTCATGATGCCACAGATGAAAATTAATCGTTATGGTGCTAATCCCGTGAAGTCCCATCAGGCGGTGATAGTGCCGGGCCCCCTGCCTCGAGGGGGTCCACCCATGACTACTGGTGGTCACCTTCCCCTGTGCTGTGGAGTCAAGGCACAGAGGAGTAGGTTAAGAGCTATTGACCAAATACCCCGGACACTCAACATACTACAATGGAATGCAGAAGGAGTTTATAACAAGAAAGCCTCCCTAACACAGCGTCTTCATAAAGATAGAATAGATGTGGCATGCATTCAAGAGACACACCTCAACGCCAATCGCACATTTTCAGTCGAGGGATATCAGGCCACACGTTTTGACCGCGAAGGACACAAAGGAGGAGTTGTAATACTTACACGAAATACAATACCTTGCAGCGAAGTATCTGTGATCTCTGACAACCAAACGGAAATTATAGGTGTTGATATAATGATAAAGGACGTGAAAATAAGAATTTACAATCTGTATAGCCCGGCAGATAAGGATCTTACACTCTCAAACATGGAAATAACTGACACAAATTGCATTATTGTCGGAGACTTTAATAGCCGTTCAGAAAGATGGGGATACCCAGATACTGACAAAAGAGGAGATGAAGTGGAGGACTGGGAAATAGACTCAAATCTCCATCTACTCAACAAAGCGGATGACACACCGAGCTTCTACTCCAGAAGATGGATTACCACTTCTACTCCAGACTTAGCTTTCTGCACAGGAGACATCCTCCACAAAATCGATCGCCATGTGCTTGACCAATTAGCAGGTAGTGACCACAGACCAATCAAGCTTGTAATAAATATGGAGTATGTTCCACAGGAGCAAAAGCCTTTGCCCCGTTGGAATTACAAACGAGCAGATTGGGACAGATTTTCCATACTAACAGACAAATATTGTGAAAACATAAATACACGATATGGCAACATGAAGCAAATGGTGGAAAGTCTAAACAGAGCAATAATACAGGCGGCCACTGAGTCTATTCCAAGAGGAGCGAGGAAAAATTACAAACCATACTGGACTGAAGAACTACAAATTTTGGAGGACAAAGTTGAAGATGCTAGGAAGACCGCAGAGAGAGAACAAACAACTGAAGCGAACATCTCTCTCAAAGCCATCTCAGCAAAATATAAAAGAACAGTAAATCAAACAACAAGAGATTGTTGGAGGAAAAAAACAGAAAACCTGAATTTTGACAGGGATGGAAATAAACTATGGAAACTAGTGAAAGCCATGAACAATGAAGGACCTAGAAACAAACAAATAACAATTAAACAAGGAAATGCCTTGCTTACAGGAAAAAAGGCTGCAAATGCACTAATGGAACACTATGCCAGTGCAAACCACATTGATATTACAGCTGAACAGAAGAAAGCAATCAAAGATAAACAGATACATCATAGATATACAGAGACAGCAGCAGAATATATGATGGCAAATCTAACAATGGAAGAAATCGAACAGGCAATGAATACCCTAAAAAAGAAGACATCACCAGGAAAGGATGGAATCACAAATGAAATGCTAATAGGACTAGGCACTAAGGCAAAAAAGAAACTACTAGCAGTCCTAAATTACAGCTGGAAGAGGGGAATAGTCCCACAGGCATGGAAGGAAGCTATACTAATACCAGTCCCAAAGAAAGGAAAAGACCTGGAAGAACCAAATGGCTATCGACCTATCAGTCTTCTTAGCTGTGTAGGAAAATTAATGGAACGCATTATCAATGGCAGGCTAACATGGCATCTGGAAGAAAACCAACTCTTAACACCTCACCAAGCAGGATTCAGAAAGTACAGATCCACTGAAGATCAAATAACCTATATAGCTCAGGAAATAGAGGATGCCTTCCAAGAGAAAAAGCACACACTAGCGGTCTGGATAGATTTAGAAAAAGCATTTGATAAAGTATGGAAGGAAGGACTGAAAGTAAAACTGCAAAAAATGCATGTTTGTGGGAAAATGTACAAATGGATCAGCCACTACCTTGAGAACAGAACTGCCAGGACAAAAGTACAAGGACAAACCAGCAAAATGATGCTATTGGAGCAAGGTGTCCCCCAAGGAGGAGTTCTTTCACCAACATTATTCCTAGCATATATAAACGACATCACGGAAAATTTTCCAGCCAGAGTACACACATCATCCTTTGCAGATGACCTAGCCATATGGACATCTGAAGAATATATTAGTACAGCTAACAGCAGAATACAGCAAGCCCTATTAGCGCTAGAGAACTGGTCAAAATCATGGCTAGTGAAGATAAGTGAGGAGAAAACAACATGCACAGTGTTCTCCCTCTCAACTAAAACTCAGCAACCTAAGCTGGTATTGAATGGAAAAATAATGCGCCATGAAGAAAATCCAAACTATCTAGGAGTCACCTTTGATCGTCGCCTGACATGGAAGACACAGGTTGAGAAAAATCGAACAAGAGCAAGGCAACGAATGGCAATCATGAAAAAGCTTGCTGGTACAACGTGGGGAGCAGATGAGAAAGTTCTCAAGAAGTTATATACTGGACGGGTGAGGCCAGTACTGGAATATGGCATTGCAGCTTGGGCAACAGCAGCTAAGTCAAACTTTAACAAAATAAGTAGAGTCCAAAATCAAGGAATGCGAATCATAACTGGAAGCCTGAAGACAACGCCTATTAATGAATTAGAAAAGATCACTTGTTTACAACCAATGCAGGATAGAAGAGATAGCAGAGCCCAGCAACAAGCTGAAAAATTTAGAAGATTGACAGACCACCCTATGTATAAAAGGTTTAGTGGTTTTGGAAAGGGAAGACTGAAGCGTAGCAACTTTGTAGAAACTGCAAAACGAAAGATTAGGGCAGATCCCATACTTAA
The DNA here is from genome assembly GCA_963921405.1 of Cepaea hortensis. NCBI lineage: Eukaryota > Metazoa > Mollusca > Gastropoda > Stylommatophora > Helicidae > Cepaea > Cepaea hortensis. The sequence continues at coordinate 73,800,034 of OY992889.1, forward strand.
CTTATCAACAGTCAAACCCATTTACAATGCAGACAAGTTCCCAGCTTGGAGACAGCAGCAACTGCCTGAGATGATAGAAAACATTCCTGGTATTGAGAAAAAGAACACTCAGCATGAAACCGAAAGAAGAGAAATAACCCTAAACTACATAAAAGAACATTACCCAAGCAGCAATTGGACCCATGCATATACAGATGGATCAGCCAAAAATTCAGTAGAGAATGGAGGAGGAGGAATTCTCCTAAATTTAAAAAATGGAGTGAAAAAAACACATTCAGTGGCAACTGGAAAGTTCTCAAGTAACTTCAAAGCGGAGGTAGAGGCTCTGAAAACTGCAGCAGAAATGCTCTTGATGGAGGAAAATAAAGAGACGCAAATAGCTATCTTCACAGATGCAAAGTCAGCTGTCTCAATACTGAAGAGCAAAAACAGCACAGAACTAGCTGACCTAAGAGCAGCACTCCATGGTCTATGCCAGAAATCCAAAAAAGTTATAATACAGTTGATCCCATCACATTGCAGTATACCTGGAAATGAAGAGGCTGACAGACTGGCAAAAGAGGGCGGACGACTACCACAACCTGACATAGACATAACCTATAACGAGGCAAAGAGGTTGATAAAAAGCACTTATAGAACCAAATGGGAATCAGAGCATCCAGGCCACCAGAAGGATGATGCATATTACAAGCTCGACCGAAGAGAACAAGTAGCAATCTTCAGACTCCGCACAGGACATAACAGGCTGAAATACCACTTGTTCAACAAACTAAAGATAGGAGATACAGATGAATGTAATTGTGGAACTGGTAAAATGACAGCTAAACATTTGCTGCAAGAGTGCCCAATATATGCAGAACAGAGAAAGATATTTTGGCCCACACCTGCTTCATTCGAGGACAAGCTCTATGGAGATATCAACAAGCTCAAGTCGACTGCAGCTTACTTTAACTGTATTCAGGTTAACATTTAAATGTACATGAAGAAGTATTTAGACTGCCACACTTCATACCACAGGCATGTCGGTTACACAAGCCTCCCAGAGGCATGAAATGGAATATTGCTTGGATAGCAAATCCATTATGTGGAAAGTCCGAATCGAAAGCTCACTGTGTGGGCTTCATAAAAGGTGGAAAAAGTGTCCTAGTGGCACAAAATGGTATATTGCTTGGATAGCAAATCCATTACGTGGAAAGTCCGAATCAAAAGCTCACTGTGTGGATGTCATCTGCACACTGCATTCTTCTGGCTTCTGGAAGAACAGCCTATGGTGAACGGAAGGCCCAATATACGGAAGTGAGGCTAAGCAGCCATGTGCAGGACGTGACGATTCCTTGGGTGAGCCCAGTACCAGAGCGCTGTGTGTTGGCTCTGCAATTATGGAAGCCTCCTTGGATGGCGGGGAATGCCCATGGTCTGCCCCTGCCTTCCCTTGAGGGCTGACCAGGATGCCTTTGGCTGTTCTATATGGGCCAGCTGGGATGGGAGATAACACCACAACAGTGAGAGTCTAACGTCCTAAGAAACCCCCCGGGAAGGTTAACCCGGTCAACAAATGCCCGCAGAAGTCGGATGTGTCGGCCTAACGGCGCAAGAACGCAGCTCTGCTGTAAACAGGCACAACGCAATCACGTCCGAAAAAAAAACTCCGGATGAACGAAGAAGAAGAAGACACTTAAACTTAAAACAGGCTATACAGACCTACATCTGATCAATTACTACTGCCCAAGTGACCGTCCACAGGCACTGGACACACTACCATTAACAGAAAAAATGATTGTGTGCGGCGATTTCAACAGCCACTCGCAGAGTTGGGGCTATGATCACATGGACCAGAGAGGAGAGAGACTGGAAGACTGGCAGGATGAGAATAGATTCATCTTGGTTAACAAGCCGTCCGACCCACATACTTTCTACTCAAGATCATGGCACTCTACAACTACACCTGACCTGGCTTTTCATTCACCAGACCTGGAGTGGAACATTACACGAATTGTTGGGAAACAACTAGGTGGCAGTGACCATCGACCAGTCTTTCTAACTGTAGAAAATGAGCTTGTAAGTGAAAGCAGCACCCTCTCGAGGTGGAACTACAAGAAAGCAGACTGGGCAGTGTACAAGCATCGCACCAGCATACTGGTTAGAAACCTGAACACTGAGAAAGACATAAATAAAGTAGTTGAAGAGTTTGGGAAATGCATACTACAGGCAGCGCGAGAAACAGTACCAAGAGGAGCCCGTAAACAATATAAACCCTACTGGAGTAATGAACTGGAACAGTTGCATAATGATGTGGAAGTATGTAGAAAGCAAGCAGAGGCCACACCCAGCCAAGAGCACCACAATAAATTCCAGCATGCAAAAGCCAAATTTCAAAGGGCCAAGCTGCAGGCTAGATGGAAAAGCTGGCAGGAAAAAACAGAGTCTCTGAACTTTGAAAGAGACACAAGGAAATTGTGGAAGCTAATAAAACAACTTAACAATGAGGGCACAGGGAGAAACTCAAAAATTGCACTACATAAAGATGGAAACATCTTAACAAGAAAGCAAGCAGCTGACCATTTTGCGGACTCATTCACACAAGATAGCAATATCAAAATCAGTCCAGAGAAACAACAAGAGATTCAAGAGAAACGGCAACATACAGGACAGAAGGAAATAGTACATGAGGTTCTGGAGGCACCCATCACAATCAGCGAACTGGAGCTAGCCATATCAAAACTGAAAATGAGAAAGTCACCAGGAGCTGATGGTATCTCCAATGAAATGATCAGGAACCTAGGAACAGAGGCCAAAGCAAAGCTGTTGCAGATCTTCAATAACAGTTGGACCTTAGGCAGTGTTCCACAAGCCTGGAGAGAAGCAATCATGATACCCCTCCTAAAATCAGGGAAAGATAGTTCCATTGCCTCTAGCTACAGACCAATTAGCCTCACCAGCTGTCTCTGCAAAACACTGGAGCGCATCATCAATCACAGACTGCAGTGGTACATTGAAAGTAAAAACATCCTTGTGCCACAGCAGGCTGGCTTTAGGCAGTGCTACTCTACGGAAGATCAGACAACCTACCTCTCTCAAGAAATTGAGGATGCATTCCAAGAGAAGAAGCTGGTGCTTGCGGCATGGATAGATTTGAAGAAAGCCTTTGACAAAGTCTGGAAAGAAGGTCTGATGAATAAACTGAGAAACTGCAAAGTCAATGGAAGAATGTACAAATGGGTGAAAGCATACTTGCACAACAGAAGAGCCCGAGTACAGATAGACGGACTAAAGAGCAAGAAAGTACTACTGCGTCACGGAGTTCCCCAGGGCGGAGTATTGTCCCCCACACTCTTTCTAATCTTCATCAATGATCTCGTTGCTAATCTACCGCATGGAATTAAAGCCGCAATGTATGCCGATGACCTGGTTCTATGGAGCACAAATGAACATGCATCAGTGGCCACCAGATTACTACAAAGAGCTGTAGATACATTTGTTGCATGGGCAAATAGATGGTGTGTCAGCATAAACACTGACAAGTGCAGCACCACCCTATTTACCCTCTCTCCAAAACAAAAGGCAGGGACCATCCAGATAAATGGAACACCCCTACGAGAAGATAAAGAACCAACATACCTTGGAGTAACATTTGATGGCAGGCTGACATGGAGAAAGCACATCAACAAAGCAGCAGCAAAAGCCAGAAGGAATATAGCCATCCTGAGAAAGCTAAGTGGAACCACATGGGGAGCCAGTGGGAAAATACTTAGCAAAGTTTATCAACAGAGCATACGACCACACCTGGAATACGGGTCAACTGCATGGTGTTCGGCAGCAAAAACCACACTACAAGAGCTGGACAAAGTGCAAAATCAAGCACTTAGAGTCACCACAGGAGGGATGAGATCAACCCCTATAGTGGAAATGGAGAAGATGGGGAGGACACAAGCACTGAGTGAGCGCAGAGATACGAAAACGCTAATACAAGCAGAAAAGTTCCTCAGCTTGCCAGGCCACCCTATGAAGAACAGATTTGAAAACCTAGCTATGGGGTGGTTGAAAAGAAGTAGTTTTATCCACCAGGCCAAATGACTCTGCAGAGAAACCACCGATCTGCCCACAGTTGGTATCCCCCTAACAACTATTCCAGAGCGAACTCCATGGAAAGATGAGCATAGACTATCATTACAAATCCAGACAAAAGTGAGAGGAATATTTGACAAGGAAGATCAGAACAGTGTGCAGCGCAGAACAGCCACTCTCAGCTTCCTTGATGAAGAATACCCACAGGACCTCTGGATCCGAGTCTACACAGATGGGTCAGCACAAAATGCTATTCGAAATGGAGGAGCGGGAGTGTACATAGAATACCCAAATAATACCAGGGACACAGCTAGAGTACCGACAGGAAAGTACTGCCATAACTACGATGCTGAAATTGAGGCAATCAAGATAGCAACAGAGAAATTACTAAATACCAGCAATGGTACACAACCTGTGGTGCTATTGACAGATGCAAAATCAGTACTCGAGGCGCTCCTGTCTGGGAAATTGCCAGTACTAAGGACACTACTTTCTGAACTTAGCAGTCAGCATAAGGTCACCATACAGTGGATACCATCCCACTGTGGAGTACCCGGGAACGACAGAGCTGATCAATTGGCTAAGGAAGGAGCCAAAGAAGAACAGCCTGATGTGCCTGTAACATACCACCAAAAGAACAGAATGATCAAATCAGTCAGAAAGCCACCAAAACCTGCTCAAGATGACTACCACGTTATGGATAGACCAGAACAAGTCATTATTCTGCGCCTCAGAACAGGGCACAATAGATTACGCAACCACATGTATACAAAATTCAAGATTGGTGAAACAGCCATGTGTACATGTGGATTGGCGTCACAGACAGCAGAGCACATACTCCAAGACTGCCCAAAATATAACATATCTAGGCAAACCTTCTGGCCTAGAGAGACGACAGTGGAAGATAAACTCTATGGACCGCTGTGTGAACTGAAAAAGACAGTTCAATTCATACAAGAGACAGCACTGCAGTTATAGACATATTTCAAGCGAACGAAAGAAGAAGAAGAAGGACTAGAAGTTACATTTTAGCCCAACTGTCTGGTATAGGGGTTGTACCCCTTACCACCAAATGTTTACTAACGCATTTTCTTATCCATTTGGCCATGCTGACCTGTCGGAGACTATAATAGCCGCTCAGAAAGATGGGGATTCCCAGATACTGACAACAGAGGAGATGAAGTGGACTGGGAAATAGACTTTAATCACCATCTACTCAACAAATCATATGACACACCAGTCTTCTTCTTTAGAAGATGGTGTACCACTTCCACTGCACAGAAGATATCCTCCACAAAATTGATTGCATGTGCTTGACCATTGTAATTTAGCAGACAGTGACCACAGACCTATCAGACTTGTAATGAATATGGAGTATGTTCCACAGGAGCAAAAGCCATTGTCTCACTGGAATTACAATGAGCTGATTAAGATAGATTTGCCATACCAACAGATATTGTGAAAACATAAAAACATGACATGGCAACGTGACACAGATGGTGGAAAGTCTAAACAAAAATACTACAGTTGGCTACCGAGTGCATTCCCAGGTGAGCGAGGAAAAATTACAAACCATACTGGACTGAAGAACTATAAATTTTGGAGGACAATGTTAAAAACGCCAGGAAGACAGCAGAGAGAGAGAGAGAGAGAGAGAGAGAGAGAGAGAGAGAGAGAGAGAGAGAGAGAGAGAACAAACATCTGAACCGAACATCTTTCTCAAAGCTATCTCAGTAAAATACAAAAGAACATTAAATACCATGGCATCTGGAAGAAAAACACCTCTTAAGTTCATACCAAGCAGGATTAAGAAAGTACAGATCCACTGAAGATCAAATAACTTGTATAGCTCAGGAAATAGAGGATGCCTTCCAAAAGAAAAAGCACACACTAGTTGTTTCGATAGATTTAGAAAAAGCATCTGATAAAGTCTTGAAGGAAGGACTGAAATAAAACTGTAAAAAATGCAGGTTTGTGAGAAAATTTACAGATGAATCAGCCACGACCACGAGAATAGAACAAACCAGCAAAAAGATGCTCTTGGAGCAAAGTGTTACCTAAGGGGGAGTTCTTTCACCAACATTATTCCTAGCATATGTACGTACGTTGCAGAAAAGTTTTACATTACAGAAAAACTTTCCAGACAAAGGTTGAAAAAAATTTGAACAAGAGCAAGGCAAGAATGGCAGTAATGAAAGAGCTTGTTGATAAAACATGGGGAGCAGATGAGAAAGTTCTCAAGAAGCTATATACTGCATGGGTGAGGCAATGTGGCATTGCAGCTTGGGTAACAGCAGCTAAGTCAAACTTTAACAAAATCAAAGAATGCAGATCATCATAACTGGAAGCCTGAAGACAACGCCTATTAATGAACTATGTACAGTGGATCCCATCACATTGCTATATGCCTGGAAATGAAGAGGCTGACAGATTGGCAAAATAGAACTGATGACTACCTCTACCTGATATTGACATAAAATCTGTGTGTGAAGCAAAGAGGTTTATAAAAAAAAAACTTATACAGGGTGCATTTTTCAATGACTGTGCAGTGTTTGAAAATATTGCTGTTCCAAGTTTTGTATCTACCTGTTATGTTGCATGAACTCCACAGAGGGTGAATACAAAACTTGGAACAGCAATATTTTCAAACGCTGCACAGTCATTAAAAATACACCCTATAGTATCAAGTGGAAATCGGAGCATCCAGGCCACCAGAAAGATGATGCACGTTACCAACTTGACTGAAGTGAACAAGTAGCAGTCTTCAGACTCCGCACAGGACATAATAGGCTGAAATACCACTTGTTCAATAAACTAAAGATAGGAGATACCGATGAATGTAATTGTGGAACTGGTAAAATGACAGCTACACATTTGTTGCAGAGTGTTAAATATATGCAGAATAGAGAACATGACTTTGGCCTACACCTGCTTTATTTGAGGACATATGGTGATGTCAACAAGATCAAGTAGACAGTTGCTTTCATTAACTATATTCAGTTTGACATCTGGAGGTGTATGAAGGAGAAGAATGTCCCTGACCTGCCACATCTCATGCCCCAGATATGTCCCAGTGGCTAAGAAATGGAATTTTGCTTGAGTAGCAAACCCATTATGTGAAAAGTCTGAATCAAAAGCTTATTATGTGGACGTCATCTGCAGACTGCATTCGTCTGGTTTCTAGAGGAGCAGCCTATGGTGAAAGGAAGGCAAAATATACGGAAGTGAGGGTAAGCAGCAATGTGCAGGACATGATGATTACTTGGGTGAGCCCAGTACCAGAGCACTATGTGTCAGCTCTGCAATTATGGAAGCCTCTTTGGATGGTGGAGAATGCCCATGGTCTGCCCCTGCTTTCCATTAAGGGTTGAATGACATGCATTTGGCTGTTCTAAGCAGACCAGCTGGGACATCTCATGTAAATGGAGTGATGAAGATGACACCACACCACCGAGAGCGTGGTACGTCCAATAAAATAATGCAGAAAGGTTAATCCAGTCAACAAACGTTCAAAGAAGTTGGATGTATCAACCGAAAGGTGCAAAATATCGCAACTCTGCTGTAATCAGGGACAGCACATTTATGTCCAAAACAAACATTTCTGACAAATGAAGAAGAAGAAGATGAACCATTACAAACTTGAAAGTAATCTCATGTAAGGTATTTCTGAAATGGATGTGTTAGAAGATTAGAAGATTCACATGTGTATGATGTATTAGAAGATTCACATATGTGTGATGTATTAGAAGAATCCCATATGTTTGATGTATTAGAAGATTCAAATATGTGTGTATTAGATGATTCACATATGTGTGATGTATAAAAAATTCACATATATATGATGTATTAGAAGTTTCAGATATGCATGATAGATTAGAATATTCACATATATGTGATATATTAAAAGATTCACATATGTGTGGTGTATTAGAAGATTCACATATGTGTGATGTATTAGAAGATTTACATACATGTGATGTTTACTGTCTCGTTATTCTCAACCATGGCAGGCCGGGTGCCAGGTTTCACTGATTAATATGTCAGCAAGTGAATATAAACATGTTTATGAACCATAAGTATTTTAAGGTTTTTTTTAGAAATTGGAGCCAGTTGCCAGCCTCAAACCAACTCCTCAGTTACTCCTTATATATACATAGACTTTAGGTCATAGTGTCAGTATCTATTGCTTCCCTTATGGGACGTTGTTAACAGTCAGATGTGCAATGACAATTTCTTATCCTCCGCCTCATCCCCCTCCTATCTAACTCCTTTTGCTCCCCCTCCTTCAACTCCTCCTTCTACTCCTGCTTCTTCATTTCTCCTCATCCTCTTTGTATTATTCTTCTTCTCCTCCTCTTCCTTCTTCTCATCAATGCTTACCCAATGCTTATTCCCACCTTCATTCTCAAGTTCTCGAATGATGACATAATACTTCTGCATGACTAAAGTCTGCACTTGATCGTGACCATGTCATTTTAGCATATTGGGGATAAATTAGAACTTGTTTAATTTAGTCGATGGATCAACATCACATAAGTGCTCCGATTTACTCCTAACTCAAGTTTGAGTCCTCAAAAGTTTGAAGCTCAGTCACGAACTCCGTAGCACCGGCGAGGATCCTGAAAATACTTTGGGTAGATTTTTAATTCATAATTTTGCCTGGAAAGCACCGCTAGGCTACTCTTTTTCGATTTCCAACTGCCAAGGGATTTTTTACGTGCGCAACAATACACACGGGCGTCGATCTCACTACCCAGAGATCAGGGGAAATTTTGTTACTAGAAACCCACGTGGAAAAATCCCGGCCCTCACGAGGGCTTGAACCTGGGACCTCCAGCACTCGAGGCGGACACCATACCTTGAGACCACTCAACCCCCAAAATTAGAAAATTCAAATGTGTTTTGCTCTCCATCGGTGTTATGTATTTTTAAGATGTGCCACTCAAGGCATCTTCCCCAAAAACCTGTTGAATCTTCCGAATGGTTTCCACCTGGGTAACACTAAGCTTTTGGCAAAATTTGATGCAATACTGCTGTTTATATGTTTCAGCATGAGAGCTAGTGCACTTACATATCAAATATCACCCATACTGAAACATCCAAATATACCCATGTCCACAAAATGACGGATAATAAACAGCATATTCACACCAACCGCATGCTACCAATCTCAAACTTTATCCAAATCACAATTTCGCAAAATCAACACCTGTGAGATGGGATGCCTGAGGAGAGCTGCCAACTTAACAATCCGAGACCGAGTAAGAAATGCTGTTATCAGACAGACAGTGGGATCAACACCTTGTGCCACATTTGTTGAGGGACGGAGGATCGGGTGGTTTGGCCATGTCGTTAGAATGCAACACCAGCAACTACCATCACTGGCCTTACATCAAAGATCATCTGTGACGAGACCAAGAGGACGCCCAAGAAGAAAATGGATTGACAACATCAAAGACATTGTACAATCACACGGAATGACACTATCCAGTGCCGCCCATCGGGCGCTGGAGCACAATTTATTCCTCCCCACGACGCTCGACGGTAGAAGTGGAAGATGATAATGATGATGACGACTGCTGTTTAAGTTGTTCCAGTTTTTTGTTAGTAAAAAAAAGACCCCTGGCGCTGGACACAGATTGAAAAATCTTGTTAGTATAACCAGACACTACCTTGTCTGGAACCCACATGGTGAACAAAATAGCGGAAGGCCTCAAAACACACGGAGAAGAGAATTAAATACAGAGGTGGACAATATGGGAAGAACATGGTGGAGCTGCAGGAGATAGCCACAGATAGGATGGGATGGTGGGTTTTGAGAGCCTATGCCCCGGTGGTGGTTAAAGGGCAGAAAAAGAGGAATGTTAAATCTCATTCCATGCAGGATTGAAATTTATAATAATGTAACAACTAATTTCACACAGGATTGAAATACAGTAATGTAAAATCTTATTTAACACAGGATTGAAATTTATAATAATGTAACAACTAATTTCACACAGACTTGAAATATAGTAATGTAAAATCTTATTTAACACAGGATTGAAATTTATAATAATTTAACAACTAATTTCACACAGGATTGAAATATAGTAATGTAAAATCTTATTTAACACAGGATTGAAATTTATAATAATGTAACAACTAATTTCGCACAGGATTGAAATATAGTAATGTAAAATCTTATTTAACACAGGATTGAAATTTATAATAATGTAACAACTAATTTCACACAGGATTGAAATATAGTAATGTAAAATCTTATTTAACACAGGATTGAAATTTATAATAATGTAACAACTAATTTCACACAGGATTGAAATATAGTAATGTAAAATCTTATTTAACACAGGATTGAAATATATAATAATGTAAAAGCTAATTTCACACAGGATTGAAATATAGTAATGTAAAATCTTATTTCGCACAGGATTTAAATATAGTAATGTAAAATCTCATTTGACACAGGATTGAATTATACCAAAGTTAACTCTCATTCCATACAGGATTGACATATCTTCTTCTTCTTCTTCAGCGTTCCGAGCCATTGAGGTTCTTTGCTGCAAATACAATCCGTCTCCATTCGTCTCTCTGGTGGACCTTCTCTTGCCAGTCGTTGATTCCAAGTGCTTGTAGGTCTGTACATGTATTATCTCTCCACCGCCTTCTTGGTCTACCTCGGGGTCTACGGTCATTTATTTCCTTGAGTGTAAGCGAGTTTTGTTTCCCTATTATCTTCCATTCTTTCTATATGCCCCAGCCATTGTAGTCTATTAGCCTTCATGATACCAGTGATAGGATTGACATATACTAATTTAAAATCTTATTTCACACAGGATTGAATCATATAATAATGTAAAAGCTAATTTCACATAGGATTGAAATATAGTAATGTAAAATTTCATTCCATACAGGATTGAAATATACTAATGTAATCATTCATTCCACAGAGGATCTGGTTGAAGCAAACAATGGTTTTGGAATGCAGGTAGCCTCAGATATTGATGAGAGAAATCGCCTGTGGAAAGCCAGACATGAGATGGTCTATGCCTGCACCTCTCTTATTCCAGGCTCCAGGGTAATGCACACGATTTCTTTATATAGAGTTAATGCTGGCCTATGTGTCAATGTATTTAATTTAATAACAGTTACAAAGTCCAGATTATTAAAATCTGGGCCATTTAATAGTCTGAACTATTTGAACACTGGGAAATTTCCTCAGAAATGAAAAAGAAAAAGTGTCTTAGTGCCTGCAAGACTTCCACTTGCAAATGATGGAGATAAATCTTAGTTCTATTCTTTGAAACATCACATACATGCATATGATGCAGATACACCATAGTGTCAATCTTTGAAACATCACATACATGCATATGATGCAGATACACCATAGTGTCAATCTTTGAGACATCACATACATGCATATGATGCAGATACACCATAGTGTCAATCTTTGAAACATCACATACATGCATATGATGCAGATACACCATAGTGTCAATCTTTGAGACATCACATACATGCATATGATGCAGATACACCATAGTGTCAATCTTTGAGACATCACATACATGCATATGATGCAGATACACCATAGTGTCAATCTTTGAAACATCACATACATGCATATGATGCAGATACACCATAGTGTCAATCTTTGAAACATCACATACATGCATATGATGCAGATACACCATAGTGTCAATCTTTGAAACATCACATACATGCATATGATGCAGATACACCATAGTGTCAATCTTTGAAACATCACATACATGCATATGATGCAGATACACCATAGTGTCAATCTTTGAGACATCACATACATGCATATGATGCAGATACACCATAGTGTCAATCTTTGAGACATCACATACATGCATATGATGCAGATACACCATAGTGTCAATCTTTGAAACATCACATACATGCATATGATGCAGATACACCATAGTGTCAATCTTTGAGACATTATGGTGCAGATATACCATAGTTCTATTCTTTGAGACATGTACGTACACATGGTGCAGATATACCATAGGTCTATTCTTTGAGACATCGTGTACGTACACATGGTGCAGATATACCATAGTTCTATTCTTTGAGACATGTACGTACACATGGTGCAGATATACCATAGTTCTATTCTTTGAGACATCGTGTACGTACACATGGTGCAGATATACCATAGTTCTATTCTTTGAGACATGTACGTACACATGGTGCAGATATACCATAGTTCTATTCTTTGAGACATCATGTACGTACACATGGTGCAAATATTCCATATTTCTATTCTTTGAGACATGTACGTACACATGGTGCATATACCATAGTTCTATTCTTTGAGACATGTACGTACACATGGTGCTGATATACCATAGTTCTATTCTTTGAGACATCATGTACGTATACATGGTGCTGATATACCATAGTTCTATTCTTTGAGACATCGTGTACGTACACATGGTGCAGATATACCATAGTTCTATTCTTTGAGACATGTATGTACACATGGTGCAGATATACCATAGTTCTATTCTTTGAGACATTATGTACGTACACATGGTGCAAATATTCCATAGTTCTATTCTTTGAGACATGTACGTACACATGGTGCTTATACCATAGTTCTATTCTTTGAGACATGTACGTACACATGGTGCTGATATACCATAGTTCTATTCTTTGAGACATCATGTACGTATACATGGTGCTGATATACCATAGTTCTATTCTTTGAGACATGTACGTACACATGGTGCATATACCATAGTTCTATTCTTTGAGACATCGTGTACGTACACATGGTGCAGATATACCATAGTTCTATTCTTTGAGACATCATGTACGTACACATGGTGCAGATGTACCATAGTTCTATTCTTTGAGACATCATGTACGTATACATGGTGCATATACCATAGTTCTATTCTTTGAGACATCGTGTACGTACACATGGTGCAGATATACCATAGTTCTATTCTTTGAGACATCATGTACGTACACATGGTGCATATACCATAGTTCTATTCTTTGAGACATCGTGTACGTACACATGGTGCAGATATACCATAGTTCTATTCTTTGAGACATCATGTACGTACACATGGTGCAGATGTACCATAGTTCTATTCTTTGAGACATGTACGTACACATGGTGCATATACCATAGTTCTATTCTTTGAGACATCGTGTACGTACACATGGTGCAGATATACCATAGTTCTATTCTTTGAGACATCATGTACGTACACATGGTGCAGATGTACCATAGTTCTATTCTTTGAGACATCATGTACGTATACATGGTGCATATACCATAGTTCTATTCTTTGAGACATCGTGTACGTACACATGGTGCAGATATACCATAGTTCTATTCTTTGAGACATCATGTACGTACACATGGTGCATATACCATAGTTCTATTCTTTGAGACATCGTGTACGTACACATGGTGCAGATATACCATAGTTCTATTCTTTGAGACATCATGTACGTACACATGGTGCAGATGTACCATAGTTCTATTCTTTGAGACATGTACGTACACATGGTGCATATACCATAGTTCTATTCTTTGAGACATCACAGTTCTATTCTTTGAGACATCATGGACATACACATAGTGCAGATATAACATAGTTCTATTCTTTGAAACATTATACGAGGGTGAGTCAATAAGTAAGTCACACAGTAATGTGGGATGGCAGGTAAATGTAGTTGGTGTTTTCTACAGTTGTCATTAGGTGACAGCAACATCGAACTTTATATTCATGTTCGTCAGGTGGCGCTAGGTGTCTCATGCGCTTGCGCAGCGTATAAACGAAATGGCGACTGTACTTACGGAGTGTACAACCAAATAGCAACATGCTGTTGTGCGTTTTTTGTGGGCAAAAGGACTGCCTGCAAAGGACATTCATAAAGAAATGCTTCCTGTTTATGCTGACAAATGTTTGTCCCATAAAGCGGTGCATAGCTGGGTAGAAAAATTTTCTCAAGGACGCTCTAAATTTGTTGATGAAATCCAATCTGGTCGCCCTGGTGAGATTGCAGCAGAAGCATCCGTGCAGCAGGTGGAGGAGATGATTAGAGGTGACAGGTGAGTAACGATAGACTCTGTAGCATCTGCAATAGGGTGCTCACATGATGCAATTTGAAGAAAACGTCCAGAACTGCTGACTAGAGGAGTGTTGCTTCTTCATGATAATGCCAGATCACATACGGCTCGATCAACTCGGGGAAAATTAACCAACTAAGATGGGAAGTTCTGGAACATCCACCTTACAGCCCTGACTTAGCCCCTAGCGATTTCCACCTTTTTGGTCCACTGAAAGCCAACCATTGCGGGAGATATTTCGCAAATGACGCTGAAGTTGAATGAAAAGTGACAACGTGGTTTAGAAAACAGAGCACAAAGTTCTATGCAGCCGGTTTGGGAGGACTAATAAAATGATGGGATAAGTGCATCAATGTTGGGGGAAATTATGTTGAGAAATAAAGGGACAATGTATTTATAAAAATAAACTGGTTTGAAGTTGTTATCATATTTAATTTTCTACAGCTATTTGTGACTTATTTATCGACTTCCCCTCATCGTTCTATTCTTTGAGACAGCATGTACATACATATTGTGCAGATATAGCATAGTTCTATTCTTTGAAACATTATAGTTCTATTCTTTGAGACATCATGTACATGGTGCAGATAAACCATAGTTCTATTCTTTGAGACATCATGTACATGGTGCAGATAAACCATAGTTCTATTCTTTGAGACATGTACATACACATTGTGCAGATATACCATAGTTCTATTCTTTGAGACATCATGTACATACACATGGTGCAGATATACCATAGTTCTATTCTTTGAAACATCATAGTTCTGTTCTTTGAGACATCATGTACATACACATTTGGCAGATATACCATAGTTCTATTCTTTGAAACATGATAGTTCTATTCTTTGAGACATATTGTATGTACACATGGTCCAGATACACCATAGTTCTATTCTTTGAAACACCATAGTTCTATTGAGACATCATGTACATGGTCCAGATACACCATAGTTCTATTCTTTGAAACACCATAGTTCTATTCATTGAGACATCATGTACATGGTGCAGATATACCATAGTTCTATTCTTTGAAACATCATATTTCTATTCATTGAGACATCATGCTTTACATGAGTGAAGTAAAGTAAAAGACCCATTTCCATGCCTTGCTGCGTATTGGGTATCCTGTGCTGTCCCCAATTTGTATAGACCAATCAGCAGTCAGCAAGTGATGTAGTCAATATCATGTTTGTGACCTTTACTTCCCAGAACATGTCCTCATAACCATTGTAGGCTGGCTCAACCTGGCAGCCCAAGTCAATTTAACAAAATCTTTGCCTTGAACACATGACCTCCGAACCAGCAGGCAAGCATGCTGGCCACTGAGCTGTCATGGCTGCCATGCATATAAACATGGTGTAGATCAATCATAGCACTGGTTTTCAGGACATCAGGCACATAAACATGGTGCAGACAAGTTACAGTTTTGAACATTCAGTTGTCATGCGTAAGCAAACATGGAATTTGAACAAATGGTTTGAGTTATCCTATTGCAGATACTATTGTAAGGTTATGAGGTGTCAAGAGCTGACTTTTAAATTCAATACAGTCTTGCCCTAATTAGGTCACCAGTCTGAGAAGTTGGAGATAAATTGATTGATTGAGTGATTGATTCAAGTATCCATTCATAATATTCCAGGCAAACCCATAGATGCGCTGTCTCACACAGCCAGTTTCACAAGGTGCAGAAGCTAATCATTCCACTGACACTGGTTGTGGACACATTAAGTTAATCCCATCACACATTAAAATACCATTGAATGTCTGATTAGTTTGAGATAAATTGATTGAGTGATTAATTGATTCAAGTATCACATTCATAATATGTGATGGTCTGTCTCTCACAGCCTGTGTCGCAAGGTGCAGAAGCTAATCATTCCACTGACACAATGGTTGTAAACATGTTGACTCTGTCCTTTAATGCAATAAAATAGTATTGACTGAGTAGTTTGAGAAGTCACAATTAATGCTGGTGTGACTACTCTCTGTATTTCAGCCATATTCAACAGATGTGTGTGTGCCTATCTCAAACTTACCAGAGGTCATTGTGAAGACGAAAGAGATGATCAGTGAAGCTGGAGTTCATGGTAAGCTTTCACAAGTAGTCTCCACTTGATCTTTTACAGGGACATCATCCAGGGGCTTGTCCTGTCATCATCATTCAGGGGCTTGTCCTGTGCAGAGCTTTTCCCCCATAACTGTCGTTCCGAATATTCTCTATATCATAAGCCAGATATCCTGTTTCTATTGTTATATCATGTATCAGTTATGTTATTGTCATGTATCAGTTATCTTTACATTTTCAATCCATCTCTGACATGATTCTCTTCTTCACTTCACCGGTCAGCCTCCCTTCATAATGATCTTGTCCAGACATTCATGTCTTGTTATATTCCCAGAATATTTCAGTTTCTTAATTTTATGTGTCTTAATAACCAATCTTCTTCAGTACTGAGTTCTTTATTGGTTGATCTGTTTGTTCTCTGTTCTGTCCAAAAGATTGTTAAGTACTCTTCTGTAACGCTTATATCCAGCTTTATTGGTAGATCTGTTTGTTCTCTGTTCTGTCCAAAAGATTGTTAAGTACTCTTCTGTAAGGTGTATATCCAGCTTTATTGGTAGATCTGTTTGTTCTCTGTTCTGTCCAAAGGATTGTTAAGTACTCTTCTGTAACGCTTATATCCAGAGGCACATATTTGCTTTTCAGCTGACTTGTTGAATGTCCAAGTTTTACACTTATATTTTGCCACAGGAAATATGCATGCTCTTAGTGCTCTGACTTGTGTTGTTCTATCTGTTCGCATGCATCTGTATATGCGTTTTTCTATTCATTGAGTTTCTCAGTCA
The DNA here is from genome assembly GCA_963921405.1 of Cepaea hortensis. Taxonomy (NCBI): domain Eukaryota; kingdom Metazoa; phylum Mollusca; class Gastropoda; order Stylommatophora; family Helicidae; genus Cepaea; species Cepaea hortensis. Next base: position 73,817,072 of record OY992889.1, read on the forward strand.
TATATTGTGTTTTTATTTGTACTCCAGTAACAGCTCAGCAGCAGGCAACCCGCTATTCAAGACAACCCCCTTTCTCATTTGCTTTATCTGTTTATTATTCTTTTGTTTTTCTTGTTCGTTGATAGGCTTAAGTTGAAACATCTGCCTGTATCTGAATGTGTTTTTCCATTCATCGGGTTTCTTAGTCATATTTTGTGTTTTTATTTGGACAAAATACAAACTGTTTATCAGAAGCCCATAATAGTGCCCCCCCAGGACACCATGTGGATTGGAGTGGATTCACTCTAAGGGAGCTCTGGCTCCTGGACATGATGATGTACAAGTGCTTTGATAGGTTTGGAGGTTTTGGGACTGTTCTAAGAGTCTTAAACATGGGTGGAATTGGTACACTTCCATCACTCTTTCCTTTCTGTAGCTTGTTAACTGATTTTACACTCAAAATAAATAACAAAAATCAATGGACTGTGTTTTAACAGATGATGGTGTAAAGCAGAACTATTCAGGACAAGTAATGACAGCCATAGAAGACACCAGTTTACAAGGAACAATGGATGAACTGTTATATTTAGTTAGTGTCCATGAAGTCTTTGACTGGCCTTGTCTGAAACTCTAAAGCAGAAACAGTAAAACAGATGGCACATTCAGACATGACATCTAACATTAGAGTGGAAGTGGAGAGAGCCATTGCATCTCTTAGACTGCTTTCTGAGACTCTATTCACTAAGGCAGTCATCACAACCATCAGTCAACTCTCTGGAAGCTTCTATCAGGATATTTCTGACACAGTTGGTTGACACACATAAAGTCTCACTAGTGAAACTGAAGAAAGCCTCAGTTGATGCAGAGATGTTGATGCACTAAATTACTGTGTTCACCAAGGCCTCACCATCATATATTCTGTCCTCTTGGCATACAAACCTGTCCTAATTTTTCTAAGGTATAATATAATTTCTGTCCAAAAATAAAAGAAACTTTCAACATAGCATCAGAAGTAAGTAGGTCAGTGAGCAGGCTACTACACACATGTGTACCAGCGAATTTATTTTTAGCTTAACTATTCTGGTAGCATGGCATGACAGTTAGTTGTTGATGTACTTGAAGTAAAGTGAAAGCATATGAAGTAGACTTGGCAATGTTTGAAAAGTTCAACAACGAAGAATCTTGAAGGACAATGGATTTGCGGGAACATAGCTAGGCAAAGGGAAGGTCATTGCAGAACAGAATGAAGCACATCCAGACATGACATCTAGCATTAGAAAGGAATTGGAGACAGCCATTGCATCTCTTAGACTGCTTTCTGAGACTCCATTCTCTAATGCAGTCATCACAACCATCAGTCAATTCTCTGGAAGCTTCTGTCAGGATATTTCTGACACAGTTGGTTGACATGTATGAAGTCTCACATCTATAAGAGGTGAAGTGGCTGTGCTGCCCAGGATGTAGAAATGAAGAAAACGCCATTAACCCGACTCCAGGGAACCTCGAAGACTGAGCAAGAGATACACAATACTGTCTATAAATGACAGCCTGTTACATCAGGAAACATATATGAATGTCTACATGTGGCTAATGGAATCAGACACCCAGTTTGGCACTAGCAGGAAGGAATGAGGTAGAGGACAAAATAGATGTATGCGAAACCAACTGGTCACTGGTACTGCAAGTATCCATACTCTTTGATACCTTCTGAGGGAGACTGGGTATATGTGGACATGCCCTTAGTGGCTGTGATTTTGGTGTTGGATGACAAATCTGGATGTGCATGACAATCACTTCACCTTCACCACCCCTGTACAACACACTAGTCTGGCTAATGAAGGAAGGAATAGACCATATCTTCAATGTGATGAAGTCTGCCAGGATTTCTTGCTGCAAGATTTCAAAAGGATCACAACAATTCTCCATGATGATGGCATGTAACCAGTACCCATGTCTTGCACACCTTATTTAGAGAGCTCATGAGTATGATTAGAATTAGTGTTATTTTTCTACCAGGACGGAACTAAGAAATCACCCTTGCCTAATTTCATCAGTTTGCAATGCTGAACAGTTATGGCCATAACATGTAGCTACCCATATATAACAATTTTGAAAATGAGAAATTGGAAGAAACTATTAAAAGGCACAAGAAGGAAAATAACAACATGGTGGAATGGAGAGGTGAAAGGAGCAGTGACAGAATCTAAGTAAGGTTAGGATTATGTTCACCACAGAATAACAAAACCACATATCATCAGTGTAATCAAAGAAGCTAAAGCAAAATCATGGCAAGAGTGTGGTGGTGAAAAGAAAAAAAAGTTGACATGAAAGAAGTTACTGGAAATTCGGAAAGATAAGGTCCTGGAGAAACAAATGAGTTCTACGACCCAGTTAAAAATAATAAAATATGGAAATGGAAGAGAAATAAATGACGCGTGAATAATTCTGATGAGATGGTATCACAGTATGAATGTAAGAACTGAACATGAACTAAAATTCTAAAATCATCTCAGGTGCCATAGAAAATGCACCAACAAGTAAATCATCTGGAGTGGGCAATACACTGCAAATATAATTTGAACAACACATAAGTTTTTCAGTTGAATCTGTATTTAACAGGAGACATCAGAACATCTATATCTTGAAGAGAAAAGGTAGTAAAAGAGATTGCTTATAAATATGTTGGATTGGATTTATGGTCCATCGTCATGTCACATGTAACGGCTCATCAGTATTCAGACTTCTTCCTTTTCAGACCTTACTAGAAGGATCTCAACTCAGTACATGAATTTTATTTAGTACATTTCCGTCTGTGTATGTCGAGATTGTCAGCCCATCAGTTTTCTCTGTCACAAGCCACATTTAAATATGTAAAATGTATTACAAGCAGTGGCTGTGCTGTTAAAGATGGTGAGCTCTCTCACTGAATGCATAAAATCTTGTTTACCATGCACACTTTCAGGTCCAATAGTCGGCCATGTTGGCGATGGAAATTTCCATGTGTTTTTCCCCGTTGATCATGCAGACAAAGACACGTTTAATAAAGTCACTGATATTGCAAAACGCATGGCGTTGTGAGTACCATGCATAGTTTATATATGTTTTATTATACTCTTCAAATACTAAATATATCCATTGTGTCTGTTTAAACTGACCAGGTAAGCTTGTGTGAAAAAGTTGCAGATGATCTAGTAGCATTATCATTTTAAATGTTTACCGCCGTATTCTCACAAAGCTTTGTTTCTGTGATTTCAATTTCTTTTGCTACATAGTAACCAGAAAGCACATTACTGTACATCACATGTTTATGCATTAAGTGATGTGACACAAAATATGTACAATAATTTTAAATAATTAAAATTAAAATTAGAAATAAATTTTAAATAATTAAAATGTACAGTAAATTTACAGAAGTAATGCTGCATATTTAAATAAAAAGTCGACTGGGTCGACTTCATCGCACCAGGTTTTATCCCATATGGCTCGGTCTCTTTCTGCAGCGTGGAAAGCGTCGCACAAAGCACGAACTCCGTAACTTTTAGCGATGACCCACAGGAGTCTCCAAAACATTTTAAATCGTAAACCGAAGGGTGCGGCCCGGAATCGAACCCACAACTTTTGGAGCACGAGTCAAACGGCTTGACCACTTCGCCTGCATATTAATGTACAGTAACGCTATACATTAAATGATTTTGCACATTTGTGCTCAACAGATTAATATGTGGTAAGCTGCTCTAAAGTAAGAGAAAAGACAATACATTCTCAGCTCAATGATGGGAAACTCTCAACTACACCTCCAAGTGGTGGAGGACAAACAATGGACAACAGTGAGGGAAATGCAGATTAAGGGACAAACAATGGACAACAGTGAGGATAATGCAGATTAGGGGACAAACAATGGACAACAGTGAGGATAATGCAGATTAGGGGACAAACAATGGACAACAGTGAGGATAATGCAGATTAGGGGACAAATAAAGAACAACAGTGAGACAAATGCAGATTAGGGGACAAACAATGGACAACAGTGAGGATAATGCAGTTTAGGGGACTTAAGTTTCCATCAAAAAAGTAAATAGCACTGCACCTGAACAGAGCAGGGTGCTCACTTGTCTTGGCAGCTCGACATTTCTGTCAAAGGCAGAGGTCATCAACCACCCATTTGGATATTAAACTCAAGATGATATTGTCACATCTTCTCAAGAATAAATCTCTGGGCGGGCGTGTCACTAATCTGGGATTGACATGTGAAAGTTCATACCAGCCTTCAGCTTTAATAACCTGTCATGTTATGTCATATCTAAAAAAAAAATAATTTTGTTGCGTATCCCTTACGGGACGTTGCAGTCAACACCAGCATTTTCAGCTGCTGTTGATGTACTAGGCAAGTGTTACATTCAGTAGTTTGCCATTGCTTTCTGAACAACCGGCCCCTATACCTTTTTCATAAAAACCAGCACCGCTGTGTTTCAACCTGGGTATACGGGCTCACAAACCGCATCCGCAAACCCTTAGCCACAGAGACCGGCTTATCATATCTAAGCTAAACATTAAAACTCATTAATGCTCTCATTAATAGTTAGAAAATTAATATGTAGTTAGGTAGCAATGCTGACAAAGATGGAGAAACAGATAAGGATATTAAAATAAGAATACACAAGGGCAAGAGAAGCTTTCATAGCACTAAGAAACTTGTGGAAGTCAACAGAAATTAAAACTAGTTCCAAACTTAGGTTATTTAACTCTAACATTAAATTTCCGGGCTCCCTGGTGAAGGAGTTATTGACTTTCTCCGTAATCCCATATATCCACATTGGGTAACGCAACTGCGCGAGATTCGGTAGCGGATCACGTCGCGTTGGTTACTTACGGGGGTATGTGAGCCGGTCGCTCAGAAAGCAGTGGCAAATTACTGAGCGTAATCTTGCCAAGAAAACAACAGCAGTAGTAAAATGCTGGTGTTGATAGCGATGTCCTGTAAATGGGATATGCAAGGGGAAAAAAAGCATTAAATTGGTTCTGTTGTGTTGATCAGAAACATGGAGAAACAACAATTACTTATAAACTATAAACATTCATTAACCAATTCCTGCATAGAATAGGACTAAAATGGTGTGACAGAATCAATAATGCGGATCTTAGGGAGAGAACCAGATTCTAGTGAATCAAGAGATGGGAGAATGACACGGGCACTCGTAGGATACACTTTGAGAAAACCTGATAATAGTATCACTAGAAAGTCTTTTCGTTGGAACCAACAGAGCAAATGAAAAGAGGGAGACCTAAAAACACTCGGAGAAGAGAATTAAAGAGACACGGAGATGCATAATGTGGGGAGGACATGGAGCAGGCTGCAGGAGATAGCAAAAGATAATGGCTTAGCATGAGTTGGTTGATTTCCTGTGCTGCAGTAGGGAATCAAGGGCGGCAAAATAGGAAGAGATTATTACACTTTTAGTAACATAGTGCAATAATGTCCAACTTATTGATGTACAATAATCTTTCACATAATTGTCCAGCCCATTAATGTACAGTAATGTTGCACATTAAATATGATAAATATCACTTGCAGTCTTAGCTCAGTTTACTAGCTGCATTATTGTAATATTTAGTTTGTAGACATCTGCTAACTTTTCATTACACATTCTCAAGCATGAGTTATTTCTTTTGGTATTTTGTCCTTGTTTTTGCCAGAGACTAATACTGATCTCAAAACCACATACAATATCCACCAAATGGAATTTGAAAACCACAAGAAATACCCTGCATGAAGAATCTTAAAATCACATGAAATACCCAGCATGTAGAATCTTAAAAACCACATGAAAAAACCCACCATATTGCGAGCAATTTTGACAGGTCAGCGTGAAACTGAACAGCCAAAAGAAGTAACCCCTTAGTAGTTTGCTGTAGATTGGACAAATTGAACTGAATCTATTTTCTAAAAGCTTCAGCGACTTCAGCATAAACTCTGCATTTTTGTCATCAGCTTTTGTTGTAGGCCATGTAGGTGATGGCAATTTTCATGTGGTTTTACTCATGACCAAGAATCCAGAACAGGTGGCTTTGAACATGAGCTTAGCTAAGCGTATCGCTGAGTAAGTAGCTTGGTGTCTCCTGCAGTCACAGAAACTAACATGCTTGCTTGCTTTTTACCCAAGTATATTGTAGTATATTGTGTTGTTTATTAGATTAGTGAAGCATTTCTGTATATTAATCTGTTGAGCACTAATGTGCAACATTATTTAATGTTTGTTTATTGAAGATCATCATCATTGCTCTCCGAACAGGTTCATAGGTTCTCCAATCTCCTCCTTAACATCTCTGCAAGGGTATATCCACTGATTGTACCAGTTCCCCCTCTGCTGTGTGTCCACCGTGATGAGGTAGAGGGGCTTGAGTGTTCCAATGACCCCAAGAGCTATGCCGACGGTAGCACAGCTACTGGTAGGGTCACCCATGTCGGACAGGTCAAGGGAGAGGGACCAGACCAAGCCACACACAAACCTGCTGCCTTGTAGGTAGACTGGGGACAGTTAAAGGCTAGGGAAAGCACCCCAAAAAATGCTTTTCGAAATCGGATGTACTGAGCCACAGGCTTGACAAAGCAGTGCAACGTAACTTAATTCATGTCGTCACAAATTAAAATTAATCATTATGGTGCTAATCCCGCGAAGTCCCATCAGGCGGTGATAGTGCCGGGCCCCCTGCCTCGAGGGGGTGCACCCATGACCACTAGTGGTCACCTTCCCCTGTGCTGTGGAGTCAAGGCACAGAGGAGTAGGTTAAGAGCTATTGACCAAATACCCCGGACACTCAACATACTACAGTGGAATACCGAAGGAGTTTATAACAAGAAAGTCTCCCTAACAAAGCGTCTTCATAAAGATAGAATAGATGTGGCATGCATTCAAGAGACACGCCTCAACGCCAATCGCAGATTCTCAGTAAGAGGATATCAGGCCACACGTTTCGACCATGAAGAACACAAAGGAGGAGTTCTAATACTTACACGAAATACAATACCTCGCAGCGAAGTATCTTTGATCTCTGACAACCAAACGGAAATTATAGGTGTTGATATAATGATAAAGGATGTGAAAATAAGAATTTACAATCTGTATAGCCCAGCAGATAAGGACCTTACACTCTCAAACATGAAAATAACTGACACAAACTGCATTATTGTCGGAAACTTTAATAGCCATTCAGAAAGATGGGGATACCCAGATACTGACAAAAGAGGAGATGAAGTGGAGGACTGGGAAATAGACTCAAATCTCCATCTACTCAACAAAGCGGATGACACACCAAGCTTCTACTCCAAAAGATGGTTTACCACTTCTACTCCAGACTTAGCTTTCTGCACAGGAGACATCCTCCACAAAATCGATCGCCATGTGCTTGACCAATTAGCAGGTAGTGACCACAGACCAATCAAGCTTGTAATGAATATGGAGTATGTTCCACAGGAGCAAAAGCCTGTGCCCCGCTGGAATTACAAACGAGCATATTTGGACAGATTTGGGACAGATGATAGACATGATAGTCAGCTTAAAATTACCTCAATAGACAATCAAAATTACTGTGCGAATATGTATATAATATCACTACTGTCCACAAGCTATAAGATACTATCCGCAGTATTACTAAATAGACTAAAACCATATTCAGAAGACATATTAGGTGACTACCAGGCGAGTTTTAGACAAAACAGATCAACAATAGATCAGATATTTATCTTATGACAAATAGCTGAGAAAAATTGGGAATATAAAAGAGATCTCCATAACATTTTTGTGGATTTTAAAAAGGCTTATGATAGTGTCCATAGGAATAGTCTATGGAATGCTATGCAGGAATTTGGAATACCAAGGAAGTTAATCAACATGACCAGACTATGCATGGAAGATACTTATAATATAGTAACATATAAAGGCAGGAAATCAGACCCTTTCCAAATAACATCTGGCTTGAAACAGGGTGATGCACTATTGCCGTTACTCTTCAGTCTGGCTCTAGAGAAAGTTGTAAGGAAGGTAAAGGAGGACTGTGATATTGGAGGAACATCCAAGCTGCTTGGTTATGCAGATGATATAGATATTATAGGGGAAAATGAACAAAAGACATTGGAAATATTGACTCACTTAAAGGAAAAAGCTCAACAGATGGGGCTGGTTATCAACCAAGATAAGACAGAATATATGGTAATTTCAAGAGAAGGAATGGCTAAAAACTCTGGCCACATACAAATAGATAATATGACCATTAAAAGAACAGAAATATACAAATACCTGGGTACAATCTTCAACTGCTCCAACATCATAAGGGAAGAAATACAAACTAGAATCAATTCTGGAAATAAGATATACTATGCACTACAACATCTACTAAAAACAAATGTGTTATCTCGTAACACCAAAATCATAATATACAAAACACTGATCAGACCAGTTGTGCTGTATGGCTCTGAAACCTGGAGTACAACGAAAGGAGACAAAGCCTTATTACAAACCTTTGAGAACAAAGTTTTAAGACGCATCTTTGGACCCATTAGGGATACACAAAGTGGAGAGTGGAAAAGAAGAAGTAACAAAGACATTTATGATCTGTTTAAGTCCCCGCTAGTCACTGGTATCATGAAGGCTAATAGACTACAATGGCTGGGGCATATAGAAAGAATGGAAGATAATAGGGAAACAAAACTCGCTTACACTCAGGAAATAAATGATCGTAGACCCCGAGGTAGACCAAGAAGACGGTGGAGAGATAATATATATACAGACCTACAAGCACTTGGAATCAACGACTGGCAAGAGAAGGTCAACCAGAGAGACGAATGGCGACGGATTGTATCTGCAGCAAAGAACCTCAATGGCTTGGAACGCTGAAGAAGAAGAAGAAGAAGAAAGATATGTGTATAATTCAGCTTGAAGGATTTATCTCGTTAGTTTACTTCGTGTTGCATGATTTCTTCAGTATGTGCCTGACGAGATGCAGCAAAATATGCCAGGCAATAAATAATGCAATCTATTGTTTGTGTCTTGGTTATTCAAATTCATTACTGGAAAACATCCAGTATCATTAAAATTCTTTTTTTCATAATTTAGATTGTCATTGCGATTTGCAGATGATTTTCTGTGCAATTTAAATATATGAGTATGTTTGCGTGTTTGTATACATTTAGGAGAGAGAGAGAGAGAGAGAGAGAGAGAGAGAGAGAGAGAGAGAGAGAGAGAGAGAGAGAGAGAGAGAGAGACTGTTACATTTGTTTAACTCTTCCCTGGCTTCCAACCTACTGTACACTCCATCATGTAGCAGGTCCTATGCAGAACACCATTCTCATCATGACCCACTGGAATGACTCTTGATCCTTTGCCAGTTCCCCTGCCTCCTGTATTCTCATGCCCAAGGTTCTATGGTTAGTGTTCATTAATGAACAGCCATTATGGCTTTGGCCATGGTGGTGCAGTGGCTAGCACCCTTGCCTGCTGGCCCAGTGGTCACGTCTTCAAATTCCCATGCAAATGAGGATTTACAAAACAAATTGACCTGGGTGATTAGATGGGTTCTAATCTGCACCAAGGTCGAATTGTAAACCTGAGCTCCCAGGTTGACCCAGCCTAAAAGTGGGTTCCAGGAAATGTCTTGAGAAGTAAAGGTGGCTGATATAATACTGCTGACATCACCCACCCAGTGCTGACATCACCCACCCAGTGCTGACATCACCCACCCAGTGCTGATATCACCCACCCAGTGCTGATATCACCTGCGGAGAGAGGGATCATACTGCATGGGCAACAAATGGTCTCTGCATTTCAGCCCAGGCTTTGTGCTATTCAGCCCAGGCTTTGTGCTATGGAGAGGTATAACTCCATTCCTGCTACCACCATGGGTTGTAGTTATGCCGTTTTTGTAGCACAACATCACCCACCCAGTGCTGATATCACCCACCCAGTGCTGACATCACCCACCCAGTGCTGACATCACCCACCCAGTGCTGACATCACCCACCCAGTGCTGATATCACCCACCCAGTGCTGACATCACCCACCCAGTGCTGATATCACCCACCCAGTGCTGATATCACCTGCGGAGTGCTGACATCACCCACCCAGTGCTGACATCACCCACCCAGTGCTGACATCACCCACCCAGTGCTGATATCACCCACCCAGTGCTGACATCACCCACCCAGTGCTGATATCACCCACCCAGTGCTGATATCACCCACCCAGTGCTGACATCACCCACCCAGTGCTGACATCACCCACCCAGTGCTGACATCACCCACCCAGTGCTGACATCACCCACCCAGTGCTGACATCACCCACCCAATGCTGACATCGCCCACCCAATGCTGACATCACCCACCCAATGCTGACATCACCCACCCACTGCTGACATCACCCACCCAATGCTGACATCACCCACCCAATGCTGACATCACCCACCCAGTGCTGACATCACCCACCCAATGCTGACATCACCCACCCAGTGCTGACATCACCCACCCAATGCTGACATCACCCACCCAATGCTGACATCACCCACCCAATGCTGACATCACCCACCCAGTGCAGACATCACCCACCCAGTGCTGACATCACCCACCCAGTGCTGACATCACCCACCCAATGCTGACATCACCCACCCAGTGCTGACATCACCCACCCAATGCTGACATCACCCACCCAGTGCTGACATCACCCACCCAGTGCTGACATCACCCACCCAATGCTGACATCACCCACCCAGTGCTGACATCACCCACCCAGTGCAGACATCACCCACCCAGTGCTGACATCACCCACCCAATGCTGACATCACCCACCCAGTGCTGACATCACCCACCCAATGCTGACATCACCCACCCAGTGCTGACATCACCCACCCAGTGCTGACATCACCCACCCAGTGCTGACATCACCCACCCAGTGCTGACATCACCCACCCAGTGCTGACATCACCCACCCAGTGCTGACATCACCCACCCAGTGCTGACATCACCCACCCAGTGCTGACATCACCCACCCAGTGCTGACATCACCCACCCAGTGCTGACATCACCCACCCAGTGCTGACATCACCCACCCAGTGCTGACATCACCCACCCAGTGCTGACATCACCCACCCAGTGCTGATATCACCCACCCAGTGCTGACATCACCCACCCAGTGCTGACATCACCCACCCAGTGCTGACATCACCCACCCAGTGCTGACATCACCCACCCAATGCTGACATCACCCACCCAGTGCTGACATCACCCACCCAGTGCTGACATCACCCACCCAGTGCTGATATCACCCACCCAGTGCTGATTGGTCTGTGAAAATATGGGGCTAGCACCGTGTGCTCCACACACCTTAGTGGCTGTAAAAGTGTCAAACGGGAAAATCCTGTTTTTTTCCCCACCCTTTTCTCAACTACACTGAGATAAAGTGGCAGAAATTAGATCTTTAAGTTGCTATATTTGTAAAACATCCTTAATTGAATTTGGATTCCGCTCTACCCAAACTCACTGTCTTTGTCAGTGATAACAGTAAGTAACCTGTCTTTTGCCATCCTGCTTCCTTGCCAGCTAACTTGTTAACCATTTAAAATTAGTTTTGTTACGTTTGAGTGTGAATACTTTAACTGTTAGCAAAACTGGATTAATCACTTAATGTTTAAATATTGTATTTTGTGTGTTGGGGGTGGGGGAGGGTTGGGTGATTGAGTGAAAGGTATAGTCATAAATGAGTAACCTATTAATGAGCAGTATAAATTTCTCATTTATTCAGTATGCAACAGTCACAATTGAAAGTACACCAGCCCTACAGTTAATTGCTTTCTGTTCAGTCGCATGTTAGTTTTGTGTGTGTGAATCATGGAGTACCGCCTGTACTAAACTGAGGTGAATCATTGGGGAGACATTTGATAAATGTGCTTTCATGTGGCTATGATGTCATTTCGCTGACATAACAATGTAATAGCCTTGATATTTCATTCATTCAACATGTCTCATTTCCCACACAAGAAACATATGAGTTCATTCACTAAAGCAATCTAGGTGCACAAGTTTGCCAAACATGTACACTATACAGGGTTATTACAAACAAAATACTTTTAGTATGTTACACAGTTATGTTATGGGGTCTTTGCAGATGAAATAAATATTTTAACAGATTACAGGGTTATTACAAATGAAATATTTTTAGTATATTAGATGGTTACTTGAAATGAAATATTTTAGTATGTTACAGGGCTATTACAAGTGAAATATTTTAGTATGTTATAGGGCTATTACAAATGAAATATTTTAGTAAATTACAGGATCATTACATATAGAAATTTAGATATTAGATATAGTTTGATGAAGAAAGACACTAATGTTGTATTTAATATATATTGCATTTAGTAGGCCTAAGATATATCTTATGTATATTGTTTATAGTAGGCCTAGAATATATATATATATATATATATATATATATATATATATATATATATATATATATATATATATATATATATATATATATATATATATATATATAATATATATATATATATATATATATATATATATATATATATATATATATATATATATATATATATACACTAGGTGACCCGGCCCGGCTTCGCCCAGACCTTGTGGGGAGCATCTCATTTAATTCATATAAGTAGTCATATAAGTTCCCGTTCCCGTTACCGACTGTCTGTCTGTCTGTCTGTCTGCCTGCCTGCCTGCCTGCCTGCCTGCCTGCCTGCCTGCCTGCCTAATCATTTATTGGTTGCAGTTAGAACAACCTTAGATAAACGAAGACCAACTTACAAAAAGCATTAGAAAGAGCACTTGAAAGATCTTTACATCTTCCCCTACAATTAACTTGGGTAAATGGAGCAGCGGCAGCAGCAGCAGCAGAAGAAGAAAAAGGAGGAGTAGGAGCTGGGAGGAGGAAGAGGGAGGTAGAGGAGGGAGGAAGAGAGAGGAGGAGGAGGGAAGAGGAGGGAGGAGGAGTAGTAGGGAGGAGGAGTAGTAGGGAGGAATAGGAGGGAGGAGGAGAGATTAGGAGAGAGGAGGGAGGAGTAATAGGGAGGAGGGAGAGGGAGGAGGGAGAAGGATGGAGGAGAAGAACGCAGGAGGAGGAGGAGGGAGGAGGAGGAGGGAGTAGGAGGAGGAGGGATGAGGATGAGGGGGAGGAGGAGGGGGAGGAGGAGGAGGAAGGAAGCGGAGTGATTAGGAGGAGGGTGAGGAGGCAGGAGGAGGAAGAGGGAGGGAGGAGGAGGGGGAAGAGGGTAGGAGGTGGAGGAGGGGAGAGGAGGAGGATTATAACGCATATGCCTGTAGATTTAATAATGGCTGAAGGTGTTGCATGTCTTCTTAGAGTTGGCGACAGTGTAAAGAAATATAAAATCTTCAAACTTGATAGAGATAAGGTAACTATTATTTATTTATTCTTTAAGCATAAAAAGATGAGTTACAATGTTATGCATTATGCATTATTTTTATGAAAACTTTGAAAATGCCTTAAAGATTGTATCACTATTTATTATAACTCATATGCCGGTATATAACTATAGACAAAGAGTTTATAAATCTTTGAAAACGATGCAACAATATGACTATAAGTTATACAGAAAAGTTATGCCCCTTGAAATAACTTTTACAGCTGTATATAAATTACAATGTAAAATGAAAAATTAAATAATATTAAGTAAACAGTCGATTTCACACTAAAAAAATACCACAGTGGGCTGCGCTGGAATGAAAGGAAGACGTGTAGAAAATTTCATCTCAATCGGATGGGCCGTTCGCGAACGCATAAAGGACATACAGACATACCCACACACATCCTGTTTTATATATAAGATACTAGCTGACCTGGCCCGGCTTCGCCCAGACCCCAATGGGGAGCATCTCATTTAATTCATATAAGTAGTCATATAAGTTCCCGTTCCCACTGTCTGTCTGTCTGTCTATCTATCTGTCTGTCTGTCTGTCTGACCCGGCCCAGCCCATGGTGGAGAGCATCTCATTTAAATCATATAAGTAGTCATATAAGATCCCGTTCCCGACTATCTGTCTGTCTGTCTGTCTTGGGTAAATGGAGGAGGGAGGAGGAAAAGGGAGGTGGAGGAGGGAAGAGGAGGGAGGAGGAGACAGGAGGAATAGGGAGGAATAGGAGGGAGGAGGGGGGATTAGGAAGAGGAGGGAGGAGTAGGGTGGAGGAGGAGGGGGAGGAGGAGGGAGGAGGAGAACGCAGGAGGAGGAGGAGGAGAGGGAGGAGGAGGGAGGAGAGAGGAGGCAGAGGGAGCAGGAGGAGGGAGAGGGAAAGGGAGGAGGAGGGAGGAGAGAGTGGGAGGAGGGAGGAGGCAGAGGGAGAAGGAAGAGAGAGGAGGAAGAAGGAGGAGGGGGAGGAGGAGGAATGTGAAGGGAGGAGGAGGGATGAGATAGAGGGAGGAGGAGGAATGTAAAGGGAGGAGGAGGAGGGATGAGGAGGGGGAGGAGGAGGAGGGGGGAGGAGGGAGGCGGAGGAGGAGGAGGGCAAAGGAGGAGGGCGAGGAGGGAGGAAGAGATAGGCGGAGAGAGGAGGAGGAGGAGTAGGGAGGAATAGGAGGGAGGAGGAGGGATTAAGAGAAGGAGGGGGAAAGGGGAGAAGGAGGAGGGAGGAAGAGGGAGGAGGATAGAGGAGGAAGGAGGGAGGAGGGTGAAGGAGGAGGAGAACGCAGGTGGGGGAGGTGGAGGGAGAAGGAGGAGGGAGGAAGAGGAAGGAGGAGGAGGAGGAGGAGGAATGATGAGGTGGGAGGAGGAGGAAGAGGGATGTGGAGGAGGAGGGAGGAGGTAGAGGGAGGAAAAGGGAGGAGGGAGGAGGAGAAGGGAGTAGGAGGGATGAGGAGAAGGGAGGGGGAGAAGGAGGAGGAGGGAGGTGGAGGGAGGAGGTAGAGGGAGGAGGATGGAGGAGGAGGGAAGAGGGAGGAGGAGGAGGGGGAGGAAGAGGGAGGAGGAAGAGAAGGAGGGAGGAGGTAGAGGCAGGAGGAGGAGGGAGTTCGCCATTCCGAATTCATACTCGTCTAGGTTCTGTGATTTCGGTCCTTCCATTGATTGTTCTTCCCTTCTACACGACTGTAGATAACTTCCTTACACATAAAAAGATGAATTGTTATTGATATTGCCGTGGCATGGAGGCATATATATCAGCAACAGAGTTGAACGCCTACGCCAGCCGGCACGGCACTTGATGATGATGATGATTGCCGTGTGACGATTCTGTGTAGTCACGTCATTTTCTTCCCTTTCCCTAGCGTTTTGGTTCGGGGATTCTTTCATCATCATCATCATCATATATTTACGTACATATTTTGGGAATGGGAGGAGGGAAGAGGAGGAAGAAGAAAAAAAAATACGACAGTTGGCAGCGCTGGAATGAAAGGAAGGCGTGTAGAAAATTTCATCTCAATCGGATGGGCCGTTCGCGAACGTATAAAGGACATACAGACATACAGACATATCCACACACATCCTAATTTATATATAAGACTAGCTGACCCTGCCCGGCTTCGCCCAGACCCTGGTGGGGAGCATCTCATTTAATTCATATAAGTAGTCATATAAGTTCTCGTTCCCGTTACCGACTGTCTGTCTGTCTGTCTGTCTGTCTGTCTGTCCGTCCGTCCGACCGACCGACCGACCGACCGACCGACCGACCGACCGACCGACCGACCGACCGACCGACCGACCGACCGACCGACCGACCGACCGACCGACCGACCGACCGACCGACCGACCGACCGACCGACCGACCGACCGACCGACCGACCGACCGACCGACCGACCGACCCCGACCGACCGACCGACCCCGACCGACCGACCCGGCCCGGCCCGGCCCGGCCCGGCCCGGCATCGCCCAGCTCCTGGTGTGAAGCATCTCATTTAATTTATATAAGTAGTCATATAAGTTCCTGTTCCCGACTGTCTATCTGTCTGTCTGTCTGTCTATCTGTCTGCCTGACCCTGTCCGGCTTCGCCCAGTCCCTGGTGGGGAGCATCTCATTTAATTCATATAAGTAGTCATATAAGTTCTCATTAAATTCATACAACAAAAAAAGTAACTTAAAAGAATGTCCTTCCACACACCATCCATTATCTTTAATGAAAACTCTTTCTAATCACCTGCATGACTACAGTAACTTCTTAAGCAAAAAAAGATGAGTTACAATGTTATGCATTGTGCATTATTTTTATGAAAACTTTGAAAATGCCTTACAGATTGTATCAATATTTATTATAACTCATATGCCGGTACATAACTATGGACAAAGAGTTTATAAATCTTTGAAAACGATGCCACAATATGACTATAAGTTATACAGAAAAGTTATGCCCCTTGAAATAACTTTTACAGAGTTAGGTCCCCTGAGATATATGAAATTATAATGAAAAATGAAATAATATTGGGTAAGCAGCCGATTTCACACTAAAAAAATATGACAGTGGGCTGCGCTGGAATGAAAGGAAGGCGTGTAGAAAATTTCATCTCAATCGGATAGGCCGTTCACGAGCGCATAAAGGACATACATACATACAGACAGACAGACAGACGGAGATCCTAATTTATATATAAGACTAGCTGACCCGGCCCAGCTTCGCCCAGTCCTTGGTGGGGAGCATCTCATTTAATTCATATAAGTAGTCATATAAGTTCCCGTTCCCGTTACCGACTATCTGTCTGTCTGTCTGTCTGTCTGTCTGTCTGTCTGTCTGTCTGTCTGTCTGTCTGTCTGTCTGACCCGGCCCGGCATCGCCCAGCTCCTGGTGTGGAGCATCTCATTTAATTCATATAAGTAGTCATATAAGCTCACGTTCCCGTTCCCGACTATCTATCTGTCTGTCTGTCTGTCTGTCTATCTGTCTGTCTGTCTGTCTGTCTGATCCGGCCCGGCTTCGCCCAGCCCCTGATGGGGAGCATCTCATTTAATTCATATAAGTAGTCATATAAGTTCCCGTTCCCGACTGTCTGTCTGTCTGTCTGTCTGTCTGTCTGTCTGTCTAATCATTTATTGGTTGCAGTTAGAACAACCTTAGATAAACGAAGACCAACTTACAAAAAGCATTAGAAAGAGCACTTGAAAGATCTTTACATCTTCCCCAACAATTAACTTGGGTAAATGGAGCAGCGGCAGCAGCAGCAGAAGAAGAAGAAAAAGGAGGAGTAGGAGCTGGGAGGAGGAAGAGGGAGGCGGAGAGAGGAGGAGGGAAGAGGAGGAAGGAGGAGGAGGAGTAGTAGGGAGGAGGAGGGATTAGGAGGAGAGAGGAGGAGGATGAGGCAGGAGGAGGTGGGAGGAGGAGGAAGGAGAAGGAGGGAGGAGAAGAATGCAGGAGGGGGAGGGGAGGGAGGAGAGGGAGGAGGAGGGAGATGGAGGAGGTGGAGGGAGAGGGAGAAGGAGGAGGGATGTGGAGGGAGGAGAAGGAGGTAGAGGGAGGAGGAGGGAGGAGGAGGAGGGAGTAGGAGGAGAAGGGAGGAGGAAGAAAGAGGAGTGATTAGGAGGAGGGCGAGGAAGAGGAAGGAGGAGGAAGAGGGAGGAGGAGAAAGAGGGAAAGGGAGGAGGAGGGGAAGAGGGTAGGAGGTGGAGGAGGGGAGAGGAGGAGGAATATAACGCATATGCCTGTAGATTTAATAATGGCTGAAGTTGTTCCATGTCTTCTTAGAGTTGGCGACAGTGTAAAGAAATATAAAATCTTCAAACTTGGTAGAGATAAGATAACTATTATTTATTTATTCTTTAAGCATAAAAAGATGAGTTACAATGTTATGCATTATGAATTATTTTTAAGAAAACTTTGAAAATGCCTTAAAGATTGTATCATTATTTATTATAACTCATATGCCGGTACATAACTATGGACAAAGAGTTTATAAATCTTTGAAAACGATGCCACAATATGACTATAAGTTATACAGAAAAGTTATGCCCCTTGAAATAACTTTTACAGAGTTAAGTCCTCTCGCTGTATATAAATTACAGTGAAAAATTAAATAATATTGGGTAAGCAGCCGATTTCACACTAAAAAAAATCACAGTGGGCTGCGCTGGAATGAAAGGAAGACGTGTAGAAAATTTCATCTCAATCGGATGGGCCGTTCGCGAGCGCATAAAGGACATACGGACATACAGACAGAAGGAGATCGCCTTTTATATATAAGACTAGCTGACCCGGCCCGGCTTCGCCCAGTCCTTGGTGGGGAGCATCTCATTTAATTCATATAAGTAGTCATATAAGTTCCCGTTCCCGTTACCGACTATCTATCTGTCTGTCTGTCTGTCTGTCTGTCTGTCTGACCCGGCCCGGCATCGCCCAGCTCCTGGTGTGGAGCATCTCATTTAATTCATATAAGTAGTCATATAAGCTCACGTTCCCGTTCCCGACTATCTATCTGTCTGTCTGTCTGTCTGTCTGTCTGTCTGTCTGTTTGATCCGGCCCGGCTTCGCCCAGCCCCTGATGGGGAGCATCTCATTTAATTCATATAAGTAGTCATATAAGTTCCCGTTCCCGACTGTCTGTCTGTCTGTCTGTCTGTCTGTCTGTCTGTCTGTCTGTCTGTCTGTCTGTCTGTCTAATCATTTATTGGTTGCAGTTAGAACAACCTTAGATAAACGAAGACCAACTTACAAAAAGCATTAGAAAGAGCACTTGAAAGATCTTTACATCTTCCCCAACAATTAACTTGGGTAAATGGAGCAGCGACAGCAGCAGCAGAAGAAGAAGAAAAAGGAAGAGTAGGAGCTCGGAAGAGGGAGGTGGAGGAGGGAGGAAGAGGGAGGAGTAGGAGGGAGAAAGAGATAGGCGGAGAGAGGAGGAGGAGGGGGAGGAGGGGAAGGAGGAGGAGTAGTAGGGAGGAGGAGGAGGAGGGAGGATGAGGCAGGAGGAGGGAGGAAGAGGTGGGAGGAGGAGGGGAGGAAGAGGGGGGAGGAGGGAGAAGGAGGGAGGAGAAGAACGCAGGAGGAGGAGGAGGGAGGAGGAGGAGGGAGAAGGAGGAGGGAGAAGGAAGAGGCATGTGGAGGGAGGAGAGAGGATGAGGAGGAGAGAGGATGAGGAGGGAGGAGGAGAAGGCGATCTCCGTCTGTCTGTATGTCCGTATGTCCTTTATGGGCTCGCGAACGGCCCATCCGATTGAGATGATATTTTCTACACGTCTTCCTTTCATCCCAGCGCAGCCCACTGTCATATTTTGTTAGTGTGAAATCGGCTGCTTACTCAATATTATTTAATTTTCCATTTTTCATTATAATCTCATATATTTCAAGGGACCTAACTCTGTAAAAGTTATTTCAAGGGAATAACATTTCTGTATACCTTATAGTCATATTGTGGCATCGTTTTCAAAGATTTATAAACTCTTTGTCCATAGTTATGTACCGGCATATGAGTTATAATAAATAATGATACAATCTTTAAGGCATTTTCAAAGTTTTCATAAAAATAATGCATAATGCATAACATTGTAACTCATCTTTTTATGCTTAAAGAATAAATAAATAATAGTTACCTTATCTCTATCAAGTTTGAAGATTTTATATTTCTTTACACTGTCGCCAACTCTAAGAAGACATGGAACAACTTCAGCCATTATTAAATCTACAGGCATATGCGTTATAATCCTCCTCCTCCTCTCCCCTCCTCCACCTCCTACCCTCTTCCTCTTCCCCTCCCCCTCCTCCCTCTCCCTCCTCCATCCTCCTCTTCCCTCTTTCTCCTCCTCCTCCCTCCTCCTCCCTCTTCCTCCTCCTCCTTCCTCCTCCTCCCTCTTCCTCCTCCTGCCTCCTCGCCCTCCTCCCTCCTTCTAATCACTCCGCTTCCTTCCTCCTCCCTTCTCCTCCTCTCTCCTCCTACTCCCTCCTCCTCCTCCTACGTCCTCCCCCCTCCTCCCTCCTCCTCCTTCTCCTCCTTCTCCTCCTTCTCCTCCCTCTTCCTCCCTCCTCCCTCTCCTCCTCCCTCCTCCTCATCCCTACTCCTCCCTTCTCCTCCTCCCTCCTCATCCTCTTTCCTCCTCTCTCCTCCTCCTCCCTCCTCCTCCCTCCACATCCCTCCTCCTCCCTCATCATCCTCCCTCCTCCTCCTCCCCCTCCTTCTCCTGCCTCCTCCTACTCCCTCCTCCTTCTCCCTCTTCCTCCTCCGTCCTCCTCCCTCCTCCTCCCTCCTCCCTCCTCCTCCCTCCATCTCCCTCCTCCTCCCCCTCCTCCTCCTGCGTTCTTCTCCTCCCTCCTTCTCCCTCCTCCTCCTCCTCCTTCCTCCTCCCTCTTCCTCCTCTCTATTACTCCTCCCTCCTCCTCCTCCTCCTCCTCCTCCTGCCTCCTTTTCCTCCCTCATCCTCCTCCCTCCTCCTCCTTCCTCCTCCTCCTTCCTCCTCCTTCCTCCTCCTTCTTCCTCCTCCCTCCTCCTCCTCCCTCCTCTCTCCTCCTCCTAATCTCTCCTCCTCCCTCCTATTCCTCCCTACTACTCCTCTTCCTTCCTCCTCCCTCCTCTTCCCTCCTCCTCTCTCCGCCTATCTCTTCCTCCCTCCTACTCCTCCCTCTTCCTCCCTCCTCCACCTCCCAGCTCCTACTCCTCCTTTTTCTTCTTCTGCTGCTGCTGCTGCCGCTGCTCCATTTACCCAAGTTAATTGTAGGGGAAGGTGTAAAGATCTTTCAAGTGCTCTTTCTAATGCTTTTTGTAAGTTGGTCTTCGTTTATCTAAGGTTGTTCTAACTGCAACCAATAAATGATTAGACAGACAGGCAGACAGACAGACAGACAGACAGAGAGGGAGGGACAGACAGACAGACAGACAGACATTCGGGAACGGGAACTTATATGACTACTTATATGAATTAAATGAGATGCTCCCCATCAGGGGCTGGGCGAAGCCGGGCCGGATCAAACAGACAGACAGACAGACAGACAGACAGACAGATAGATAGTCGGGAACGGGAACGTGAGCTTATATGACTACTTATATGAATTAAATGAGATGCTCCACACCAGGAGCTGGGCGATGCCGGGCCGGGTCAGACAGACAGACAGACAGACAGACAGACAGACAGTCGGTAACGGGAACGGGAACTTATATGACTACTTATATGAATTAAATGAGATGCTCCCCACAAGGTCTGGGCGAAGCCGGGCCGGGTCAGCTAGTATATATATAAAATAGTCAGGTTTAGTCAGATATAACTGAGCTACTGTATAACATTAGACAGTACTACCTAATACCTGCTTTCTGTTACCACCGAATGTTGGGCGGCACCCACCAAACCCAACACCTCACATTGTGCCAACGGTTCTGGGTGGAGGAGTGCAATTGGGAGGGTTCAAGCCTTATCTTAGTGTGAGGAAATGCAGCCTAAAGACTAAGTGTCATGGCAAGGCAGACCAGGCTCTAAGTTCTTGTTTGGCAACTGATCTAGGATTAACGCTCCAACAGATGGACAATTAGAGCATTGCTTTGCTGATCTTGCAGCTGGTTTTGTTCCAGATGTATTGGTGTTACTTTTCCTCTAAACTAGGCAGTCAGAGAGAAGGATCATACTGCATGGGCAACAAATGGTCTCTGCATTTCAGCCCAGGCTTTGTGCTATTCAGCCCAGGCTTTGTGCTATTCAGCCCAGGCTTTGTGCTATTCAGCCCAGGCTTTGTGCTATGGAGAGGTATAACTCCATTCCTGCTACCACCATGGGTTGTAGTTATGCCGTTTTTGTAGCACAATGTAACAAACTATCATCTCTCAAAACGGCAAGGTGCCAGTCAGTCATCGCATATAGTAGGCCAAGAATATTTTAATAAGTATGGCACAGAGTAGGTCTAATGTTGTATTTAATATATATATATATATATATACTGCATATAGTAATCCTACAACATATTATATTGCACATAGAAGACCTAGAATATATTTAATATGTATTGCACAGAGTAGGTCTAATGATGTACATATTTAATTTATATTACATACAGTAGTCCTAGGATATACTTAGTATATATTGCACAGATTATATCTATGTTATATTTAATATAAATATTGCATATAGTAGGCCTAGGATATTTAATAATATTGCACATAGTATGTCTAATGTTGTATTTAATATATTTATATAGTGCATATAGTAAATCTAGGGTATATTTAATATATATTGCACAAAGTATGTCTGTAGTATATCATTGCACAGAGTATGTCTGTAGATTATCTAATGAATATTGCACAAGCTTATGTTTAAAATATTGCACACTGTATATGAAGGTTATGTTAATGTTCTATCTGTGAATGTGTTTTCAGGCTAGGGATGAGTATGAACGGGACCTGCACCGGAGAGCATGGAATTGGTCTTGGAAAGAGAGAGCTTCTTGTCAAGGAGCTTGGTGAGCATGGTGTGCAGATAATGAAACAAGTTAAACAGGCCTTTGACCCTAATGGCATCATGAACCCTGGAAAAGTCTTTTTCTGATATCAAGGAATCTTTTGATTGTTGTGCATACAAGTACATTTGTAGGACAATGTTTCTTTTCATAAAAGCAGTTGTAAAATAAGTTGTGAAAAGTTGTAGCAGAGAAAATGGGTTACATTCATATAAAATATAATTGTCAGTAGTGGTTGTGAAGTCAGCACTATTTCTTATAGTCAGTTTCTTTCATTGATACTTAAAAGTTATATCCTTGTGTAGCATTGAATAGCTTCCAGATACACAATTGTCAAGCAGACAGGGACTAGATAGATCTGTGCCAACACATCACAGATGGCAGATAGATATGTAGACTGTTCTCAACAGTAACATTATAAAGTCTAATTAATTTAGTTGTTTATTAACATGATTTTGAATAACGAAGAAACAAACCATAGATTGTACGATTTATTGCCTGGCATATTTTGCAGCATGTTTTTTTTTCTTTTTATAAACTTTTTCCTAGTATATAGGTTAATTTGTTTGTAAAATACTGACAGAGTGGTTATTACCTTGTTACCACAAGATCTGTGTCTGTACAATTTATTCTTGTTAATGTACAGTGGGGCTTTAGTGTTCCACCGGACTCTTGCACTGATCAGTACAGATGTGATTTGTTGTTGTGAATTTCTGTATGTTATTATATACACTTGTTTAGAAAGTTATCTATGCAGTATATTATGCAGACTTCTTTACAGATGTATGATGATATTTGTTGATACATAATATATGTATTGTATTTATCTCTAAATGTCTGAGTGCTGGCGGACTCATAAATAAAGAAAGAAGAGTAACTCCGCAGAAAACTTTGGCTGCAAAATCCAACCAGTCACGAACCAGGCTATAAAGGTCTTGACCTTGGTTGGTTGAGGGCCTATAACTCCATTGGGAGATGAAAGGCAGATTTATCTCTAGTGTGGGTGATATACATTTCACCATAGAGCTGGCACGACAGGAGGCTTCTGGTTGTCAGAAGAGGACACTGCTTTGGTGAATGTTTCAACCTCTATACCTTCTAGACACTTTCCGAGGCAAAGTACAACTGGGTTATGACTCCTGGGTGTCTTTCTCCTGTTGAGCATTTGGACCCTGATTTCCAGCTTTGAGTGTGTCCCATCACCCTCTTACAACAAGATGGTTGAGAATATTTTGCTGAGTTAATGCTTTTCATGTGAAGATCTCTTCTTTTTTTTTCAATTACAGTGTTTTATTGTAAACTTTTGGAGGAGTTTCAGAGCAATGTATTAGTATATTATCTGTTTAATAATATTATGGAATTGGCTGTAATATAATTTTGTGTGTGTGACATAGCTATAGGTTATGTATTCCTGTTTTGTTTGCACTGTTAATTGCATTCTACTTTCTTTTGTTTTCCTGTTCTTATTCTTTGTCTCTCTCTTTCGGCAACCTGTGAACTATTCAGAAATGCACTGTTGTGAATGTGTGTTGACCAGACATGTCCAGGCTGATTACTTCTCATTTGCAAGTCAAATATCTGTAATATAGTTGTCATGAGTACCAGTGTAGCAACTAGCCACCAGAGACTGTAATATAGTTGTCATGAGTGTCAGTGTAGCAACTAGCCACCAGAGGCTGTAATACAGTTGTCATGATTGTCAGTGTAGCAACTAGCCACCAGAGACTAATAAGAATGAATGTGAAACCACTAAAATGAGAACTGAAGAAAAAAGAAAAGTAGAGCCTGTGACATGGACAAATTCAACACAACAAAATAGTCAGAAAAAATATTTGCTGTGATCTGAGAACAATTGTTGGAACTTTGCTTGGATAATAAATAACATGAATATCAAATGGAATATCTTTTAAAAAACAGACAGCATTACGGATAACATTGACAACAACATTTAGTACAACAAAATAAAAGAAGGAAAAAAATGGCAACTGTACAGACTGTAACACATTATCAAAACAAAAACTAGCAGATTATGTCCATAATCATGAGAGCAAAAGAAAATAATGAAGAGTAGCTGTAGATGACAGTTTGAGTTTATGTCATCTTCAGCGAAATGAAAAACTTTGAGAGAGAATGATCAAAGCATTGTGAAAGTGGGATGACAGCTCCAGACCTTCTACACTTAGAATGATAGAGAAAGTACCCTAGTCTTCTGTGAGGAAAAAAAAAAATAGAAAAAGATGAAAAGAATCCAAGAGCCATAATCAAACAAGCATACATGATGTATGTCTGTACAGGGAATATTTACAGCTATTTCCCAATAATCTCAGTCGGGTTGGTTTTCACATTGATCTGGTGATCTTACTACATGACACCTATTGGTACTGTTGAGTGCGAACTGAACATGTTATTAATATAGGGTCACCGCTCAACAACTACAAAGAAATGAGTGCAGAGCATCATGCGGACTGCCGGCACTGAGGCTGGTTACTGTGATGAAACAAACTGTTGAACATACAGGCAATGAAAAGTTAACACACAGCTTTAATACTTTACACTAAACAGTTCTTAGATGGCCCTATTTGTTACTGTATGAAACATATAGATTTATTTTGCAAATAAAATTAAAATGCTTTCAAACATATATAAACACAGTGTAGATAGGCCTTGTTGTTATCTTTAAAGACACTACTAATTTTGCTCAAAACAAAACAAAAGACTGTTTCATTGAACTTTGTTAATGTACACTGGACATTGTAAATATACATTGGACATATTGTTTAACACTGTGTGTATCTGTACTGACAGCATTATATACAGTTGACTTTGAGCTCAAGTAACCATTTATAAATATTTATTCAGAAGGTCAGGCTTTATTTATTTGTCTGCATATATTCTTTTCACTTTATATCATTAGTTAACCAGCATTATAGTCAGATTTGTGGATTGTTTGGACATTTTGTGACATTTTCTCACATGGTTTAGGTCACAGTGGTTTCCAAATTGATGTTTACCATGGCTGCATTTACAGAAAGAAAACTTGCTAGTGTTGCATTGGTTTGTATGGATGGAAAATATTTTCAGTAGTTAAACACCAGAACCTTATAGTTGTTTATTCTTATCATATAACATAACAACTAAATATGCCCTCACATTGTTATGATTACATCATATACATACAGACCTCATATTTACTTTTGGAATATGAATTTGTAGGGAAATAAATCTAAACCATTCATTATCTTTGAATCTCCACATATGCCAGCCTGTCCCACTTCATCACTGTGGGACTTCTCATAGTCTGGGAAGCACTGATTTATGTACCAGCAAGCTTTCATTTTGTCCATTTGATAGTTTTCAGGAGATTATATTTGCTTTACAGCCTTACCAAGGTATACATGTCTAATAACATTTTTCAGGAAGGTGTCTAATAACATTTTTCAGGAGGATGTCTAATAACATTTTTAAGGATGCCATGTGATGGATACAGAACAGTACCAGTCATTGAAATAGAGATGTATTAGGTATAGTTATTCTGTTTGCTATAAGAAGAAGCTTTGTTTTAAGAACAGTAATAACAATAAAATTAACACTACATAATTGTCTGATGTCTGTGCCATATTAAAATAACACTACAGTGTTACGGTGACACTGTTCTATTTTTGTACGGGCTTGAGTATGTAGGAGTGTGCTAACTAGAAGCCTTGTCTTGAAAGGCATTTTCTCTGTGAGAGTAATACTTCATTTGTAAAGTTTTTGACTTTTTTGTCGTCACTTCTGAGTTGGTGAGACTCTTCTGAAAGTTTGCATTTATTGTTCAGCATCTTCTGTGAGTGCCAGGGAAAAGCCAAGAAAGAAAGAGCATTATATACTGTTTTAAGAAAAGGCAAACAATGTTCTTTGGTCACATAATGAGAAGAAAGGCATTGGAAAACATAATAAAAAAAAGATTAGTGGAGGAAGAAGCAGAGGCAGACCAAGAGAAATGATGCAGGAGTCTCGGCAATCCAACAGCCCACACAGGTACACTGTGCATAATGCCGCCGCCAGAATGCCAACACAAACATCATCCATGAAAATTACAGTTCATCGTCAATGGAATCGGCAGTCACCAGAAAGACTTAATTGACCCGGGTTTTCTCACATGGCTTAGTCTCTTTCCACATGGCGAGCCGCTGAAAGCACAAACTCCGTAGCTCCAGTGCCGACTCCCAGGAGTCTCCTGAAAAATGCACTCGTGATCCGAAAAGGTAAATCAGTCAATTCAGCAATAGCCGGTAGCCATTGTTCTGAACATGCAGTTCAATGTACAAACAAAAGCGGACATGTAAAAGCATTCCACGTGAATTTCACAGCTCACAGAGTCGCACCAAACACTCACTCAGTAGCAGGGCAACGGAACCATGTAATATTACAGTTCTCAACTACTTTTTGTCTAAGTTCAGCATTTTATTCTTACGTATTTCTTGAACCGCATTTAATGTACAGTGTCCTAAGTGATGCAGCATGAATCGTCATAAAGATTTGTTATTTTATTATTTCTGTTAGATTCACTGTTGTACACTTTGACAACTAAGAAGATTTATGGGATAAAAGGATGAAGAAGACAGCGAGAAAAAGGAATAACATAGTTTGGAATGATGGCATTAAAAGAAATAATAAACAGCACAGGTGAATGAGGGTTGCATAGAGATGTACTCAATAATGTAGTTGAGGAGAGTAGGAGGGAGAATCTATTTCATGATAATAGTAATTGGTGAGTTACCTTTAAAGTGATGTCCTGTGTTCTTTCATCCCAAATTATTACATAGATGGGAAGAAATTATTACATAGATGGGAAGAAATTAGATTTAAGAGTTAATAATTTGGCAAGACAGAACACAGTACATCACTTTACAGATGACTCACCAATTTTATCATGAAATCAGATTCCGTTCACAATTGTGAATGTTTTTTTTGCATCAACCGGTAATAAAGTATAGCTTTTCTTTAATATAAAATAATCATAAGACTTACATTATGGGTTTCACGTTTATATTTCTGGGTAAATCACAGATTTTGTAAATTTGTCTGATCCTTATAACTGCTATAGAGTTCATAACCTAAGCATTGTAAAGACATATCACACAATGAACATAGTAAGGTTTATTTCTTTTGACATTGGCTGTCGTAAAGAGAAGCAGTGACATTGGCTGTCATAAAGAGAAGCAGCTACACTGGGTGTCATAAAGAGAAGCAGCTACATTGGCTGTCATAAAGAGCAGTAGATACATTGGGTGATTTGTGATGATGTGGAAACCTGAATAGTCACGATGATGACTACATGTAAAAACTAACATATGTGTGCCATGCTGTTCATCTATAGTCTTTTCTTTTTGATTTACTTATTTTCTTCCTCCTTCCTTACAAATACAACAAAATCTATATTCTGATTTCTGTCTTTTTTATGCATGACTACACAGACTGCTTTGCTCTCTTGTATTTTCCAGGATTGTCTTTCTTTAACTCTACCAGACCGCTGTACTGATTTTTCGGTAATTTCTGAATCTGCGCTATACCTAATTTTCGGTACTTAACCTGGTACGTGAAAAAAAAATGTCACAAACTAAAAATAACTAACCAATCGTGGTCAAACCTCATGGTTAGCCATTGCAAATGTCTGCCCCTCTGTGTTTTAATTGACTTTGTGTGGTTTAACGTGAAACAAATTCTGAAAATTCACGATGAAACGAGCGGCTGATGAACCAAGCACTTCAACAAGAAAGCGAAGTAGGTCTAGGCTTTTCACAGTCCAATAGGTGATCAATACTTTGGTTGATTCAGACTCTGAGGAGTCAGAATTTCATCAAGAATACGTTTCCAGTTCAAGTGACACAGATAGTGAGAGGAAAAGCACTCCAGGTACAACAAGCAAAATCCTGGAGTGTCTTACAAAGACAATCCATGCAAGAAGGTGAAGAGCAACATCTGGTGCTCACTTTGCAAGAAGTACCTCTGTGTGAAACAAGACTCATCCTGCTGGGTTGATTGGCATACACAGGTGGAATATTGGCGCTAGATGAAAGGTGGTAGACCTATCTTCTACAATGTCTCCAAGTTACATCTTACTCTAACCACTTGTTTGCATGTAACTAACATTTTTCTATATCATGTTGGTTTTTTTCTCTTTAATGCTCCGGAGCCCAGGTATAGGGGACTGTTAGGTTCAAGGTCTCAGGTCTGGTAGGGGTAATCTTATAAGTATGTCTGTGTTGGTTTGCAACTGCAGATTACCTATCATCTACCTATATTACCTGCAGATTGTCTATCATCATCATCATCATGAAGGATCCCGCAGAAGTCGGATGTGTCGGCCTAACGGCGTAAGAACGCAGCTCTGCTGTAAACAGGCACAACGCAATTACGTCCGGAAAAAAAAACTCCGGATGAACGCAGAAGAAGAAGAAGACGATCATGAAGGATGCCCATAGTTTACTTCTTCAGAACAGGATACGCTTATTTAGATTGAAGAAGCAGTTTGCTCCCATTGGCCAGTGGAGTATTGTTGTTTGTGAATTGCATCCTTCCTCCATCTGATATGAGTTTAGGTTTTGTATATACCAAAATGGTAATGGCGGTAGAGCAGTGACCAGCAAGCTTATGCTAGCCATGCACAATATTGTTGGTCAGCTGTATATAAAATATCAGGTTGTCACAACAGTATGCCAATGTGTAATGTATATTTTCTGTCTGTGCTAACACTGAGTTATTTTATAAAGACATTTTAATATTTGCAAATGTGTTTGTAATATGTTTTTCATTTCCATATCTTCATAGTAATCTGTTGTCCATTTCTATATCATAATAGTGATCTGTTTTCCACTTTTATATCGTCAATGTAATCTGTTTTCCCTTTCTGTATCATCATAGTAATCTGTTTTCCACTTCTATATCATCATTGTAATCTATTTAAAATTTCTGTATCATAGTAATCTGTTGTCCATTTAGGTATCATCATAGGTTAAAGTGTTTTTCCTAGGTGCTGTTTATTTGTGCCATTCTTGCCACAAACACTGAACATCTCATTGCATCATCATCATCATCATCATCATCATCATCATCATCATCATCATCATCATCATCATCATCATCTGTTTAGTTCTTGCAGACTCAGTGTAGATGGTATCTAGTTAGAAAGTCTGTCTCTGCCTACACACATGTATTTACCCCTACAAATCGTGAGTTCTGTGGCACTTATTTTACTGTGAACTCACCAGCGAAATGTCAGCACACTACTGATGTTCTGTTCCATGATACATGATTTCAGTGTGAGTATGTTCTTATTCATCAGAGGCATTATCAAAATTTGTTTAGTCTTAGTCAGATATGACTGAGCTGACAGTACTACCAGCTTGCTATTAGCTCCGAATGTTGGGCCGCGCTCACCAAACCCGACACCCCACATTGTGCTAACGGCTGCGGGTGGAGGAGTGCAATTGGGAAGGTAAAAGCTTTACCCCAGTGTGAGGAAATGCAACCTAAAGACTAAATGTCATGACAGGGCAGACCAGGCCCTAAGTCTTGGTTGGCAACTGGTCTAGGATCGAAGCTCCGACAGGTGGACAGTTAGAGTATTGCTGTGCTGATCCTGCAGCTTCTGCAGCTTGTCTTGTTCCAGCTGTATTGGTGTTACCTTTCCTCTGGAGTAAACTGAGCAGGCCAAGAGAGGGATCATGCTACATGGGCAACACATGTTCTCTAAATTTAGTCCAGGATTTGTGTTATGGAGAGGTATAACTCCATTTTACACACTATCATCTGTCAAGATGGCAAGGTGCCAGTCAGTCAATCAAAATATGATTTCTTTATGTTTATGAACACTACCGGAGTCTCCGTGGTGTAGTGGTTAATCCATCCGCTTTGGGTTACAAAGGTCAGGGTTTGTTTGTGAATTCTGTCATTCGGTTCATGAGTTCAGCTTTCTTCGAGACTCCTGGAAGTTGTTGCTGTAGTTACAGAGTTCGTGCTCTGTGCGAGACTTTCAGCAAGCTGCTCTGCAGAAATAGACCAAATCATACGGGATAAAACCTGGTGCAGTGAAGTCAGTCCTGTCGCCTTTAATCCTTGTAAACCAAGCATATTTTACTTGTTTGTGGTCGTGATAGAATTTATTGCCAACAGCGACTGTGATTGGTTGTTTTTTTTTTGTTTTTTTTTCAAACAAAATGGAGATATGTATTATAAAATGCATGTGATGATACATTGTTACGTTCACAATGAAGACCACAGCGGATGTGTTTGGGACAAGGCTGTGAAATAATTTCTTTCTGATGATTATTATTGTTGTGTATGGAGACAAATGTTTGGTAACAGATGTGTGTGGGGATTATTGCATCTTGCAAAATAAAGAAATAATCCTGGTTTAAAATCACAAGCACATAAGGTCTGGTTTTGGTCATTACTGACGGAGAATTGTTTTCTTAATGTTGCATAATACAACTGTCATTTACTGACCAAGAGTTGATTTGTTTATGTGTCATAGGCACACACAATATTCATTTACTGACCAAGAGATGGTTTGTTAGTATTGCATACGCACACACAGCTTTCATTTACTGACCAAGAGCTGTATTGTTAATGTTGCATACACTGTCAACTGCTGAACACCAGTTTATTTTTGTTGCATTAATGTGTGGCATACAGACACAACGGTCATTTACTCAACCAGATTGTTTTGTTCATATGTGGCATACAGACACAACCATCATTTAGTCAACCAAAGGTGTTTTGTTCATGTGTGGTATACAGACACAACCGTCATTTACTCAACCAGTGTTGTTTTGTTCAATTGTGGCATACAGACACAACCATCATTTACTCAACCGAATTGTTTTGTTCATATGTGGCATACAGACACAACCATCATCTACTCAACCAAAGGTGTTTTGTTCATGTGTGGTATACAGACACAACCGTCATTTACTCAACCAGTGTTGTTTTGTTCAATTGTGGCATACAGACACAACCATCATTTACTCAACCGAATTGTTTTGTTCATATGTGGCATACAGACACAACCATCATCTACTCAACCAAAGGTGTTTTGTTCATGTGTGGTATACAGACACAACCGTCATTTACTCAACCAGTGTTGTTTTGTTCAATTGTGGCATACAGACACAACCATCATTTACTCAACCGAATTGTTTTGTTCATGTGTGGTATACAGACACAACCATCATTTAGTCAACCAAAGGTGTTTTGTTCATGTGTGGTATACAGACATAACCGTCATTTACTCAACCGAATTGTTTTGTTCATGTGTGGTATACAGACACAACCATCATTTACTCAACCAGTGTTGTTTTGTTCATGTGTGGTATACAGACACAACCGTCATTTACTCAACCAGTGTTGTTTTGTTCAATTGTGGCATACAGACACAACCATCATTTACTCAACCAAAGGTGTTTTGCTCATGTGTGGCATACAGACACAACTATCATCTATTCAACCAAGTTTTGTTTCATGTCGCGGGCGCGCCCCCCCCCCCCCCACCCCACGCACACACACCCACCCACTCACCCACCTCCCTCCCACACTCTCTCCCTCCCACCCACCTACCTGTCATTTGCTGACCACCATCTGTGTTGTTATCTTTACTCCTTGACTCTGTAACCTTGAAACTAATCTCTGCTTAGTTATCTTTACTCCACAGCTTAGTGTCCTTGAAATTATTCTTTACTCCATAACTGAGTGTCCTTGAAATAAATATTTACTCAATAACTGAGTGTCCTTCAAACCAATCTTTACTCCATAACTTAGTGTCCCTTGAGATCAATCTTTACTCCATAACTGAGTGTCCCTAAAATCAGTCTCTATGTTATCACCTTTACTCCTTTTCACATTGTCTTTGAAATCAATGTCTGTTATGTTATCTTTACTCAATGATGTAGGTTCTTTGTAACTAGTCTATTTTGTTATAGTTTGGATGTGTCCTTAAAATTAATTGTTAACTTTGTTGTCTTCTTTGACTGTGTTGTTTTTAAAAACCTATTATATCTATTACTCATTAACTAATTTCTATGCAGTTATCTTTATTCCATGACGCCATGTCATTGAAACTAAACTATGTTTCATAACTCTGCTCTTCACTTTATTTTTTGTGTGCGTTCGCATGAGCAACTATTGACTGATTTTTGCACGTGGATTAGTTTTTCCTATTACCAGTGCCCTTGCCACCAGGCTAATCCACTCCGACTTCTGTGGTACTTGTAATTTACGTGCCCAAGTCAATTACGAGAAGTCAACATTTTTTTCTAACTGACCGGTGTAGGGGTTTAACCCACTATCTCGGCATCAGCGCAACCGAAGTTTAAGAGCACACGAACTTATCTATTTGGCCATGCTGGCCTCCTCTTCACTTGGTGACTTTGGAATTGAACTCCTTTCCCCCATCTTTCCCCTTTACTGTGTGTCCTTGAAACACTACCGTATGTGCATTTATGTTCCCGGCTTCTCGCTGTGACCTTGGAGCACTCTGCTGTTGTTACACCCATGTAATTTCATCATGCTAACAACTGGTAATGATTCTCAGCTGATCTGTGTAGCGGCAGTGGCAGCGTTTGTATACCCCAAAAACTGCATTCCCACTGAGCCTCTGCCCCATGAAACCCGCTGTCTGTCCCATGAAACTGCGTGTGGTTTTGTGTGATGTCGCCTTCTGTGGCTTAGGGATAGTGAATGCAGTTTCACAACTCAGACATAGCGGGTTCGTAGTCAGCCACAGGCGATTTGGGAGAAGATTGCTTTGTGTTGTTTTTCACAATGGTGTGAGTGTCGGCCGTTCGGATAGTACTGGCAAACTACTGAGGGTACAATTGCCTAGAAAACCGCAAACAGCCAATAAATATTATTGTTATTGCGACATCCTTTGATTTCGTGTAAAAGGACACGCACCTATTTTCAGTTTTTGTGGGATATTTCAGAACCGCAACTAGCTCTCCAAACTTGTGTTTAGTTTAGTTTAGTTTAACCGACGGATCAACATCACAGCAAACGGGTGTAACCCATAAGTGCTCCGTTCTAGTCCTAACTCAAGCCTGAGTCCGGAGAATCTTAGCCCAGTGCACGAACTCCGTAGCACCGGTGAGGATCCTGAAATACTTTGGGTAGATTTTTAACTCGAAATTTTGCCCGGGCAGCGCCGTTAGGCTACCCTTTTTCGATTTCCAACTGCTAAGGGATTTTTTACGTGCGCAACAATGCAGACTGGCGTCCGATCTTACTACCCAGAGACCAGGGGAAATTTCGCTACTAGAAGTCCATGTGAAGAAATCCCGGCCCTCACCTCATATCAATTTACGGTTTTCATTTGTGTCTTGTAGTACTTGCTTGTTCGTTTTTCTGTCCGTCCATGGTCTTCTTTACATTTTCTTTAGAAAACTCACTACAAACGAAATGCCTAGATGGACTCGAACTGTAACGAGAAAAGACACGATCAGAAAGGATGGTATTATGAAGCTAATGGGGATACCACCAGTATTAGACTTATAAAACAAAAAAACACCAAGTCAAATGGTTTTCCAATGTAACACAACTTACAAAAAAAAAAAAAAAAAAAAAAACTAGCTGGGTTAAAAATTTTACAAATGAACAATTTCTGAAAAATAGAACAAAGAAGGCTTCTTAAAGTAGTAAAAAAGTGAAAACTCTCATGACGTAGTGCACCCGAAGTCACGAAGAAGCACCGCAGAGAGCATTGAAAGGCACACTACTGGGGGACAGAGGAAGGGGTACACCATGGACAACACTGATAACACAGGTATACACTGATCTATCTGTGACATTTTAAAAACAGCACAAGACAGACAGCTACCGTTATATAGCAGGTCGTTTGCAGAACGTCGCCTTCATCATGGCATGCTAACATGTTTCACGATCTCTGACCATTTTTCCCGCCTCAAGTCCAAGGTGTTTGCAGTGTCTGTCATCGTGCAGGTCGACTCCTCTCTCTTCTCCCAGAAACCATGCCTTCCATCTCCGTTATTTCCAAGCCACTGTGACATTTACATAGCCAAAGTATGCTAGTTTTCCATACAGGATATTGTGAATGAGCCAGTTGTCTGCCATGTTCAGATCTTGTAGATTTTCAGTATTTTCCTTCTTCTTTGCGCCCCCCCCCCCCCTTGTCTCAACATGCTGACACTGTTTCAATTCGAGATAAATCCTTTTAATTTCAGATTTCTCTTCCAGAAAATAGATACAACACTGTTGTACAATGTAACGGGCCCCTGAAACGGGGACGGGACGTTACAATTTAATACAAACCCAGCGGGTCATAATCTTCTGTAATTGCTCAGTCTCTCAGTGACTATCGCGAATCATTACCAAACTCGTCGTCTATAATTTATGCATGTCCCGGTCCACGGTGTTATGAATGCTATATAAATAGGTGATCTCTTCTGTCAGTAAATATGAATGGCCTAAATGATCAAACCTTTTATCACGAAACTCCATGGAAAACACAGCTGACTTTATCCTTTCTCGAAGCGACCTCTGTTGCTGTCTTGACGATGCTTACGTCGTCCTTAGTTTTCCCTAGTGGTCAAGTCATTCTATTGTTAGACCGAGAATCTCCTAATTCCCATTATGTGGTGCGTGTGAGCATGACCACTATGTGGCAACCCCCCCCCCCCCCCCCCCCCGCATTCTAAGAGTTCAGACAACCAAAGACAGGGAGCTTCACGAACACTCCAAGGGCTGCGATACTTTTTGACGATGATCATGTCCGGCAGCATATCGGCCTACTCTTGTCTGTTTCCAACTAATTCATTCATTCATTCATTCATTCATTCATTCATTCATTCATTCATTCATTCATTCATTCATTCATTCATTCAGTAGCATGTCCTTTGCAGAACCTCGCTTCCATAACAACCTTCCGGAAAACCTCTCGATCATAAGCAAGATGTTCCGCGTCCGATACATCCATCTAGAGATCATCCGCCACATCCTGCACCCATCTTCTCTTTGGCCTTCCTTTTCCTCCCTTCCCTGGCATATATCCCTCCATTATTGTTCTCTCCAAACTATCGTGACGTTTCAAGTGACCAAAATATTTCAATTTTCTTTGTTTTATCATCTTTAATAGCCAACCTTTTTCAATATTCAACTCTTGAAATATGGATGTATTTGTTCTTTTCTTTACCCAAGATATTCTTAGAACTCGTCTATAACATTTATATTCAAAGGCATTTATGCGCTGTTCAGCTTGTTTAGTTTCCAATTACAGAAGCAAAAACCTCGAATTTGATTATGAACTTGATCCTTCCCCTGTTTCCAAACAAAGGATGTAGTTTCCCCCAAAAAACCACAAAGGACTTCTTCAATCCTGGTGTTCATATCATCATCAATGTGTATTAACAATTAAATTAGAGATGCTGCTGCTAAAACATTCGAAAAAAAAAAAAAAAAAGAAAAACAGAAGAATCTGTAACCACACAGAAAAGACATCTTACAGATTGTAACATTGGTGAATATTGTGAAGCGACTTTAGCTTCTGACCAGTTATAATAATAGGTCGCTCATTGTGTCAAGATCATAGAACTGTTTAGTGTAGCACTGCAGGCTTAACTTATAGGAATGCATTTGAGATCGTAACTAATGGAAGAATTTATTTAAGAAATGGAAGTACTGTAATACCAGCAGATGGAAGATGTATTAAAGGAGTTACATGTTGAACAACCCGAGCAAAGGCAGCATGTCACAAGATGAAGATTATTCTCTGCTGTAGACAGATGTGATCACCGACATCAAACGGTATGGACTATAAGCAGAACTATTATCAGCTGCTACAACTATGTCAGTAGTACACCATGTTGCAGATTCTGACATGAGATATTATCAGCCTATGTGGCACAGTGGTCAGTGCGACTCCCTGCCAAGGGAGTTGTCCGGGTTCAATTCCTAGCAGAGGCAGGGTTATTTTACCGACCAATAATGGTTCTTGGATCTACCCAGCCTAATGAATGCCGGTTACCATTTAATTTTCTGCGAGTTGTCTGGGAAAGAAAGGCCACGAGAAAGAGAACTGGTTACCTCACGCCATATGTCATGACCTTGAATATGTTAAGGCTTAACAGTTCACACCTCACGGCAGTATCGGCTATGGGATTACCTTTACATGAGACATCACTGAAAAATGTCATTTTTAAGAACATTCTGTAACTTATCCCATTAACCTAAAAAGCGTCATCTCTCTCTCTCTCTCTCTCTCTCTCTCTCTCTCTCTCTCTCTCTCTCTCTCTCTCTCTCTCTCTCTCTCTCTCTCTCTCTCAAATAAATCTGTAATTTTACCCCCCCCCCCCCCAAAAAAAAATAAAATAACCTTGGCACATTGTCATTTCTACGCATCTTTTCGACACACCCGTAAACCCTCGTTGTATTCTCGTGAACCCTACCCGGCACAGCAGTTTAGTCATGGCTGTGTGTGGAACGTGTTTGACAGAGAGTATGAGGAGTATGAGCACACGAAAACATTCACTCTTCGAACGCATATCACATTTGTGTATTACTCTTGAGTATTATCATCAAATGCCTTGCCGACTGGCGTGTGTCATTATGCTTCTCCACATCTTAAGATCTCCAACAGCACGTATTAATTCGCGCGTTGGCAACATTTCGTGTCATAAGTCTATCAAGATTATTATCTTGCTGTATTCCTCTATCTCTCTTATTACAAATCTCTCCATTTGTCACAGCATATTCCAGTTATTAAAATGGGATATAAAGAGGGCAATTATGAACAAATAAGGGTGGGAGTACAACAGGGATGCGTTTTGTCACCGGATCTCTTCATCCTCTATAGCAAAGTAATAATGAGAGAGATCAAAGAGAAGCCAGGAATACTATTCGGAGGTTATAATACAAACACTATACGCTTTGCAGATGACACAGTATTGGTGTCGGATAATGCAAAAAGATCTACAACAGTTGTTGGATATTGTAGTAACAGAAGGTGCAAAGAAAGGACTCTCCTTGAATATCGAGAAAACTGTAACGATAGTGATATAAAAGAAGAAGGTGACAACAAGATGTGAAATAGAAATAGAAGGGAAAATTCTTAACCAAGTGGATAGTTTTAAATACCTAGGGGCATTTATAACATCAGATGGAAGATGTACAACAGAGAATAAGAGCAGAATAGGGTAAGCAAAAGCTGCATTTAAGAAAATG
Organism: Cepaea hortensis; assembly: GCA_963921405.1. Lineage (NCBI taxonomy): Eukaryota > Metazoa > Mollusca > Gastropoda > Stylommatophora > Helicidae > Cepaea > Cepaea hortensis. The sequence goes on from OY992889.1 coordinate 73,854,645, forward strand.
AAGAATATCTTATGCAATAAGCTACTATCATTGATTGTAAGAAAGCGAGTGCTGAAGTGCTATATAGAAACTGTTTTCTTGTATGGCTGTGAATCTTGGAATGTAAATGAACAAATTAGGAAGAGCTTGGAAACAACAGAGATGTGGTTCCTGAGACGAATGTTGCAAATTCCTTGGACTGCCAAAGTAACTAACAACGACTGCATGAAACAGGCTAATGAAACTAGAACATTATATGCAACAATAAGAAAGCGACAAACCGCTTTCTTTTCTCATGTGATGAGCAGAGAAGCATTGGAGAACATCGTGACAACTGGAAAGATCGAGGGGAAGAGAGGCAGAGGCAGACCAAGAGAAATGATGCTGGATAGATTGGGATGGTGGCATGGTGGAATATCATCAGCATAGTTGATCCAGGCAACCAAAGACCGAGATAGTGGAAAGTAATGATCGCCTACTCCAGCCGGCACGGCACTTGATGATGATCTTATCATGATGTGACGAAACAAATGGCATCTGCCGTCTTTTATGTTTGTGATAAGTTGTTTTCGAGTCTTAACCTCTTTCAAAGCATTACAATTACTAATTTTACTGTCCAACTAATTCTCAGCACGTTTCTGTAAAACCAAATCTGTCACGAGACTTTTTTACTTGTTTACCAGTTGTCCACGATTCACAGCCAATGGCTGACAGGCAAAGGTGTCAGCTTGCCCCATGGCAAGCATGCTCCATGGGCCCCGATGACATGGACCCCTTTAAACATTAGACAAATATTACACATTTTAATGTCGTTTTAGTAGCATAGTCTCCTGACAACCAAAGTTTTTAAACTCAGTCCGCCTCTGTTCACAGCTGACAAAAAGTCCTCTTTTAGTTTGCATCAAACGAGAATTTGCTTATTGTATTCCTTTACTTGATGTGAGGTCGTATTGCGCATAATGTCTTCTTGTTTTCATCACAAGTAATTTACTTATTGTATTTCTATACTTCGTGCGAGGTCGTATTGCGCACAATGTCTTCTCGTGGCTGCAATCGGGTTCCTTTCAGCGGGATTTTCAGCTTTGGGAACAGCCAAAGGTCACAAGGAGCCACATTGGAGGCCTGACGAAACCGGAGAAATATAGCGTTTGGTCAAGAAGGTTCGAATAACATGCCAAGACTTGCCACGGAGCCTTGCGGACAACTTGGGCACGAAAGTGCTTGTAAACGTACAGGACCTTCTGACATGTCCTTGGCGTGTAGGGTATGTGGAGCTAGAACAATTAGTTATATACCAATCGGCGATACAGGGGTGATGTGGTCACTACCACACCGACCGCCTTCACTTCCTAGACATTGTCTGGTACCTTATTTAGGCTTGATCGACCTGGGAATCCAAGTCAATTAAAACTTCGACGGATTGGAAACCCACGACTATCGAGCCAGGGGGCAATCGAGGGCGCACGAGGCAAGAGACGTGACATGGAATTGAGAACATTTCGGCGGGCCATGACGAGAGCCACGTTCTGCAAACAGACCTGCTACACGACGATGATGATGATGATGAATTTCCTTGTTAGTTTCTGTGTATTTTTCATGAGCGTTGGGTTTAGTAGCCCTTCTTTTGCTTTTGTTTAAATGTGCTGTTTTCCCTTCCTTCCAAGTTTCAAAAGTGTCAGGGTAATCCATGCTTTATGGTTGCCTTACCTTTTGCCAAGGACTACTATACATTCCGCATGCAAACACTTCTATACATTCCACATGCAAGGATTTCTATACATTCCACACATGAGGACTCTATACATCATTCATCCCGAATTCGTTTAGCCTGCTGCCAACAGTCTTCGGGACTTAACACGCTACTACCTGTTGTAATGAATGAATCACCAAAAAAAATCGAGAAGTAGATTGTGAGCTTTACTGAAACACGATTACAAGAAACAAACTGGGCGTTGCGGCCAAAGCCTTCGTCAGTACAGAACAAACACACACAAACCGACACAAAATTACATGAAACACACTACATGACAATGTTAAGGGTACTTATCTGAATCTGTATCCTATCTGGGAGCGATTGACGCGCGTTAGACGACAATAATTGCGTTGTTTTCCATGTTGGTAAAAAGTTATGTATCTCTAGAGTTTCAGCTCAGTTTTATTATTAAATATTAGCAAATGGTGATTTTGTTACAGATCACGGAGTCTGAGTATAATTGAAGGCAACTGTAATAAATGAAGTCAAGGCTCCGACCAAAGTGTATATGTGTCCGTTTATTAGTCCAGGTATAAAAACGAATACAATAAGTTGAAACACGTCTGGCTAAGTCGAATACTGAGTTGGGACTCTCCTATGTTTATCCTTGACGTCACGTGTGAGCTTCCCTAACAACTCGTTCAATTGTGCTCACACGTGCATCATTCAACTCCCAAACCCTTTTCTATTTCACACCAACTATCTCCCAAACTACTAACAGAGATGGTACTCTGTTATAATTTGAATCTACATCCGCACCTCTTGTCAATACAAATATGATCAATTTGATATTTTGCATTGTGGTAAGGTTATATCCTGGTGGCCATAGGTATTCTTGTATGTGGGAAAACACTACCTCCTTTGACCTCCTAAGGCAAAAATGCTGTGATTCATCAGTTTCATTCGTTACCCCAAGTCCACGCTTCTTAATGATCACTTCATAAACCGTGTCATCCATTTCTATTTTGGAATTCAGGGCACCAATAAAAATGTTGATATTGTCATTTCTTTGATTACCTATAGTACTGTGAAGTGTCAAGTACAATTCCCCCATAACTGTTTCTTCCATGTCATTTGTTGGTGTGTAATACTGTATTACATTCACGTTTACTTTTGTCGTTCTAAATGTTGTTCTTATTATTTTATAATTAATTGCTTCCTACATTATTTGTGCTTTCTCTGCCTCTTAAGATAACATTAGGGCCACTTATCACTGCAGAGGAACATTTGCCTATATATGATCCGAGAACAGCACTGTTTCACCTGTGGTTAGAAGCTTTTTATGTGCTCCCTTCCATCTTCTTTCTAAAAATTACAGGAGGCGCAGTATAGTAGACATATGGTTCCCCCTTATGGATAAGCCAATTGTCTTTGTTTAGAAGGGCGGACGTTGTGGCAGCCGACGGATTTATAGCGATAGAAACAAATGAAAACATGCAGGATTGGTAGGCACAGTGGAAAAAAAACAACAACAAACAATCAGCGCCGAGATTTTTAAAAACGCAGAAAACTGATTGTTGTGAAAGTATGAGATTTTCTGCGCCGCCCAGCGTGGCTCAAGCTGGTATCAACACCAGAGGCAAATGCAGTGATCCATCATAATCTATATTAAAGTACAGGGCATTATTCCGAAGATCCTAGGGATCGTCGACGGAGCTATGGAGTTCGTTCTCTGCGTGATGCTTTAGGCAGGCCCTATGCTCTGCAAAGAGACCAAGCCACATGGGATAGAACCTAGTGCAATGAAGTCGACTTCTGGTCTTTTAACCCCACATGCCTGTTGAATCTCCAAGAAATCTTTGGTGTCAGTTCACAAGTCTGGGTTGATGGTAGTCTTGTCTGCGAAAATTTCACACGGCTGGGTAGATGGTGGACTTGTATGCAAACGTTTCGTCGTAGCTTGGAGTACTCCGGAGTCTAAAGTTATGCCCGGGAGCCGAGGTGACGTAGTGGCTAGATGCTCGTCTGTTGACCCGGTGGTCATGAGTTCAAATCCACATCTGGGTGGATTTTGTAAAGAGGCAGACTCAGCATAAATGGCTACCAGGAGACGTCTTGGGAAGTAAAGTCGGCCGGCATGGCACTGACCCCAACACCCACCGAGTGCCGATTGGTCTATACTATAGAAATATGGGTTTAGCACCGTATGTCGAATGCGTCTTAAGGTGTACTTTGTACAAAAAGTAATACTGCACCATTGATTATGTTATCACCATTGCTATAATGCAATAGAAGGAATCATTACCACGTGTGTTATTTAAATAGGACATGTCGTGTGACGCTGGTGGTCACGAATGGCCTACGACCTCCTGCCTCCCCTACTGCCACTCATGTCCTTGTGCCGACACCAAGCAGCCTGACTTCTTTTCACAACGCCTTTCTTCTTAGATACGTTCTCGTATGTCACAGCCTGTGTTATATCTATGCCGATTGTCCGTCATTCATTTCAATACGTCAACATCAACTGTATACACTTATTTAAGAGCCTTGTTTCGCAACTTAACATTGACATAGTTAGTTGCATTTCTTTGTCATACATCACAGTCAACCAAAGCATTATTTGACTGTGATTTCTAGGCAAGTTTACGTTCAGTAGTTTGCCACTGCTTTCTGAACGACCGGCACTCATACCATTGTATTAAAACCAGCACACGGCAGCCGGCTTCCAAATAGCGCGCAGCTGTATTTCGAACTCGGTATTAGGTATTACGACTTGCGTTAGTAACACCTTCGCCACGGAGCCGGTACATTGACATGGATGTGATAAACAAACTATACTTCATGCTTCGGAATTCTGCACTGACATGCGTTACTTTACACTAGGCCTCTGTATCTTGCGTCTACTGTTATCAATGTGTCCGAATATTTGAACTCATTGACTATTTATTCACCATTGCTACATTATAGAAGGTATCTTTTCTTTGTGCCTACTGCTACTTCTGATTTTCTGCCGTTCACTTAGAGAACTTAGTTTATACTTTGTGCCTCGATGATATCCACCATGTCATATAACTGCATGTCGTGACTTTTAGAGCAGATAAAGTTTAAAAAAAAAGTGAGTTGTATATCCTTTACAGAACGTTGCAGTCAACCCCAGCATTTTTTACTGTGATTTCTTGGCAAGTTTAACGTTCAGTAGTTTGCCATTGCTTTCTGAACGACTGGCACTCAGACCGTTTCATAGAAACCAACGCAAGGCGGTCTGCAGCCAAATCGCTTGCAGCTGTGTTTCGAATGCGGTATGCGGGATTAACAATCGTGTCCGTAACCCATTCGCCGCAGGACGATAAGACGTGTGTAACATACATGAATAAAATGTATCTATACTTATATTTGTTGAAAGATTGGCATATTGAATGAGTTAATCCCCCCACAAGCCCTCACACATTTCATGGTAATGAGTGTTTTCCATTCCGTCCTGGCTCTAGTTAATTGTTACATGAAAAAAACCCACATACCGATAACACTGGGCGTATAATTCGGTGTGGTGAACATTCCACGAACGTGCCTTCTGCGCATTTTACAAATAGAAAGAGGCGCACTACGCTTGCAAGCACGCGTGTCACACACACACATACACACACACACACACACACACACACACACACACACACACACACCCACACACACACACAGACAGACAGACAGACAGATAGACACACACACATACACACACAATCACACACACACACACAATCACACACACAATCACACACACAATCACACACACACAATCCAATCACACACACCATACACATACTGAGAGAGAAAGAGAGAAGGAGAGAGCGAGAGAGAGAGAGAGAGAGAGAGAGAGAGAGAGAGAGAGAGAGAGAGAGAGAGAGAGAGAGAGAGAGAGGGAGGCTCTGATTCGTCTGGAACTAGTTTCGCATTTAAACAAAAATACAGTAAAGTCTACTTCTTTGCACCATGTTTTACCCCATCTGGCGCGGCCTCTCTCCGTAGAACAGCAAGTCGCCTGCCAAGAGCATCGCTGCGTAGCTCAAGAGACGACCCCCAGGAGTCTCCCAAACACCACAATTGTGGTCTGAATGTCACAGCTCAAAAACTCACCCACCATCTTCTGAGCACGAGACAGATGCTTACAATCAGCCACGGCGACTCCACCCACTTTGTTTCTTTGAGACGAAGTACAATGAAGAAAGGATGTGGTCACTTCATCTCATAAGCCTAAAAGCAAGTAAACTTAAGATCCTTGTGACGTGGCATTCCTATGACAGCAGCACTGTGATGGACTTGGCCATGACATGACTGCCGCTACTCCCTGGAGTAGATGACCGGTGCCGGTGATAATACCACCAGCGGCGGTGTGCCCTAAAGGTAGGACGTCCGCCTCGGACTCCAGTAGTTGTCACTTTGGGAACTGTTACACATCAATGAACTTGATTCGTGTTGGGTGTCCTCGCTGTTTGAACTCAAGCGTAGTCTATACACATGCTACTACTTCTAGTGCCCTGGACTGATTATTGCGAGTGGATTTCTCTATTACCAGTGTCCCTCGCCATCAGACAATCCCACTCCGACTACTGAGCTACTTGTAATTTACACCCCTGTCAAGGACGAGAAGTCAACATTTTAGCCCATCTGACCGGTGTAGGGGTTGAATCCGCTACCTTGGCACCAGCACATAGGAAGTTTAAGAGCGAGCGTTCTTATCTATTCAGCCATACTGGCCTCAATCAACTTGATAATGGCACACTTCTACTTGAGCCCGGCGTATTGGTTTGGATACCAAACCTTCTCGGATTAGGACGGAGAATAGGACTCCACGTGCACACCGCAGACACTAAAAGTAAGTATGTACCTCATTTGTAGAGAATTGAACAGAGAATGGGGAAATAGAGAGATCGGCGTGTCCGGGAGGTTTAACGCTTTGGAGCTGAAACGTTCTCTGCTGACGGCAACTGAATCACGCAGTCCAAACACCGCAATCGTGGCACCGGTCAGATGTACTGGCATGTCGACTTCTCGTTCAGACAGCAATGTCAAATTACACAATCGTAAAATCGCTGAGTAAATCACAAAAAGCAAATAGGGGTTGGGGTTGAGTGCAAGCCCAACAAACAGACATACAAGGTGTTTTATAGGGAAGAAAGTCCAATGATAGGACAGGATATCACAATTACAACACCGACTCATTACAGATGGTTTACAGCATGTGTGGCTATTGTATAGGGAAGAAAGTCCAATGATAGGACAGGATATCACAATTACAACACCGACTCATTACAGATGGTTTACAGCATGTGTGGCTATTGTATAGGGAAGAAAGTCCAATGATAGGACAGGATATCACAATTACAACACCGACTCATTACAGATGGTTTACAGCATGTGTGGCTATTGTATACTTTTGTGGCATGTGTGGCGATGGCATTGACACATTTGTGTGGCTGCTGGTTTGCTTGCTTGCTTGTGTTCGCTGGCTGTGAACTCCAGTGTGACGTCCTGTATCCCTGTATCACTTACTCATGTATGTCGGATGAAGACATCCTGTTGTCCAACATCAGTGTGATGTCATACCGGACTTATTGTATGTGACCTATGTGTGACTTTTTGGTGTGCAGACTGGTGGTTCCTCGCCGTGCAGGCAGACACTCTCCGACTTCGGAAGAATCAGCGATCCTGCTCTGTGTTTGTGTAGCATTATCTGTGTAGCAATATGGGCCTAGCACAACATACCCAAGCTGGATGGTTAGCGTAGTTGTTAGGGAGGTAATGATACGCTGAAAATGTCAGGGGCGTGGTTTGATGAGGGTTCCATGCATAGTTCGTCGTCCGCTAAGTGAGGGAAAGACTGACCACCCGTTCCTCCATGTATTCAGGCCTACATGTAACGGCCCGGTCACGTCACAGACTTAGAGCGGGTTCATGTTTCGGGACAATGAACGAATCACTCACAAACGAGAAGTAGATTATGAGCTTTACTAAAACACGACTTTTTATTTCTTTTTAATTCGCATATCCTTTACAGGACATCGCTGTCAACAGCAGCATCTTTCAGCTGTCTGTTGATTTCCTGGCAAGATTACGTTCAGTAGTTTGCCATTGCTTTCTGAGCGGCCGGCTCAGTTATCCCGCAAGTCACCAGCGGGGGTAGAACCGCTCCCAGTTCTCGCCCGCTACGAGACTCTGCGTGATAAACGGGATTACGGAGAAAGTATTGTAACTCCTCGGCCAGAGAGACCGGCAAAACACGACTATAAGAGACAAATTGGACGTTGCGGCCAAAGCCTTCGTCAGCACAGGACAAACAAACACAAACCGACACAAACCTACATGAAACAACACATGACAATATTAAACGAATAAAGGTACTTATCTGAATCTGTATCCTTGCTAGGAAAGACTGACACGCGTAGGGCTGTCAGTGGATTAATAGACCGGATGTATGGTACACGGGTCAAAGGTCAAGCGGGAGGGGGAGTGAGGGTGGAGAAGCGCCCATGTGGGCGAAAAAGTGAAAATTAGTACCGGCAAAGATGTTGCGGTCGCAGTTCACAATTGGCAATTCTCGTTAAGCGCTCGGAACACAGCTGCGGAAGATTACATTGTGTTGGTCCTCACAGAGGGGCATGAGTCGCGGTCGTTCAGAAAACGATAGAAAAACCCTGAACGCAAACCTGCCAAGAAAGTTGACTGCGACGCCCTGTAAAGGACCTGCCCGTACCTAGATGGTGGACTGTAAACTAGGGGGTGGGAGGGGGTGGGGTGAGGAAGTTAAATGAAACTGTGTTGGACATTGAGGCCATGAGAGGAGAGTGTGCCCAACTGGAAGATGAGACGGCGTTCCAATGTCTTCCGATCCCGTTCGTGGGATGCGCATGAGTTGATGGCCGTGACCTGTATGTGGGCCACGCCACGGTGGTCAGGACTGTTGAAATGTATGGATACTGGTTTGTTTCGGGACAATGTGACCGGTATGCAATTTCAAAACCCGATCTTCTTCTCAGACGGTTTCAGAGTAGGAGAAGGGGGAAAACGAGGAGGAGGAAGAAGAAGGAGAAGAAGAAGAAGAAGAAGAAGAAGAAGAAGAAGAAGAAGAAGAAGAAGAAGAAGAAGAAGAAGAAGAAGAGGAGGAGAAGAATGGGAAGGCGGAGGAAGAAATTGGGAAAGAAAAAAAAAAGAAGAAGAAGAAGAAGAAGAAGAAGAAGAAGAAGAAGAAGAAGAAGAAGAAGAAGAAGAAGAAGAAGAAGAAGAAGAAGAAGAAGAAAGAAAGAAAAGGAGAAGAATGGGAAGGAGGAGGAAGAAATTGGGAAAGAAAAAAGAAGAAGAAGAAGAAGAAGAAAAAGAAGAAGAAGAAGAAGAAGAAGAAGAAGAAGAAGAAGAAGAAGAAGAAGAAGAAGAAGAAGAAGAAGAAGAAGAAGAAGAAGAAGAAGAAGAAGAAGAAGAAGAAGAAGAAAGAAAAGGAGAAGAATGGGAAGGAGGAGGAAGAAATTGGGAAAGAAAAAAAAAAAGAAGAAGAAGAAGAAGAAGAAGAAGAAGAAGAAGAAGAAGAAGAAGAAGAAGAAGAAGAAGAAGAAGAAGAAGAAGAAGAAGAAGAAGAAGAAAAAGAAGAAGGAGAAAAGGAGAAGATGGGAAGGAGGAGGAAGAAATTGGGAAAGAAAAGAAGAAGAAGAAGAAGAAGAAGAAGAAGAAGAAGAAGAAGAAGAAGAAGAAGAAGAAGAAGAAGAAGAAGAAGAAGAAGAAGAAGAAAAGGAGAAGATGGGAAGGAGGAGGAAGAAATTGGGAAAGAAAAGAAGAAGAAGAAGAAGAAGAAAAAGAAGAAGAAGAAGAAGAAGAAGAAGAAGAAGAAGAAGAAGAAGAAGAAGAAGAAGAAGAAGAAGAAGAAGAAGAAGAAGAAGAAGAAGAAGAAGAAAAGGAGAAGAGTGGGAAGGAGGAGGAAGAAATTGGGAAAGAAAAAAAAAAGAAGAAGAAGAAGAAGAAGAAGAAGAAGAAGAAGAAGAAGAAGAAGAAGAAGAAGAAGAGTGAAAAGAAGAAAAAGAATAAGTTGAAGAGGAAAGAGGAGGTTGAAGAATAGCAGTAGGATAAAAATGAGAAGAAAAAACAGATGAAGAATAAAAAGAAAGAGGAGGAACAGTAGTAAAAGGACGAAAAACGGGGAAAGGAAGAAGAGGAAAATGAGGAGGAAGAAGAATAAAAAGAAAGAGGATGAGTAGTAGTAAAAGGAGGAAAACGGGGAAAGGAAGAAGAAGAAAATAAGAAGGAAGAAGAAGAAGAGGAAGGAGAGGCAGGAATAAGAGGTAAATGGGGAAGATAAGAAGAAGGAGAAGAAGAAGAAGAAGAAGAAGAAGAAGAAGAAGAAGAAGAAGAAGAAGAAGAAGAAATAGAAGAAGCAGAAGCAGCAGCAGCAGTAGCAGAAAAAAGAGTAATTTCTTCTTTGAGAAACTGTGAAATATAAATTTGAGGATAAACATAATTAAAATGCCATTCCTGACCTTGAGTATTAACTAACGGTATTTCCGCTGAGAGAAATTACTTTAAGGATGGGTGGTATGCAATGTAAGTAAAATAAGAGATGACTTTTCTCGTCATGACGAGTACTGGGTAGATGGTGCCATCCTTATTTTTTTTTTTGGTTTAATACCGATTAGTGATGCAGCGAATACCACCCCATCCGCCAAGTCTTCTCAGGAGATTTCCCGGTATCCACTTAAGGCTGGGTCGACCCAGGAATCCAGGTCAATGGAAAACAATTCCAGCCTGGAAGGTAAGTTAAAGAATCGGTCTAGCTACCGCGCTGCATGACTCCCGCCGGAATGTGCGGCTCAGGTGAACTCTAGACAAGTGTCCAGGCAAGAATGTCAGAACAATCCTGGGCTTCGTCACAGTCATGCATTGTTTATATAAAGTAGTATCACATTTATAGAAGAGCTGCATTCTAGGCCGGGGTGCAGTCAAACAATTTAAGAACGTACAAGCGCGGAAACTGAACCAATAAATCAGAATCAAGCGTACATCGTGTACGCACACTGCAGATGAGCCATCACGGGCGATAGTTTTCTCCCACATTTGCCTTCTGTGTTCCTGCTTTGATAATCTTCCGTGCCGCACCATCACCCAGTTCAGCGTTTTCTCCTCTATCGACACCTGTCTCTCATTATCATCTTGTGCCATGACGGTAGGCGTGGCATGGTTACCCATCTCACACGACTTCCAGAGTACTGTATCAGTTCTTTGTGTTCTTGGCTAGATCATGGTATTTATCTCTTAGACATCCCCTTGCCTTTTCCCATCAAAGTTTTCCAGTTGTCACCGAATTTCCAAGTTTGTTTCTCCTCATAAAAAGTCTTAAAAGTCGAGAAGATCGACTTCATTGCACCGGGTTTCATCCCATGTGACCAGGTCTCTTTCAGCAGGGTGGCCTGCCGAAAGCGTCGCACAAAGTACTAACTCCGTAGCTCCAGCGACGACCCCAAGGAGTCTCCGAAAAAATGCACCCTTGAACCGAAAGGTGTAGCAAGGAATCGAAACCACATGCTTCGGAGCGCTAGGCAGACGGCTTGACCACTTCGCCACGGAGATTCTCTTGGCTGCCCACTTCTCATCATTACTAGTTACTAGTTAACTTTCTCCCGTGTGTTGCCGGGGCCCATAAGGGAAGCAAAGAATAGCAACACTGCAGCCTACCATGCATGTCGTAAGAGGCGACTAAGGAGGCTTGATGGTTCCGTCGCCCTGCTACTGAGTGAGTGCGAGGCGCGACACTGTGAGCTGTGAGTTTCGTGTGAAACTCGCCGGCCACCGTTATTTTACAGGATATTTCCTGGTACCCATTTTAGGCTCGGTGATCTGCAAGCCCAAGTCACCGACAGAAAAATCTGATTCGATGGAGATTCGAACACATGGGCATCGGGCCGAGAGGCTAGCGCACTCCTTCAGATCCCATTCAGCATTAAATGTCTAATTAAAGAGCAGAGGTAGTACAGGATGCGAAAAGTCAAACACTTCTGGCCTAAATATTTTTCAATAGAGCATGAACAATAGAAACATAATTGTGTTTATCCTTTTCTTATTTTGTTTAATTGCTGTTACTCCTCACATAAGGATAGCTTATAGATGTTATTTCATGAGGAAATAAAATCAGACAAAATAAAATAAATATTCAAATGACATAAAATTTAAAGATAACCAGACATAACAAACAATGTTTTCAGGACCCACAACCAAAGAAAAATATAAACAACAAGACGTCTCTTTCATTTAGCAAAGAAAGAAATACGCATAGTTTGGTCCAGACTGTTGTATTTCAATGTAATTCGAAAGTCGAAATAGAATAAAAATAGTCAAATCATCGTCAGCATGGTCACAGGACAGAAAGGAAAATGCTTGGAGAAGATAGTGAACTGTTCAACATAATCAGCTGCGCTTACTACAGGGGCATAAGCAACGGTTAGTTGCCGTTTTAGGGATAGTTATAGGTAAATAACCAGTAGTTAGTCATCGTTAGAGAGGTAACCATAACTAGTAGTTAGCCGTTACAGAGGTAATCATCGGGATATAATCAACAGTTAGTTTTAGAGGGATAATCATCAGGATATAACCAACAGTTAGTTTTAGAGGGATAGTCATTGGGACATAACAAACAGTTAGGTTTCGAGGGATAATCATCGGAACACAACCAACAGTTAGTATTAGAGATATAATCATTGAAACATAACTAGTAGTTGGTTTTAGAGGGATAATCATCTGGACATAACCAACAGTTAGTTTTAGAGGGATAATCATCTGGACATAACCAACAGTTAGTTTTAGAGGGATAATCATCTGGACATAACCAACAGTTAGTTTTAGAGGGATAATCATCGGGACATAACCAACAGTTAGTTTTAGAGGGATAATCATCTGGACATAACCAACAGTTAGTTTTAGAGGGATAATCATCGGGACATAACCAACAGTTAGTTTTAGAGAGATAATCATCTGGACATAACCAGCAGCTGGTCGTTATAGGGTAATCATCGGGATTCGAACCGCCTATCTGGCAGGCAAGAGTACTGCCATACCGCAGCTCCCTTGTCAACACATGTCGAGCAAGTATTAAGTCACGTGATGTATAATCGTCGAGACATGGCAAGAACTTAATCACTAGAAAAGAAGCCCCGTGGATATCATCAGCTGTTAATCGCTAGAGGAATAACCACATGAATTTCAACCATAGTAAGTCGCTAGAGAAATACCCACATGGACATCAACAATAGTTAGTCGCTAGAGAAATAACCACATGGGGCATCAACAACAATTTGGTGCTAGAGAGATAACCACATGGGGCATCAACAACAATTTGGTGCTAGAGATATGGATATCAACAGCAGTTAGTCGCTGGAGGGACTGCTATTCACGGCCAGCAATCTTATGTTCTGTTTGCAAAAATTATACAAAAATCAAAAAGGCAAACATAAACCCAGATATTGGCATACTGATTACAACAGTATAAATGTTTGTTGTCAGAAACACATATAACCTTCCATAAATATATCTATTCTTGACTGGGTTACTTGAAATAGCTAGAAAAAAGCTAAGAGTTAACTGATTCAGTTCCAAACAAAAAGTGAGGTTGAACAAGACATGGTACGCAATCGAATGTCAATTTCCGTTCACTGATCACTGAAGTTGGGGGAAGTTACACAAAACAAAACAAATAACATGGTGTCACTAGTATGGCGATCTATCGTTCTTTTGTCCCAATATGGGTTCACATTTGGCGATATATTATGCTTTGGCATTGAATCAGTTAATAATTTGTAGAAGCGTAGACTAGAAAGAAGCATATGCACAAGTTTGTGAATCACAAAATGGCGGCAGTGACAATATGTCGCAAATATTAGGCCATGGCAGTTACATAGCACTGCATATACAGGGTATTTGTAAAGTCTCACTACACTTTGTATGTAGAATAATTTTGAGAAATGAAGTACATGACGTCATAAAAATTGTGCTCCACAGTCCATCGTGAGGCAATATGCAGCGAATGGCTGTCGTCTCTGGAGTAATTCTTTGCACTCTAAACAGAATGGTGTTATCAGCGGAAGAAATAATATTTTTGGTTGAACAAGTGTTTCGAAATTGCGGTCAATACACACGGAAATAACAATAGACACGTTGCAGAAATTATTTGACAATATGAAGAGATGTGTAAAGTCAAGTCTTGAAGCCCGTAGTGGACATTTCCAACACCTGTTATAATGAATACTTCATTAGTACTTTCTAGCTTCCTTAAAAACAGCGCCAGACCAAAGCAGTGGCTATTGTAATTAATTTAATGAATTTTTAAGCACATTATTTAATGACGCCATGTACTTCATATTTGTACTTTGACCTACATACAAAGTGTAGTGAGACTTTACAAATACCCGGTAGCATCCATATAATGATTGAGGCAAGTCAAGCAACAGGCAATCTTCAGTCCCCGCAAAAGGCATAACAGACTAAGACACCCATCTGTGCAAGAAGATAAGGTTTGGGACTACTGATGCCTGCAACTGTGGGATTAAAAAACATGTCACAACAATTTGCTGTGTGAGTATCCAATGTACAGTCGTGTCCTACACAAGGTCCAGGTGAGGGCAATCTCATTGGAGACATTAACTAAAGACCATGACTGATTTCTTTAGATACGTTCAGGTTGACGTCTCAAGACGGCAAAGGAGGAGGAGGAGGAAGAAGAAGAAGAAGAAGAAGAAGATGAAGAAGAAGAAGAAGAAGAAGAAGAAGAAGAAGAAGAAGAAGAAGAAGAAGAAGAAGATGAAGTAGAAGATGAAGAAGAAGAAGAAGAAGAAGAAGAAGAAGAAGAAGAAGAAGAAGAAGAAGAAGAAGAAGAAGAAGAAGAAGAAGAAGAAGAAGAAAGAAGAAGAAGAAGAAGAAGAATGAATGAATGAATGAGGAAGAAGAGGAATGAATGAAGAATAAGAAGAATGAATGAAGAAGAAGTACGAATGAATGAAGAAGAAGAAGTATGAATGAATGAAGAAGAAAAAGAATGAATGAATGAAGAAGAAGAAGAATGAATGAATGAATGAATGAAGAAGAATGAATGAATGACGAAGAAGAATGAATGAATGAAGAAGAAGAATGAATGAATAAGGAAGAAGAAGAAGAAGAAGAAGAAGAAGAAGAAGAAGAAGAAGAAGAAGAAGAAGAAGAAGAAGAAGAATGAACGATGAAGAAGCGCTGCGTCCTCATCTTCAACAGCCAGCGAAGAGACTTGTGAAACCAACTGAAGTCCGATTCTGTGTCAGTCAAGACTTTCCTCGGAGTACTGAGTATTGGCAATTTCCTCTAAGAAGAAGAAGAAGAAGAAGAAGAAGAAGAAGAAGAAGAAGAAAAAGAAG
>OY992889.1:73874725-73934725 GCA_963921405.1 Cepaea hortensis
CCTTAATCTCTTTTGTGTATCTTCCATCTGATGTTATAAATGTCCCCAAGTATATAAAATTATCCACTTGGTTAAGACTTTTCTCTACTATCTTGATCTTTCTATTAGTGTTCGTAATGTATATCTTGCCCTTTGTGTCCTCTTCCTTGAGAGAAAAATAGCTTGTAGACGTCTAGTGTCTAGACAGTTTTGTGACGTCATTCAGACACAGTATTAAAACAGTCGGGATAAACACTTTGGCCACAGTCGACCAAATGTTGTGACACAACAAGGACGGTTGTGTGATGTTCCTGGTTTTGAGTATAGAGAGAGAGAGAGAGAGACTACAGTGTCTTGTGTTGATTTACATCGGCGGACATTTAACGATTGTGTTATTCAGTAGCCCCAATTTCAAACCGGAATAAATATATGGTATTTAATTTAATTAAAGAGACCTACATTAGATTATTCTTAGTAATCGAGTGTAGTAATGTGCGGTGATAGAACGTATTATAAGAGCGTCGGCAACAGTAGCCCTTCGCGTAGCTAAAACTAGCTGGTGTGAGATATCATTTAACTCAGTGAGTTAAGGACAATGTGGTGGGATAATATTTAGGGAGATTGAGGATGGTTGGGGGATGAAGGAAATGTCAAATGGTAGGATCTTCCAGTAGGGCATCTGCTGGGTTTCTGCCCTTTTCCTTTAGTCTTTCCCTGTCTTACCATGACTCAGACCGATGTGATGAGCTCCTCGGCCTTATGACAGTGTTTGGTTCTCTGTTATATTTCTGAGTTCGGCCGGTGGCCTACACTCACATAATAAAGGTCGGAATCGGGTTGCTCTCACCAGGTGTGTTCTCTCTTCAACAGGTTCCACTAGATTTTACCACCAACTAGAAGAAAGTCATGACTCGAGTATTGAAGGCAGAGTTTACTGAGAGGCTTTTGCACTGGGCCCATAACCCAGAGGGTCTGCAGGAACCTGGCCTCTGCTGAGCAGGAAACGATGATTATATAAGTGTGTTTCCTAAGTGATAGTTTACATCACAGTAAAACCAAGACACTGACAATAACACCTGTACCAGGAACACTAGTAGATATAAATACCTGGAAAATTAACATTTTGAGTTACAATTGGTGAATTCCTATCATTACCAATTAACAGTGTGTGTTACAATTGGGGAATTTCTATGATCAGTTAAATACTAACATTTAGTTTCCAAAGTTACAGTAACATTATTTTCAGGATTCTCTGATCACAGAATGTTTATGAACAGAGTAGTTACACTGTGTGTGTTAGATTGATGATCAATATTGGACTGTTTCCACTATTGATGACCAAGCATCCGGATTGTCTAAGAGCTATCGGAGGAAGTCGACACTTGGCCTGAGAGACAAATCATTTGGGGGAGGTCTTCTGTCCATCATATATAGTGCTGTTGTGTGGCAGTACAGTTATGAAAAAGACTTTGCTCCTGAGCTATTCGGTCTGATTCTACATACACACTAGATTATACGACAGACATTCTACTCATACACTTTGCACATACATGACACTTTTCTCTATTAAACTAATTTGTTGTTTTTGTTAGAGCCAGTGTTGTGTAGTGTACGGACGCTGTGCCGGGAAATCTAGATCGTCAGTGCTGTTCCGGCCGGAAAACTAGATAGTCAGAGCTGTTCCGGTGGGAAGACAAGATAGTCAGAGCTGTTCCGGGCACGAGGGACATTTCACTCAGACGTTTTTGCGAATATTGCTTGGATAGAAAATCCATTACGTGAAAATTCCGAATCGAAAGCTCACTGTGTGGGCTTCATAAAAGGTGGGAAAAGTGTCCCAGTGGCACGAAATGGAATATTGCTTGGATAGCAAATCCATTATGTGGAAAGTCTGAATCGAAAGCTCACTGTGTGAATGTCATCTTCAGACTGCATTCTTCTGGTTTCCGGAGGAACAGCCTATGGTGAACGGAAGGCCCAATATACGCCTAACGGCGCAAGAACGCAGCTCTGCTGTAAACAGGCACAACGCAGTCACATCCGAAAAAAAAATCCGGATGAACACAGAAGAAGAAGAAGAAGAAGAAGAAGAAGAAGAAGAAGAAGAAGAAGACGTTTTTGCGTTGTGCCAATTTATTTACACCCTTAGGCCGGCACACCCTACTTCTGCTGGCATTTTTTAATCAGGTTGGCCTTACTGGAGGTTTCGATGGACATTCTGTTGTGGTGTCGTCCACATCTCTGCTTAAGATGTGTCTTAAGACTTTGTTCTCAAAGGTTTGTAACAAGGTTTCGTCTCCTTTAGTTGTACTCCAGGTTTCAGAGCCATACAGTCTGGTCTAATCGGTGATTTGTATATTGTGATCTTGGTGTTACGAGATAGCGCATTTGATTTTAGCAGATGCTGTAGTGAATAGTACATCTTATTTCCAGAATTGATTCTAGCTTGTATTTCTTCCCTTATGATGTTGGAGCAGTTGAAGATTGTACCCAGGTATTTGTATGTTTCCGTTCTTTTAATGGTCATATTATCTATTTGTATGTGGCCAGAGTTTTTAGCCGTTCCTTCTCTTGAAATTACCATGTATTCTGTCTTATCTTGGTTAAGCTTTTCCCTTTAAGTGAGTCAACATTTCCAATGTTTTTTTTATTCATTTTCCCCTATAATATCTATATCATCTGCATAACCAAGCAGTTTGGATGTTCCTCCAATAGCACATTCATCTTTTATCTTCCTTACAACTTTCTCTAGAGCCAGATTGAAAAGGAGCGGCGATAGTGCATCACCCTGTTTCAAGCCAGATGTTATTTGGAAAGGGTCTGATTTCCTGCCTTTATATGTTACTATATCATAAGTATCTTCCATGCATAGTCTGGTCATGTTGATTAATTTCCTTGGTATTCCAAATTCCTGCATCGCATTCCATAGACTATTCCTATGGACACTATCATAAGCCTTTTTAAAATAAACAAAAATGTTATGGAGATCTCTTTTATATTCCAAATTTTTCTCGGCAATTTATCGTAAGATAAATATCTGATCTATTGTTGATCTGTTTTGTCTGAAACCCGTCTGGTAGTCACCTAATATGTCTTATGAATATGGTTTTAGTCTTTTTAGTAATACTGCGGATAGTATCTTGTAGCATTTGGACAGTAGTGATATTCCTCTATAATTTTAACATTGGAACTTGTCTCCTTTCTTAAAGATAGGTATCAATAATGACTATTTCCAGTCATGGGGTAATTCTTCAGTCCTCCAGATTTTTATTATTAGTTCGTATAGCTTTAGATGTAATGCATGGCCGCCTGCCTTTATAAAATCAGCAGCAATTCCATCAGCCCCAGTTGCCTTATTGTTTTTAAGTCGTGTGATTACATATAGGATTTCTTCAAAAGCAGGTTGTTCAATTTGTGGTTCATACGTTAGAACCGTTCCTGTGGGAAAGTGTTACTTGGAGCTTCACAATTTAGTAATTCAACAAAGTATTCTTTCCATGTGTTACACATTTCCTCATTGGTATTTATCATATTCCCAATTTTGTCTTTTAAACCATATGTATTGTGTTTATGTTAGTTTTCATATCTTTGATTGTATTGCTCATATATTCTCGCTTCTGCTGCCGAACTATTTTTGTCGCCTCTTTACATTCAGTTCTATAATGCTCTTCATTTTGGATGTTGTTGATGTCATTTAACCACAACTGTCTGGCATTCTTTTTCCTAATGACTGCTTCTTCACATTTTTGATTGAACCATCTGTTCTTTTTATGTGTGGTTAACACACCGAGACATTCTTCTGCAGTAGTTTGAATTGTATTCTTGATGTTCAACCAAGTTTGGTCAACGCTTTCCTCCAACGGGTTTTGTAGAATTTCAAGTTTACATTTTATTTAATCTGCAAATTTCTCTTTGACTGTACTTTCTTGTAGTTTTTCTCTGTTATATGTTGGGTGTACCCTTTGTAGTTTAGCATAGAAAGCTCTCTTAAGTTTTATTTTAAATTTTGCTCCAAAGAGGAAGTGGTCGCTATGGCACTCAGCTCCTTTATACCTTCTAACTTGCATGTTTGATGCATTTTTGTTGTTAATTAAAATGTGATCTATTTGATTATAGGTTCTCGTGTCACATGATTTCCAAGTTTGTTTATGTATATCCTTTTTTGCAGTCTGGTACTGCTGATCTGCAGTCCTTTGGCTTCTGCTAGGTTGATGACTCTCCATTCATTGTCATTTGAAGTTGTATGTAGGCTTTCCATACCGACAACTTTTTAATAAGTTTGCTCTCTACCTATTTTTGCATTGAAGTCTCTCAGCACAATCAGGATATCTTGTTTGGAGGTTTCTTCTATGACATCTTGCAGATCATTATAAAAGTCTTCTTTAATATCTCTTCCTTCTCTTCACTAGGTGCATGCACATTAATCATTAATCATCATGGTTGCTTTAATTCATCACTTCCATGTATTGGGCATTTCGTTCACCCCTGGCCGCTCCCCGCACAGACCAGAAATGGTCAGTCTGCAGACGACATCCACTCAGCAAGCTTTCACTTCGGACTTCCTTGTAATGGATTCGCTAACCAAGCGTTCCATCTCGTGTTAATGAGACGTTTTTCTACCTTAGTCTGCAGGTGACATTCACTCTGCAGTTTTTCACTTCGGATATCCACGTAATGGATTCGCTGGCCAAGCGTTTCGTTTCGTGTTTATGAGACGTTTTTCCACCTTTGTACGCTCACCCAGTGAACTCTAGTTCAGATTTTCATCGTAACTACTACGTGCGTATTGGGACGCTTTTCCACCTTTAGTAACGCTCTCGAGGTAGGCTACATGTGCTGCAGGCTCAGCACCTTGCCTTCATGCAGCAGAGTGCGAGTAATGACCAGGCTCTCTTATCTTATCTTTCTTATCCTCTTATCCCTCGGATGAGAGCCTTCGAACAGGTATCTGGACCAAGCATGTAGCAAGCTTAGCATCTCACAGCAGCAGGTTGTGTCTCTCTTGGTCTGGTCCCTATCCCAAGGCCTGTCCGACATGTAGTTGTGCTTCCGTCGGCAGAGCTCTCGGGGTCATTGGGTACATTGGGACACGCAAGCCCCTCTACCACGACAAGGTGGAAACACTTCAGAGGGGCCAGCCAATTCTATGGCAAATAGGAAGTGAATGAAGTAAAGCCAGACAATTCTATGGGAAATATGGAGTGAAGAAAGTGAAATGTTAGACTTTCAGATTTTCTACTACTTCATAGAAATACAACATGTGGTGAGACGATCGACTCTATTCATTGTAGCCATTCCTTCTCAGAAAACAACCCCAATCATACCACTTCTGGAGATTGACTTCTGGATCATTGCGTTTGGTAAGCCTAAACACGACATTATCATCATCATCATTATCATCATCGTCATCATCATCATGTGCCCTGGCAGATGACCTAGGCGTCCATGTAACAGCATAGATCTACGTCCCTGGTGTTTTGAACCGAGTCTAGCGATGGTATCTCTTCATGCCTCCAACAAACCACTAGACTCACATAAAAATACAAGCAATGACTACACCCTGACCTCTGCCGTTCTAAGTCTCCTTACTAACCTCCAGGTCTGCGATTTTCCCCTTGTCTTCTTCACTGTAGCCGCCCATGATGAGTGTGTTCAGTGCCGCACAGCTGACTATGTACCGTTTGATACCTGAGAAGCCGTCCAGCTCAATATCCCCTTTTGTGTCGTATTGTCGGTACTTAATCTGGTAGACAGATGAGCGCAACAAATATATATATATATATATATATATATATATATATATATATATATATATATATATATATATATATATATATATATATATATATATATATATATATATATATATATATAAGGACATACATGATAAACAAGTGGAATTCAGACAAACTAGTGCTGATTACTTCCAAATAAAAAATGGAAAAACAAAACCAACAAGTCCTGTAGTATAAACCTGCCGTGAGTATGTGAAGTGTTAGACCATCACATTTTTTTCAGGCCTGAATGTAAGAAGGAATAAGTGGCCGGTCTGTCCCCCCCCCCCCCCCCCCCCCCCCCAGTAGCGAACGGCGAGCCCAGGCACCGAATCCTATCTTCTCCGTGTTATTTCTTCTACCACATGCGCTGTTACTCCCAATTTATACTTTGTTATAACATTCCGGGTGCAAATTCTGGAGATTGTCCTGTGTACAAGAAAGTAGGTCTACGATCCAGTCTACGTGTGGATTTCTCCTTATCGCGTTTTATGTCTTTAATAGACTATGTGCCAAACAAAAAGTAATTTTGGATCGAAGTAAAATAAAAAAAAAAACGGATGGCGAATAATGGGAAGTAGGGGTGTGTCACAGTTGTGACTTAAATGTTGCTAATGTAGTAGCCGACATGTTGTATTATAACGCAATGTCACAACTTGGTGATGATATAAGCCCTTGGCAGATGCGGGAAGCCACTTAAGACGATTAATCAAGTAATGACACTTATGTATTTAAGAAGAGCAATTTCTCCTGACTGGCCGAGTGATCTTTCGGCATTACCTTTAGAATTGTTCATTGTTGTTTGGAGTTTGCAGGTGAAGCTTTCTACCGGATGGAGTAGCCAGTAGCAGGTCAACCCTCAATGGTCGTCTCTTACGACATGCATAGTAGGTTACAATTATATTCTTCTTTGCTTCCTGTTAAGACACGTCAATACATGGCCAAGCGGGCGTGCCCCGAAGTCGATAGCGAACTGCGCTGGGAATGTCAAGAGCATGGTTGGAGGCAGGTTCGATGTCTGGACTCGTCGCTTGCCAAAGTGAGGGACAGATTGGCACCCATTACTCCTTGCTGTCAAACCACAAGCCCATGGCAAGAAACTGCTTCAGGACAATATAGAAAAAGTTATATATGGGCAACGGAGGTTCCTGCCCTTGACATAATCTATTCAAGAAATTCAAGGTGGCGGTGGTCGGGCATTTGCGGGACTAGGTGGAGGTGTACAGTGATGTGGTTTCTTATCTAAACTAAACTACACTAAACTAAACTTGTGAAGAAATAACTTACCTTGTATGTAATGTTGTGCCAGGATCCATCGTCAAGTCTGCTGTTGTTTTTCGTTGGCACCAAGATGTCCGCGTGCAGAGATGGGCACTGGATCTTGTAAAAGAGGTCACCTCCTTTCAGAGACAGAGCTATTAATTCCCGCGGGTTCTTGGAGCGGCCGTAGAATAAGACCCCGTCGGGAGACAGTGTCCTGAATTCGAAACTCAGTCGAAATCTGAAAATATGAAAGAAGACAACGTGCACTGGAGAGTGGCCGGGATACCTTATTTAAATCCATAGTGAACATGACTGTAGGGATATGAACGTATTTATTTTATTTTATTTTATTTTATTTATTTACGTGTTTTTTTTTTAAAGAAAACTCAAACATACTAGGTTATGTTTAATTTAGTTTAGTTTCAATCAATCATGTGCCATGCCGGAAATCGTGGGCGGTCATGACTCGCCATTTCATTCGATCACCAGCGTCGTGGATCAGCTCAGTGTTCCTGTCTCGTCCATGCCATGTGGCCAAGCCATCCAGGTATTTTCCTCTCGGTCTTCCTCTTGGTCTGTTCCCTTCGATCTTGCCAGTTGTCACTAAGTTCTGTAATCCATTTCTTCTCATAACATGTCCAAAAAATGTTGACTGTCCATGTATAATTTCTCTAATCAATTTACGATTCGATTTTCATTTGTCTTCTGTAGTACTTGGTCATTGGTTTTTCTGTCTGTCCATGGTATTCTTTGCATTTTCCCCAGAAACCACATTTCTGCAGCCATCAGATGTTTTTCAGCTTGACTGCACATTGTCCAAGTTTCACATTCATACAACAGATGTTGGCTCTATGTATCCACTCAACACTCTTTTTCTCGTTTTAATTGACATCTTTTTATTTGTCAGAATGTTTTTCATCTTGCTAAAGGCTACTTTTGCCATGGCGATTCTTGTTCTAATCTCTTCAAGGCATCTCCCATCAGATGTTATGACTGTTCCGAGATAATTGTACCGATTAACTTGTTGAAGACCATTCCCATTTACTTGTATATTACATTGTGGTACTACCTTCTTCCTAGTGACGACCATAACCTGTGTCTTCTTACAATTTAATTCCAACCCCAGCTGCTCACTGTGTACAACAACTGCGTCTACTAATTGTTGTAGATCTTGTGCATTGTCTGCAATCAATACTGTATCATCTGCATATCTAATGTTATTGGTGTTTCGTCCTCCAATGCTGATTCCATTTATATCTTCTACATTCCTGAAAATATTTTCACTGTAGAGGGAAAAAAGATCTGGAGACATTACACATCCCTGCCTAACACCTCTCTAGGTTGATATTGTCCCACTTCATTATCAATCCTTATGGCAGCTTGTTGTTTCCAATATATGTTTTTTAAGTAAAAAGTATTTAAAGTATTCCAAGTATCAAGTATCAAGTAATTTTAAAGTATTCCAAAGTATTTCAGGATCCTCGCCGATGCAACGGAGTTCGTGCATTGAGCTGAGTTTCTCCAGACTCAGGTTTGAGTTAGGAGGGAAACAGAGCACTTATGGGTTAAACAGTGTGCCGTTATGTTGATCCAACGACTAAACTAAACGACTAGATTAAACTAAAAATATATGTTTTTTATAAGTCTAATGTTTTTCCCATCAATTTGTAGATCTGCAAGCATATCTACCATGTTGACATGTCTAACTCTACCAAAAGCCTTTGTGTAGTCAATAAAGCAAAGGTGTATATCCTAGTTTACTTCTATAGCACGTTCAATAACTGTTCGCAGCATATACACAGCATTTACTGTACCTTTTCCTTCTACAAATCAACATTGTTCTTTCCCTATTTCAGGTTGTATTTTCTTCCTGACTCTTTGCATAATAATTGTTAGCAAAATCTTTGTGACGTGACTCATTATACTAATTGTACTATGTTGATCACATTCCAAGGTTCCTGATTTCTTTGGGATTGCAATAAATACAGAGTTACATAATTCAGAAGGTATATCTCCAGTATCATATAATGTGTTCAGCAGTCTGGTGACTTGATCTATTCCATATTCGTCTAGAGCTTTAATAATTTCTGTTGTGATGTTACCTGAACCGGAGATCTTGCCAGCTTTCATATATGCTTAAGAACATTCCGAACCTCCATCTTCAAAATTGGCAGTCCTTCATTATTAAATCGAATTTCACACTGTTCATCTCTGTTATCATCATAAAGGTTTTTCACATAATCGAACCATTCATGTAGAATCTGATCTTTTTCTATTATGATTTTGCCATCTTTAGTTTTTAGACAGCCTGCTGATGTTCTTGTTTTTTTATTAGTAAGTTTCTTAATTCTTTTGTGCACCAATTTGGTATTTTGACTGTTGTGTTGTTATTCAATTTCTAAGCACTTTTCCTCAAGCCATGCTTCTTTTGCCTTCCTACATAATATTCTGACTTGTCTGTGAATTTCTTCATATTTGGCAGGATTATTTTTGTTGAGTCTTCTTGTTTCCATTACGTGTAAAATTTCTTCAGTCATCCATTTCTTACGACCCACTTTCTTTAATTTTGGAATAGTTGTTTCTGCAGCCAAACTGATTGAATTCTTTAACATTTCCCATTGATCATTCACATCCTGGAATAATATCTCTAGATCAGACAATATATCAAATCTGTTCTGTACTTCTATGTTGAATTTGTTTTGTATTTCCTTGTCATTACTCAAAGTACACAAATCATATTTAGTGTTTCCTGTTATATACTTGACTTTCTTCAGCTTTATCCTCAATGTTCCTGTAAGTAGTCTGTGACACTATAACAATCAGCACTGGGAACTGTTTTTGCTACTGTTAGTGCGTTTCTAAATCTTCTGCTAATCATAATTTAGTCAGTCTGGTTTCTGAACCTGCTATCAGGACTCCTCCATGTCAATACTCTTCTAGGGTGTTGCTTAAACCAGGTGTTTCCTACAATCATTTCCTGTTCTTTTGCCCGCTCTACGAGTCTGTATCCTCTTTCATTTCTCTCTCCTAAACCATAGTTTCCTACTGTGTATCTATCACCTTGATTTCCTAATTTTGCATTGAAGTCTCCTATTATGATGTTTATTTCTGAATTTTTACATTTCTTTAAGGCAGATTCTATGTCATTATAAAATTCCTCTACACTATCTTCACTGGACTCTCCTGTTGGGGCATATACTTGAATACCATTTATTCTAAAAGGTCTGCCACTCAATTTAACTAGTAGAACTCTGTCTAACACGGCCCAATATCCTTGTGAGACGGTTTGGGAAATGGCTTTCACATACCGTCTGAGTTTACTGGAGGACATTGACTGGAATAATTTTGAGACAGAAAGTTCACCGACCAGTATAAGTTCAAAATTAGTGAGTGGCCGGGCACTGACTGGGACACGGCCCGCTAACCGTCAGTTTACCTTTCGTTGTTAGTGAAATGAGAAATTCAGGAAACATGAAGCCAAACTTAGCATAGGCTTTGTCAGGAACTGTCAAATGGGCAAGAAATACAACAGATGGGGCTAGATATATGGGAACGGACACGCCCCATGACCCAAAACAGGCAAGGGCGGTAAGAATAGGTCCTTAACCTCAAACTATAACCTAGTGGTGTCGAGAGATCTAGAATAAAGCGGATTAAGGAGAATTAATTATGCGGCACAGCTAAATGCCGATAGGGTAGTTCGTCATGACAAGGGACAGTGACGTTACGTGATTCAAGAAAGGCGCCAACTCAAGAGGTGGTATATACTATGGATCCAGTCAGTTTAGACAGTGTGGAACGAGCAAGGAGTACGGTTTAGCAACAGGGCCGAGTGAGCCGAAAGCTGGGCGATTGCCCAGCCCAGGAGGGATGAGTTTGGAACTTCGGCGATGGTGATGTCCATATCCCAGGCTTTTTAGTGTCCAGGAAGATGGAGAGGCAGTATTAAAGACGGAAAAGATGCACATATCACAGTTTCGTCTGCACCGCCGAAGACAAGCAGATGGTCAAGGATCTGTGAACCATTTATTCCAGGTAGATAAACCTGATGGAGTGGAACGCAAATTCCGAGGATCACAAAATGGCGTGCAAGTCATTTGAGAAGGACTGTTGGCTAAGGAAACCGCTCATTAGTTGCAGATGATGGGTAACGTCAGATAGGACAACCATTAGCCAGAGACACTGCAATCGGAATCAGACAAGAGACTAAGGTCAATCGGAATCACACGGGAGACTAATGTCAGACATGATTGGAAAACGACTGGCGGGATCCACGACAAACGAGAGGTTGAAGAGAGCAATTATATTTCAACTATGGAACCCAGATGATCGACTGGACGGCAGAAGCTGAATGTAAGTTGACGTAAGACTTAGACCTAATTAGTACGATTGAATATTATAATCAGGTATCTTAGTTTAGAGAGCTATAGCAAACTACCGTAGGTGAACTTACCGCGTAATCATGAACGACCGTCAAATGTCAGGACTGAGTGCAACGTCCTGCAAAAGGACCCACATCTAACTAGCTAGCTAACTATAATAGCAGTCTAAGCAAGGAAGCATTGACAAACTACTGAACGTTAACCCACGACCCGGCAAGGATCAGGACTGAATGCGACGTCCTGCAATTGACCTATATCTAACTGGCCGAAATAGAGCGATGGGAGTCAAATTAATCGGTTAGATAGGCAGAGTGTAGATAAACTATATATGTGCATGTAAACTTAGCAATTAGACTACAAGATTAATGAGAACATAGGCGAGTGCAACATGTGATTACGGAACGAAAAACGTACTACAAGAATATAAACACGGCGACCAAACACAGTAAACGGACAGAGGAAAGTATGAAGGCGCTAGCGATCACTCGGTCAACCCAAACAATGAGACCGGAGGACAATACCCGCCGGGGACGGAGCGGTATGGCAAGGAATGCGTGTCTTTTGTCCGACTATACAGGGGTGAAAGGAGGTCGCGTTTCTGCTGCTGTGTAGTTAAGGTGGCGAAAGGCTGGCCTTGCGGGGTACAGGCAGCGAGTTCAAATCTACACGAAATCCGGGTAAATGGTTAAATACTTTTAGGTTTATGTTGGCTGTAGGCGGCGCGTCGGGAAATAGGCGATAGTAATGTTAGTTAAATATAAATAGACGATAAATTACTGTGTTTAAAATACTGTTGTTAATTTATGTTATAGCTATACATAATGGTGATGTTGCTGATAAGGCTTAATCCTAATATAGATAAAGAAGCAACAAATGCTGGAGACTTTGTAGGTAGTGAAAGACTAAGGTGTATTTTAACATAACACTCACGGGTATTGTTTTATAATGTTTCAGGCATTGCCTGGGTAAACTGGAGATACCCAAGCATACTGGGTATATCTGAATAAACAGATATTCATCTGAACAAAATGGACCCTGGGTATTTGGGCTAAATACATGGACCACTAATAAGCCTACGGAAAGATAGGTACGAAACAAAGGCCGGTGTAATTCCTAGCTTTAGTCCTTTGCTTCATGCGGTTAATAGGTGATCGTAGGTGGCGTTCCCCTAACATCCAGTTGCATAGTCTATCATGCTATCTATCTCTCCCTTGTGAGGTAATGCAGTATTGTATTATTAGAGTTGATTATGCTTTATGTGTCTGCAATGCATGTACTGGTTACTCTATGCGGTTATGTTGTAGATTGTCACTCTGTTACTGCTCAGAAGGAAATAAATATACATTTGAGTTGCCTTTCATTTCGACTTGTCAGTCTGAAGTAATATAATTTAGAGTAGCTTAGAGACCTTGTGAGGCTGTATATCTCTTATATAACCAAGTAACATACACCGCGAGACATCGATGGTGCAATAGTATTATTAACTATTGTTCTCACGCGGAGACACGAACCTACATCTTTCCAATCCCTTACTATCATCCTCTTTCTCCTTTTCTCTCTCACTCCCTCCTCCCTTATTGTCAAAAGATAGTGCGTTGTAGGCAGAGTTCGACTGAGGAACGAACGTTTAGGCTTCACACTCTCTCATATCATTTCCCTCATCCTATTCTTTCCCTTCTCTCTTCTCCTCCTTTCCTCTCTCTCCTTCTTCCTTTTCTTTTCTCTCTGTCACACTTGAAAAGATTTTGATGTTTTCCGGTATAAAATTATTGCCACTCCCCTTTGTCGATCTTCGTCTCCAGAATAAATATTCTTAAAATCTTCATCTATCTTTATGTCTGCTCCTGTCAATCTCGTTTCGCACGTCCCTAAAATATTATTTTTTTTTTCTCTTTGTATTTCTTGCTTTATGTTCTCTAATTTTCCGTAGTCGTTTACCGTCCTAACGTTCCATGTTGCTAATTTTAATGTCTCTGTCCTTGTCTTGCGATGATCAGTCTTTAAGCGAATCATAATGTACTAGGCACCTTCAAAGAGGTAGTTTGCCGCTGCTTTCCTCTATGGCAGTGACCATACTGGCCGGATGATCGCAACCATTGTCTCTCGAAAGAGATCCTCTGCCTGCCATCGCGAAACTCGAGACCATAACCAAGAATATCTGTCGGCTGCCCTCAAAATTTCACCCACCACCTGCCTTCCGTGGCTTCTTTTGAATACTTCCAATAAACGAACACGAAATAACATCACATAATCCACAGGAAAACACTATCCACAGGAAATCCACAGGAAAACACTGAACGGCGTCTCCCCGAAGGCTAACGCGTCACCTCGTCGCCATTGTACCAGAAGTGCCTAGTTTAGTTTGCACTAGTTATTACTAGGTTATATTATTGACTATGCTTCCGGCAACAAAAACAATCAAATACAGACACTCCAGCGACGCTGAGAATAATATGAAGAGTTGGTGAAATAAATAAAAAAGAGGCAGATTGAAAATTGTGGCCACATTAAAATACATATAATTCTTGTAAAAACCATACAGGAGAGAAAAGTTGAAGGCAGTCAAGCAAGAGGTAGACAGCGATACAACTGGGAAGATAACATAAAACGACGGCTAAACAGCAGAACGTACAACCAGGGCAAGAGACAATGTTGTAAATCGAATGCAGCCAAATTTCATTATGGAGACGATAGGACTGATTGATTGATTGATAGATTGATTGATTGATATTATGAGGGTGAGGAGTGATGAAGGCGGGCGGATAGATAGATAGATAGATAGATAGATAGACAGACAGACAGACATACAGACAGACAGACAGACAGACAGACAGACAGACAGACAGACAGACAGATAGATAGATAGATAGATAGATAGATAGATATAGATAGATAGATAGATAGATAGATAGATAGATAGATAGATAGATAGATAGATAGATAGATAGATAGATAGATAGATAGATAAATAGATAGATAGATAGATAGATTCGACTGTCTGCATCGTGTCGATGAGTTTAACTCACACTTACTCCGAATCTTCTGTGCCTAGTTGATCAACCAATGCCAGTTTGACGTGACTTTTGTGGTACGGCTCAATCCTGACTCCCGTATTGGACAGAATTTCTATCGAATCCTGAAAAAAAAAAAAGACGAAAGCACCCAATGAATGACCGTCGTCTTCTCACTCTTGTAACTGTTCACCCAACAGAGCACAGATTTTCAACCATCTCACGCGGAGGTCAGAGACTATTTACTGCAATACCTTTCCACGTCTGCTGAAGGCGAGGCGCCAGTGGGTTTTCCCGGAATGCACTGACGCAGGTAATGTAAACAAATAATAACAACATATGTATTGCTTCCTTGCTGGTATGTTGTTGACATTCCGGAACTGCATGTATTTTAACGTGTATTCTCAATGTGTGTGTTGCATTTGGGTGGTGGCCAATGTATTCGACGAACGGGCCCCGTTACCCTAAGTTCAATTATTTTCAATGAACCGTGTGTTACCGGGGTCCATAAGAGAAGCGAAGAATAGTAACACTGTTGCCTTCCATGCATGTCGTAAGAGACGACTAAGGAGGTTCGGGCTGAGACTTAGTCCACAGTTTATAGGGACTTCCGGTACCCAACATGGCGGATAGGCATTTAAACCGTTAAAGCCGTTGGAGTGTTTACGCTTGTGGCTACGGTTTGCATTCACATTCACGAAGAAGAAGAAGAAGAAGAAGAAGAAGAAGAAGAAGAAGAAGAAGAAGAAGAAGAAGAAGAAGAAGAAGAAGAAGAAGAAGAAGAAGAAGAAGAAGAAGAAGAAGAAGAAGAAGAAGAAGATGAAAATAAGGGAAAACACACAAGTACAAACAAATCTTTGAATAGATAGACACCAATTTTCGGCTATGGAAACCTGGCTATTCTATCGTCAAAGAAAGAAAATACTATTGATAAAAAAAAAATAACAAGACACCGCCTGGTGTAGGCGTCGTTTCATCTGTCAAATACAACAATTATTCACACAGTAAATGATATGATTTCTAGAGTGTCTGTGTACATTCTATACACGCCCTGACATATGTCGGTCACATTTTTTGTCTCAATGTTTAGCGAATAACAACAGTTGTTTTTGACACCTCCTGTTTGTAAACACCGGAAGTTATTTAACAACCACGTGCCACCAGCTCAGCCTTAGCAGGCCCTCTGCCGGTCCCATCAACATTCCAAAGGTGTTCTATTTGAGCAGACACCCTGATCGTTAAGTGCTCATCATTCTCCGGGTTTGTTTTTCTGACCTGACACCGGTAATTACTGAATCTTAACCTCTCATGCTGGCATTTCTTCCTGTGACACCGCCTGTTATTGACGGCTCACTTACTATTTCCGTTTCCACTTTTCATCGGACCAAATGCAATGCATGTGTTAGCAATAAATATGGAGCAGATAATAACTATAATTAACTCATATTACACATTGTGCCGCTTGAGGTGGCACAACATTCGCCCTAAACCTACCAAACTTGACCTGGAGTGGTTTCGGTGGTTGTGGTACTGTTTTTTTGTTTTGTTTTTGTTCGCATATCCTTTACAGGACATCGCTGTCAACATCAGCATCTTTCAGCTGATTGTTGATTTCTTGGCAAGATTACGCTCAGTAGTTTGCCATTGCTTTCTGAGCGACCGGTTCACATACTTCGTAAGTTACCGACGCGGAGAGAACCGCTACCGATTCTCACGCATATCACGTTACTCACGAGAGTATACGGGATTACGGATAAAGTCGTGTAACCCCTAGACCAGCGATTGTGGTACTACATGTTAAAATTACCTAAAATATAGGGCCCATGTTCCATCCTAGTGTTTTGTTTTATTTATTTATTTATTTATTATTATATATATTTTTTGGGGGGAGGGGGGGGGGGGGGCTCTCGCTCTGAACTCGAGCATAGTAGTCCACACACGTGCTGCTGCTGCTACTGCTACTACTACTCTCGAGTGCATAGAACATATTTTGCAGTGGGGTAGTTTTCCCTATTACCAGTGCCCCTCGCCATCAGGCGAACCCTTCTCCGATTCAGGGGTACATGTAATTTACGTCTCCAAGACAAAGATGAAAAGTCAACATTTTAGTCAAATTGACTGGTAAGTCACTGCGCCACGGTCAGAAAAGAAAGTTTAAACGCGTCCTCGTACCTATCAGCAACGCCAACCTCCACTCTAGTATTAATATAAGACACGTCTGGTAATCTGTGTCTTTTAATAAGATATGTAAAACTGTCTTTTCTTTTCATTACACAACGTGATACAGTATACCGTATACTAAGAGGGAACATAATTAAATAACACATTTTATTATAATGTGTGTGGAAGAGTATGGACACCGAAAAATCTAATTTCCTTATTATGCACAAACTGGCTATTAAGTAATACCCCATATAGGGGTCGTGACGGTCGAAAAATTTCCGCATGTGCAAAAACTATTACACAATGGCTTCCTCACTATCGACTTGCACAGTGTAAACACGAAGCGTTATTAATTATTATTTTTTTTTTTGGGGGGGGGGGGAATGTGGTCAGAAAATGTAAAACCTTGCATAATCTACATAAGAACGATGGTTAAGTATGGGGGAAGTTGTTTGAGTAAAAAGAGGGGGGAGAGAGAGAGAGAGAGAGAGAGAGAGAGAGAGAGAGAGAGAGAGAGAGAGAGAGAGAGAGAGAGAGAGAGAGAGAGAGAGAGAGAATGAATGTGTAGAAAGATACGGTGGAAACACCCACTGTTTCCGGTGAAGAAAATATTCAAGGTGCAGGAAACCGCTGGGAACGCCATGATGGCCATCTTTTGCGATATCAAGCGCTCTTTATTGGTGCTTTTCCAGGAAAGGGGTGAAACTGGCTAGTGCTCGATTCAGTGAAATGCTGGTGAAAAAACTAGACTATCGAAACGCCGGGGGAGTTCTCTCAAAAGGAGTATTGTTGATGCACGACAATTATCGCATTCAAACGGATGCGTATACATAGGATACACTATGTGCTCTGAAATTTGAGGTTTTGAAATATCTAGTGCTGTGATCTATCTGGCATAACATCAAAACATAAGCTCGAACAAAATACCGTCCACGGTTGCAGACAGTAATTCAACAATTCAAATGAAGCATGAACTGAAAATCAATAAAAAGGACTCACTAGAAGGCCTTCTATCTAATTGATGCGGCTAAGTTTATTAGCCATTCTTGAGTAGTGGTCAATTCGACAAATTTATGAATCTCAATAAGTTTCGATCGGGTCTGTGAATGTCAGACGGGATGATCGTAAGAAAACATTAATCATAAATATTTAACAGTTGACCATATTAGCTACTGAGAACTATCGAAGAAGTATTGCAGTCCTTAATTCCTTCTGTCCATCCAAGGTTACCGAAGTGTTCTTCTCAATCTCATTCCTAGATTCTGCATCTGTCCCAAGAATCGTTATCCTGATATATAAGCTGCCATGATTCTGGTTCTCCTTTCCAATATATATTAGCCATGAATAACGTTGTCCTGCCAGTAAATAACTTTATGAATTAGAGACGACTTGAACGTGCTGCTTCACTAGTCAAGCTCTATGATCCGAATGTCCGTAGTTATTGCCAAACAACACTGACGGGATCTCCCTTCTACGTCAGGCGCCTAGTTTTATGTACATTTTGGTTCGAGAGTTTTGCTCCCTCTTTCTTTTGCGTCATGTGCTCTGCCCTACTACTTGGCATCTAGCATACAGTCCAGACTTGGCGCTATCAGACTTTCATTTATATGGACCTTTGAAAGAACATTTGCGGGGTCAGAGGTTTGCAGATAACAAGATAATGGAGGCAGTGCAAAATCGGTTTAAGGCCACACCCAAAAACTTTGTCCTAGAATGCATCAACAAGCTAGTGGACATTGGGCAACCTACATTCAGGATGTATTAAGAGTTTGTGATCGAATCCACCAAGAGTTAAGACACCTAGTACTATGTCTGGAGGCTATAGACATGATTTTTTAACGGTTTGTGATCGAGTACATCAAGAGTTAAGACACCTGGTACTATGTCTGGAGGCATAGACAGGATTTATCAACGGTTTGTGATCGAGCACATCAAGAGTTAAGACACCTGGTACTATGTCTGGAGACGTGATTCTTGGGCATATTTACGTTCATTAGTTTAGTTTAGTTTAGTCGATGGATCAACATCACGGCACACGGGTGTAACCCATAAGTGCTCCGTTTTCCTCCTAACTCAAACCTGAGTCTGGAGAAACTATAACAGAGTATCTCTAGTGGGGGATTTGGCTTGGTGTGCAATGGGAAGATTATAGGCACGGATGGGCACTTCGCTATGGGGTAGCTAGGGGTGGTCATCCTATGACAAGCATCTAGGGAACGAAGTCAGTTGTGACCGTACTACCATCAAGTGAGGTCGCATGATGTTGTGGGCACCACCTGGGGTGAGAGATAAACCCGACTATAACAGCATTTTTGATTGTTTGTACTCCAGTATTTTGAACATGAAATGATACAACTTCCAATAAACTACGATTTAATCTGAGAAGGAATTAGAGTGTCATCTGTTAGTGTCGTCCGTCTGAACCACATCCTCCTGCATCTGCTATAGAGGCGAATTGGTGCCCACGACCAGGATACGAATCCTGATAGCTGGATTGTCGCGGAATGTCGACACGCTGTCTACTTTTACTTACAAGATACACATCCGCGGAGTTGCTCCAAATCTTTGAAGATTTCTGCTCTGGTCTTATTGAATACCCGGAGTAGCATCCACTGACGCACGGTTATAAACTTTTACTGAACAGCCAGACGAAAATATGGAGTCTACAACGCTTGAAAGAATTACGACATAATTTCAGTGAAGTACACGATTGTCGCTTGTCGAAGAGCCCGCCCAGGGGCATTTCAGTGAAGTACACGATTGTCAGTTGTCGAAGAGCCCGCCCAGGGGCATTTCAGTGAAGTATACAGTTGTCGATAGTAATCAAAAGCCCAGCCAGGGGTGATTACTCACTGTATACAGTCATCATACGTTTTCTCAAGTGCCCAACCAGGGGTGGCTGAGATGGCTATTCAACCCATTTGAAGCCCAACCAGGGCTGGCTGAGATCGCTATTCAACCCATTTGAAGCCCAACCAGGGGTGGCTGAGATCGCTATTCAACCCATTTGAAGCCCAACCAGGGCTGGCTGAGATCGCTATTCAACCCATTTGAAGCCCAACCAGGGGTGGCTGAGATCGCTATTCAACCCATTTGAAGCCCAACCAGGGGTGGCTGAGATCGCTATTCAACCCATTTGAAGCCCAACCAGGGGTGGCTAGCTTTCAACCGACAGAAATTCCTATTGTTCGCTGGTGGCCTTGTTGAAATGTGCGCTTGAATTGACAGAACTGTGGCACTCATCATAGTTGGACTAGAGCGTTCTAGACTTTACAAGATTTCGCACAAGTTAATTAGTTTATTAATTAGAAAATTGATTGATATAGTTTATAAATATTGCAGCATGGCGCAAGAAGAGGCTTCGTTAACGTAGGTCCTAGGTGGAGTAGGGAGAGCCATATTCAGATTAGATACAGCATTAAAACAACAGGGTGTAGGCACTGATATAGAAAAGTTTTACGGGCAGGCAAAACATTTTAAGAAGTGGATGGTGGCGATTGAAAAACATGCTTTTTTAGTGGGAGCTACAGACGAAGAGAAGAAGAAGATAGCATATAAAGCTAGTCTGACACCGGTGTCTGATCATATCAGACGTAAGTTAGAAGCAGGAGTAGAGGAAAGTTGGAAACAGTTTAAAGACGATCTGGCCCATAAATATGCAGAAATCACAGATCCCCAACACGCATTCTCTGTGTTGAGGCAATCTAAACAGGACAATGGAGAGAGCGTACAATTGTATAGCGATAGATTGATAAATCTGGCAGAAGAGGCATTTTTAGGACAAAATGTGCAGGGTGAAGAAGTAGAAAGAATGCTGGTGGGAATATTTGTGGATGGAATACGATCAGATGGACTAAAATTCAAGTTGATGAGAGAAAATCCAGCAAGACTGTCGCAAGCAGTAGATATAGCCATACAAGAGGAAATTTTAAGGAGAAGATTTAGATTACGAGTAGGGAGAGAAATAGGAAGCAATATTGAACAAAGAATAGAAGAACCTATGGAAGTAGGGCAGACAAGGTATGGATGGAGAAGACATGGAGTTAACCAGACCAGGGCTGAAATACAGACACTGGTAGGAAATAATGAAGGTGATCAAGGTAGAGGAAGACATATGAGAAATTATACAAGAGAGACAGCAGGTAACACAGGTATGGTATGTTGGAATTGTGGACAGAATGGACACAGTTATATGTGTTGTGGCAACAGACACGCTCAGTTAAACACACGGAATCTTCCTGTTAATGGGAGGCCAAACAGAAATTTTGGAGAAATGCAAGGGAATTTTGGAAGGCCAGGAAACCGGGGAAACTGGCGTCCCACTTACTGAACAGGACCCACGGTAGGGGGAAATAAAAAAAAGTCCCTACATTTAATGAAAATGTAAAGTACTCAGCTATAAAGACCACGAGCAGCAGAGAAGATAGAGAATGGCCTTAAGTTGGAGAGATAAAACAGACTTGCGTGAATAAAATTGATCCAAGTTCATGTATAATAGAAGTGGGAAAATTTAGAATTAGAACACTGATTGACTCGGGAGCCTAAGTCAGCGTAATTAAAGAAAAATTTTTGTACCGCATATTGAAGAACGTCAAGATATTCAAGAATCAGGACACCCTTCACTCTGTTACCGGAGAATCTTTAGGGGTGGTTGGAAAAACAATAATAAACTTCAGATTGGGAGGAATAAATGTAAGGCATCTCTTCCATGTGGTCAGAGACTTAAACAGGAACATGATTTTAGGTAGAGATTTTTTGGTGAAGAATGGTATAAGGGTTTATTTCGATTTGCGTAAGTTGAGGTTTCAAAATGTTTATGTTTATTTGGAAGAAGATATGCATGTATCGGCCCTAGTCAGAGTAAAAACGTCCATGACGTTAAAACCACAAACTGTTAATTTGATACAGGCAATAATGAAAAATAGTCCTTATTCTTCGATGGGACAGACAGTTAGGATAACAGAATTGGAAAGAGAGGTAATAGACGAACCTGGTCTAGAGGTTCCTGACGGAATAATGACATTAGACAAACACTTTAGCTTTCCAGTCATGGTTATAAACAATACAGGAAAGGACATTAAATTGTATAGGGGATGTGTAATTGCCAGAATTGCAAATGATCCTAATGTCATACTACCACCAGGAAGAGAAGAAACGTCAAGAGTGCCGTATGTAGAACGAAACGATACTAGAAATAGACGTAAAGAAAAGTGGAAAATACAGAATGATGATTTACCCCGTGCATTGAGAGAACACCCAACTCAAATACATTCAGTAGATAAAGCAACGCCGTTCTTAAAGAAGGAACAAGAATTATTATCACAATTGAAGCTCCACAAGAATATAAAAATATATTGGAAGAATTAGTGAAGGAAAACCAAGATGTTTTTGCAATTAATGACTTAGAATTGGATAAGACCAAAACAGTTACAATGGAAATAGACACTGGAAATCATCCTCCAATTAGTTTAAAACCTTATAGAACTCCTTTACGAAATAGAGAAATAGTGGAGAAAGCAATAGAGGATATGCTGAAAGCAGGAATTATAGTAAGATCAAAGTCAGAGTAGTCATCGCCAATTGTCATAGTGACCAAAAAGGACGGTTTACATCGATTTTGCTGCGACTACAGGGCGTTAAACAAGATCACCAAAAATGTAGCTTATCCATTGCCGGTGATTTATGACATTTTAGGATTACTTAACGGTTCCACTTTCTTCACTACGCTGGATGCTAGGTCGGGGTTCTAGTGCATTCCCATGTCGCCTGATGCTCAGAAGAAAAGTGCCTTCTGTACACACGTGGGTTCTTATGAATTCTTAAGTATGCCATTTGGAGTGAGAACAGCGCCTTCTCATTATATGTTGCTAATGAATCAAGTGTTAGAAGGGATGCAGAAATTCGCATTGGCATACATAGATGACGTTTTGATCTATACATCAGGAGATGTACAAGACCACCTGAAACATGTAAAATTAGTCTTCGATAGGTTAAGACTACACCAAGTTAAACTGAAGTTGAGTAAGTGTGAGTTTTTAAAAACAGAAAATAAGTACCTGGGTTACATTATCGATAGAGAAACAATCAGGCCTGATCAAGACAAAGTGAAACTCATTAGAGAGTTACCTGCTCCGACCATTTTCATGGTAAGGACTTTTAATATCTTCACTCATAGTATTATCTGCGTTGTGCTCTGATTCTTCATCCATTTCATGCTCTTCTATATTTATGTTACTGGCCTCTATTTTTTTTCCGTTCAACATCTAGTCTAATTTGTTTGTCTTGATTCCTCAATAACCTTTCCAAAACCGGGATATCTTCATCGCTGGATGAACCTTCTCTAATTCTTTTCATTCTCTTGATTTCCCTCTCTTTTTGTCTATCTATCTTTCTTTTTGATGCTTGTCTGGTGTTCTTATACGGAGCGTCTAACTCCTCCATAGACTGAACACTATCAGCTCTGGACTCATCGTACCGCTCATTTTCATCTCCCACAAGAGTGGTGTTTGTTTTCGGTTTCGTATCTGACTGTTCACAAGTTTCTTCGTATATGGATGGTGTTGTTGTTTGTTCTGATTCAACGACCTTTTCGGGTTCCGGGGAAATCACATATTTAACTCGTCTGACTAGTATACCTAGTATACCTATAAAATCTGTAATTATGCCTCATAGCCTTACTACAACATAAGTTATAACAATTGCTGAATAAGACTTTATGGTTCCCGTTACCTACCCTCAAGAAAAAATAAAGTTATATGACGGGCACGCCCTCCTGTCCAAACCCCCATTGGTGATCGCGTGGCCCCGACCCATGGGGAGGTCGGTAAAACTAATTTTCATTAGTCCCTACCTTGTCCAAATGGACAAGTGTCCTCACTCTAAGTAATACCCGGAGTTGCGGACGAAGGTAGTAATTTGGTACCACGCAATCCATATCAGTTGCTGTTGAATGTTGTCGCTGCTCATGCATATCTTACTTGTTTATCCATCAAATGTCTGTAGGTACGGTAGACGTCATTGCTTTTTCCTTATGCACAGAGATACTTTCGAGATATTTTCCATTATTATCAAGTGTGGATATCTCAGAACTATTAATCAATCTTAAATTCAATTATTAACTGTTATTAACTAATGAACCATTTATTACAACATTAACTATTCTAATATCATACTAATTAATATAACACAGTTAACTATTTTAATAACTAATTATATATTAATATATACACATATTTATATATATTATAATATTCACATAATGCTATTGTCAAACACACAATGTTTCAAATAGATACTTAGGAATATTGTTCATTCGCCTGTATCTTCATATCCGCACATTCAGAAATATGTCGTCCGAATAGCTCATAGTGACATATAGTTCAACATGAACTCTAAAGTCTTTCACTTGGTAGTTGCATTATGTCACCCTGCCAAAAATGACAAATCGACATATGTATATATCCGACCAAACTATATACTTGTAATAATAATAATTACACAATTGATGATTGTTATATACATTGTTATTTAATCAGGTACTATCCGCACATATACAAATATATTAAATTTCCTAACACTCTATGAATAACACAGATAAACATTACAATTAGAAGTGAACAACTGTGAAGTATACCTATCTATTTACAGTCGACTAAGAAGATCCGCAAGATTGTTATCCTTTCCAGGAATATGACAGATATCGAATTCATAATCCTGTAAGAGTAAAGACCATCTATGAATTCTGGAATTCTTAGGATGACCAGATTTGAGTATTTGTAGAGGTTTGTTATCCGAAAGAACCAGAAATTTTCTACCAAGCAGATACCTTGAGAATATCTCAATACTTTCAATTAATGATAGAGCCTCTAGTTCAGTAATAGCATAATTTCTCTGTGTATCTGATAGCTTTTTACTGAAGTAAAGAATGGAATGTATCTTTCCCTCATGTAATTGAAGTAATACAGCTGAAATAGCATGTAAACTATCATCCGTTTGCAATACGAAGTCTTTTGAAATATCAGGCAATTTCAGGATAGGATAGGTACTAACTAGCGTTTTTATCTGTTGTAATAGTTTATCATGATCATCTGTCCAAACTATTTTTGTAGACTGACCTTTCTTTAATAGTTCAGAGAATGTTGCTGTCATATCAGCAAAGTTAGGAATAAACTTCTGATAGTAATTAATCAGACCTAATAGACTTCTTAATTCCTTTTTTTGTCGTTGGAGGTTTGATATTGAGAATTTTGGTAACCACCAATCGATCTGTCTTTCTAAATCCGTTAGAAATTCTATGACCAAGGAATTGTATTTCAGTAAAGCCTATGTTCAGACCGTGTTGCTGTATCCTCTGAAATACTTGTTTGAGAATTTTGACATGTGTGTCAATATCTGAAGTATGAATACAGATGTCATCAATATAGGTCGCCACGTTAGAAATTCCATGGAGTAATCTTCTCATCATGCGCATAAATGTGCTTGGCACATTTTGTAAACCGAATGGTAGATATTTTTATCCATATAGTCTAATGGAGTACTGAAAGCTGTGATATGCATCGTATCTTCATCCATAGGGTTTTGCCAATATCCCTTGGTGAGGTCAATCTTCGAAAAGAGTTTTGAGTGTGCCATGCTTTCAATCAACTCATCAATGTCTGGCATTGGTTCTGCATCTATTAGTGTTAATGCATTTACTTTTCTATAATCAACACATAGACGTAATGATCCTTCTTTCTTCTTGACAATAACTACCGGAGAACAGTAGTTTGAGATGGATTTCCTGTTAATCCCAGTTTTATCTAACTCCGAAATCTCCGCTGTAACTTTCTCTAGATAATGTATTGGAATAGGATATGGTTTCACTTTAACTGGGACATTCGAGAGTAACGTTATTTTATGCTTGATAAGCGATGTTTGCCCTGGCTTATCAGAAAAGATTGTGCTAAATTGTTTTATTGCTGTGATAAGTTTCTCTTTGTCTTGGGTTGACAAATCTGGACTTATTTGTATAGATTGCCAACCACTGTCACTATTAACTGTTGGGGTTGGAATTTGTTGTTTAATAGCGTCTTCTTGTTTTTCGTTAATAACCCAACAAGCTGTTGCTATTCTATGTGGTATTTGTTGCGTCACTTGTGATGTGTTGCTGTCGCGTGGGATATATGGTTTCAGCATATTTATGTGAAAGATTTTATTTTTCCCTTTTACATCGATCCGATAGTCTACATCACTGATTTTCTTAATCACTTTAAATGGACCTTGCTATGAAGTAACTAAGCAGTCACGAGGATCAGGTAGTAATAACCAGACCTCTTCTTCTTCTTTCAAGACTATTGTCTTGGCGTTTCTATTATCGTACTTCTGTACTGTTCTCCAGCTTTCTCAAGTGCTGATTTTGCGATTTGGCAAGCCGTAATGATTTTGTCTCTCAACTGTGTAACCATTTCGTATGCTTCTCTTTTCGGGTGGTCGTATGTCTTATTTGTAAGCATATCATTGTATAATAACAATGGACCACGCGTATTTGCTCCGTACACCAGCTCGAATGGAGAAAACCCTGTACTAGATTGTGGTACCTCACGGTACGCGAACAGTACTGCTGGCAATAAAATATCCCAATCTTTAGGTCTATCCGCTGCTACTTTTGCTAGAGTTCGTTTAAGGACTCCATTGTAATTTTCATTGACACCGTTTGTCATTGGGTGCCAAGGAGAGCTAAAGACTTGTTGAATACCTAGTATATTCATTGCCTTTTGGGTAGCTGTAGATTTAAATTGACTACTTCTATCAGATAGTATACAGCTTGGGAATCCTATCCTACTAACGATTAGCAATAATGTATCTAAGATGGATCTACTTGTGGTGCACTTAAGTGGAATAGCTTCTGGCCAACGAGTACAAAGATCAATCATGGTCAAAATAAACATATTACCTCGATCAGTAATTGTGTTCAGTGGACCCACAATATCCACAGCAATTTTCTGAAATGGTCGAGATGCTAGATCAGTTTTCTGAACGTGTGCTTTGGGATGTTTGCCTTTTTTGTGTGGTAATATCTTTGGTATATCCAGGCCAATAAAATTGTGTTAATAATCTATTAGTGGTTTTGGCAATACCCATATGACTCGCAAATGGTGAATCGCGTGCCAGTTTTAGTGCCTCTTTACGATATTTTGTTGGGAGCACTGTTTGTAAGCAATGCGGTGCATCTTTATTGTACCGTCTGGATAAAATATTATTGTCCAAGAAAAATTTCCAATTACCACGTTTAGTCTGTTTAGACGGTTCCTGTAATTTCTTAAAACAAGTTTGTAATATTGGATCTTGTTTTTGTTCGTCTGTTAAGGTAGCTGTCAGTCTGATATTATTCTGCGTATTGTCATTGTCTGTCTGAGAAGATTGACCTCTTTGTTTTTGTTCTTGAGCTCTTGTGACCGCATTCACTTGCGTGTGGTCGATCTCCCATTGAATTGCCTCTTCATGAGTGTACTGATTTGCATTGGGTATATTCCCAGTTAGTAATCCGGCACAACGGTTAGGCAATACTGCTGCATTTACTGTGCCTTCGAAATATGGCGCTTGTATTGTAATCGTGGCAATCTTATATCTCTCAATTGTGCCACCAAAAGTTCTGCAGGCAACCGTTTCGCCCGTATAATCTTCTGTCTTTATCAACCTTTGATCAACTCCGACAATTGAAGACCCTGAATCACGAATACAGGTAGTAGGTTCACCATTCACCCATGCCTAGTGAACTTTAAGTTTGCCATTTTGAATATTAACGGCATTGGCTTCATGAATTGTTTCAACACATTCGTCATTAGGAATGTCCGTCGCAGTCTTGTCATCATACTGTTGTATGATAGCTGCATGTGTCTCCTCTAAGTCATCAGAGTCACTGCTGAAAAAAACATATGCATTACTTGCTTCCTTCCAGGAATTTCTCATCGGTCATGACTTACTGGTATGTCCAAACGCCCGGCAAGAAAAACATTTAACACTCCTCTTATAGGAGTCATACTTTCTTCTTTTCTTTGCCTTGATGTCTCGTAGATAAGCTGAGTAACCTGGGTGTTGATCACACATTTCCAGATGTTCGTGTGATAATCGGCAATGTGGGCACCGTGTGAGGTGTCCTTTCCTTGGTCTGTCTCCCTCTTTATTGGAGTACTGGTATGGACCACTTCTATTCCTACTATTAAATTTTTTTAAATTTACCATTTCTTTTCAGGAATCTGGCGCTTGCTCCTATGACAAGCTCTGGTTGTGCACAATTGGCAAATATCATCACGATGTGCATTGAAAAATGATTCTCCTTTTGATTCCATCTCACTAAGTGATTTACACTTATTTTCAATCAGTAAAACAGACATAACTTCTGGTACTGCAGACATAAGTCTGTCTCTTATTATTAGATCTCGAATTTTATCGAAATCAGACCCAATATCAGCTGCCTTAAGCCATTTATCAAAGCATGACGATGTTTCAGAAACAAAGTCAAGGAAAGTTTGGTTAGACTTAGGAGTAAGCGTTTTAAACTTTGTACGTAGACCAGATTCATCTAAACTGAAATGTGCAAGAACACGATCTCGCATGTATTTGTAGTTGGTTCGCAAGTTCTCAGGTATTAATTCAATTACATTTAAAGGTTCCAGCGCGAGATGTCTATGAAATATAATCGGTATGTCTTGTTCGGGAATCTTATAGAATTTTACCAACTCTTCGAAATTAGTAACCCAAGAACTAACCGATTCACCCTGTTGGAAGTTACGAAACACACCTTGATACTTCTTGACTGGATCATTATTTTTAGCTTGTATTTTCTCTCGTTCAATCTTCGCTTCATGATCCATTTCCATTGCCTTGACCTTTAAACTACCCTCAACCTCCTTGTCCTTCCAGAGTGTCTCTGTCGCAAGTCTTTCTTTTTCAAATGCCAGTTGTTTT
The DNA here is from genome assembly GCA_963921405.1 of Cepaea hortensis. Taxonomy (NCBI): domain Eukaryota; kingdom Metazoa; phylum Mollusca; class Gastropoda; order Stylommatophora; family Helicidae; genus Cepaea; species Cepaea hortensis. The sequence goes on from OY992889.1 coordinate 73,903,244, forward strand.
GCCTTCATTTATGACTCCACGGCTATTTGTTTTTCCTTAATCTCTTTTTCCACTGCTAGTTTCTCTTTTTCAGCTGCTATTCTGTCACGTTCCAAAGCTAATTCCTTTTCTCTAGCTGCCATTTTCTCACGTTTCAAAGCTAATTCATTTTGCTTAATTGCCATTTCCTTTTCTTTTAACTCTTTCTGAAACGCAAGCTCCCTATCCTTGCTTTCCCTCTCCAGAGCCAATCTCTCTGGTCGTTCTTCACGTTAACGTGCAGCTTGAAGTTGTTTCGCTTCTTTCTCTGCAGCTAATCTTTCTTGTCTTTCTTCTTTCTCGCGTGCTGCTTGAAGTCGTTTCTCTTCCTTTAATTGCATTTGGTATTCGCTGAATTCCTGTTTTGCCCATGTCCTAAGCTCCGCGCCGGTCAATCCAGACTTCTCGCCCATGTCCATGAAGTCTTGAAGTGTCGACATGTTGTCCTACTTTAATTAACACTATTCTAGCTGAAATAAAATAGAGGAATGCAAAGGACTCGACGATATTCAAGAGCTTAGAAAATATAGTATACAATATAGACAAGTGTAAATGTTGGAGAAATTATTCAAAATATAAACTGAACAGCAATGCAAACTCGAACAAAAGGAAATTCGGCAACTTACTGCTATAAAATTATCCTAACTGTTATTTTATGTAAACAAACAGAAAATAGTATTAAAAATATATTCAATATAAAGAATATATAACACTAATTTGAAATTTGGCCAACCTTTTCACGTTTGGTTCACAAAATTTCAAATTTTGTATAAGGTTGGTTTGAAATTTGGTTAAACTTTTCACATTTGGTTAACAAAGTTTCCTACTTTTTTAATGGATTTTTTTTTTTAGATTTGGCGAAACCTTTCATATGTGGACAACAAAATTTCCCACTTTTCATAAGTTTGGGTGAGATATTTATATGTTTGATTGAACTTTGGCCACAATTTCTTTTCACTTAGGTCAACAAAATTTCCTACTTTTTATGGATGTGGTTGAACTTTGGCCAAACGTTTCACATTTGGTTAACAACGTTTCCTACTTTTTATGAGTGTGTTTGAAATTTGGCCAAAATTTTTCACTTTGGTTAACAAATTTTCCTACTTTTTTATAAGTTTGATTGAGATTTTTATAAGATTGGATGAAATTTGACCAAACGTTTCACATTTGGTTAACAAAGTTTCCTACTTTTTATGAGTGTGTTTGAAATTTTGGCTAACCTTTTCACTTTCGTTAACAAATTTTCCTACTTGTTGATGCTTGTGGTTGAACTATGGCCAACCTTTTCGCCTTTTGGTTAACAAAGTTTCCAACTTTTCATAAGCTTGGGTGAAATTTGGTCAAACTTTTCACAGCTGGACAACAAAATTTCCCACTTTTCATAAGTTTGGGTGAAAGTTGGCCAAACTTTTCACGTTTGGTTAACAAATTTTCCTACTTTTCACATGTTTGACTGAGATTTTTATAAGTTTGGTTGAAATTTGGCCAAACTTTTCACATATTGTCACCAAAGTGTTCTACTTCTTTATAAGTTTGGTTGAAATTTGGCCAAACTTTTCACATTTGGTTAACAAATTTTCCAATTTTTTTATAAGTTTATTTGAAATTTGGCCAAACTTTTCGCCTTTTGGTTAACAAAGTTTCCTACTTTTTTAAGTTTGGTTGAAATTTGGTCAAACCTTTCACGTTTGGTTACCAAATTGTCATACTTTTCATAAGTTTGGATGACATTTGGCCAAAAATTTTCACCTTTGATTACGAAATTGTCCTACTTTTCATAAGTTTGGTTGAAATTTGGCCAGACTTTTCACCTTTTGGTTAACAAAGTTTCCTACATTTTATACGCTTGACTGAGCTTTTTATAAGTTTTTGGTTAAAATGTGACCAACATTGTTCACTTTGGTTAACACATTTTCCTTCTTTTCATGAGTTTGGGTGAGCTTTTTTTATAAGTCTGGTTGAAATGTAGCCAAAAGTTTTCCCATTCGGCTAACAAATTTTATTACTTGATCGAGAATTTTGCCCTTCATTCTCTCACCGCATGACAACTGTATACACCGTAAACACTAAATATTCAACAACCAAGACGTAATTATAATCTATATACCTGTTTATTTAGTATTTCAGTACATTTTACAAGAATATTAATTTTAAAATGCATAATGTCATTATACGAAATGGATGATGTGATATGAGCTGGTATACATAGTATCATCAAAACATTTTATTTTCACATATAGAGCTATAAAAATTGAATGTTGTTTCTGGATTTCTTCACATCATTGTCTGAGTAGGTTGTTTTTTTTTCGATTGGTAGCCTGGTATGTACATGTCACTTAACATGTAGTCATAAAACTGTTCTCCTGCTTGGTGGGCTGGTATCTGAGTATTGTAGATAACCGAGACATCAATAATCTGAGTGTCGGGAACATCATGTCTTCGGACAGTCTGGGGTTCGATGTAACGCCCCATATTTCACCATTATTCTAGGTCTGATCTCTTCCTAACTCGAAAATGTAACGTCAGCACTGAAGTCCCAGTAGTGAATGCGACCTTTGTACCCGTATTAGTGGTTAGAAGTATTTCCACCGTGTCGAAGGAGTAACGACTCAGCGGTGTGTAGGGAGGTTTGTCGTAGGCGCGAAACATTGAGGTCGAGCGCTGATTCATGATAGGAACCGTCCTTAGTAGTGGCACCATGACGTCTACGACTGGTCTCGCCGCAATGAGATCGCAGTATACGTAGACATTTTGCAGGTCGTTATTCAGGTCTATCTCTCCTTCAGCTTCAATTGTTTCTAGTATCTCTTGCTACTTCTCATTAAATGTAATAGTAGCCCCGGGTTCGAGCATTTTCACGACGACTTTCTTTGATGCATTGTCGAAATGGAATAAAACACAGAGCTGATCGTCCACCTTCCGATCTTTCATTAGTCGATTCAGTGCAGCTATAAATGCGTCTGGTGAACTGTACAGGCCCGGGGGACACGCCTTTCTTATCACCCTACCGTTTGGTGGGATGTATCTTAGCCATACTTCATTCTCCAGCACATTGCAGTAGTAGTTGGGGAATTGAATTTCGGCCAGACCCACTTCGAAATGATGACTCACCTCAATAGTCTGCGGTAACTTGACGAAATAGTGACCTGGTGTGTTTTTGGTAAACATGTTCGGCGAAGCATTACTCGGTAATATCAAGTAGAAGCTCATATTTTAGAGTTTGGTAGCATGTAACCCAGACAGCTGCTTAGAAGAGCGATTCACAACTTGCCCTCGACTGCGTCGACGCTGTCTCGAGACAGATTGAATAGTGATACGCCAATGACTGTGTATATAACGACCAGTTGACAGAAGAAGACAATCTCTAGTCGCGGCACTCACCGACCACACATGCACCAGAACGAATTTATTTCCCCCTCTGGGCTATTTTGTTGGTTAGTTTCCGGGTTGGTTTCTTCCATTTCCTCTGGTTTTGACCTATTGGGTCATTACACCCGTGTCTCGGTTGTATCATTAGTTGCTATTGGCAAATGCAAAGATCAGCGCTCGAGGCGTTCCTTGTGGGACATTTCCGGTACTTAGGACACTACTTTCTGTATTCAGACTTGATGAATCAGCCATGTGCACGTGTTGATTGGTGTCGCAGCCAGCAGAGCACATACTCCAGTTATATGCGATTAGCATCATATATCTCTTTATTATACTAGTATTGTTAGGTTAACTGTATGACTACTTGGAGAAACACAGCGAATATGTGAAAAGATTTATCAAAAAGCCACCTTACCATTAGAGACATGGTACATTGTGAACTGGTTGCTGTTCACTGAGACCGGAGCTTCTAGACGGCAAATGGTGGCTGTTATATACACGATATCTGCTGACGAAGACTCCTGACTGAGTTGAATATTGTCTGGACATGTCTGCTCTTGATGTATTCACATGCTAAGGTCGTGGTCTATCACCACGACATAGTGTAGTATTCTTCTTATCCACGTGTTCTAGTTGTATCATTACAACTATACCCGGCTGTGACGTTATATTTACCGGTTTTAACTAGTTAGCAGGTAGTCTGGTTGTATTTTTTATGGATGCGGCCGGAAGCAGCGCCGATGTGACCATTACCCAAGTGTCTCGGTTGTATCGTTATTTGGTAAGTACGCTCTGAGTCATCCTCCCATTTTCCCCCAAAGACATGTCTGAACATGCTCACGCGTGTTCATTAATGGTATCGTCACGTGTTGCGTCACCCAGGAGGTCACCCTCACCTCAGCCAACTATGTGTTAATTCCCCAGACTTTTAATATGAGACAGCCGCCGGTTCTTATCAAGGAATGGACGTATTTATCTATCCACCCAACCACTCGACCACCCCTTAACTATGATCAGAAGCACCTATCTACCCGTCGTACACCCAGTCCACAGCCACTCCCCTATTCGGCTGAATAGTACTGTAGCCCCATCACACCCATGTGACGCCCTCTTTGATATCTAGTAGACAGTGAGCCTGTGGTCTGGTTGGGATTACACATGTGACCGGATGCGACTCCATCTCTGACCAGTTGAGTCATTAGTCACGTATTTCGGATTATCCCATAAGACACGCGATCGGCTACAGCGCCATATTTGCTCGGTTTTAGCCACATGGTTGTACACTTACGCATGTGGTCGAGTGCGACGCCATCTTTACCGGTTTCGATTGTATACCTTAGACATATGACCGGAAGCATCGCCATATTTAATCGACTTGACCATTACCCAAGTGTCCCGGCTGTATCGTTATGCTGTCAGTACGCTCTGAGTCATCTTCAAGTTTTCCCCAAAGACATGTCTGAACACGTTCACGTACGTTCACTCCGCCGACATAGATCCGTGATGAGTCACCCAGTCGGTCACCCTCAGATGATGATGATGATGATGATGATTTTGTTGGTGGTGCTGGGTGATGATGATGATGGTAATCCTGATGACAGACACTACAGAAGATCATGGGTGACGGTTGTTCAGAAAGACAACGGCAAGCTTGCCCAGGAAGCACGAATGCTGGGGCTGACTGCGATGTCCTGTAAATGCAATGCATTAAAGCTTGACTCCAATATGTAAAAGAAATTCAGCCGTTCAGAAAGACAACTTGCTCAGGAAGCATGAATGGTGGGGCTGACTGCGATGTCCTGTAATTGATAGCACACACGCGCGCACGCATGCACACACACACAAATACGCACATGATATGGCTGCCGTTTGTTCAAAATGACAATTGCAAACTTGCCCCGCCACATTTGTTCAAGATGACATGAGAGCTCTTTACACCGCTATATTTTAATGCGTTGCCGACGCATTAAAAAATAGACATGATCGCCCTACGCAAGTCGACCTGGCACACGATGCTGTTTTCGCTTATATGTGTTGTTTATAGTCTACTTGGAGGTATAGACGATTTCACAGCGTATCTTTGGTCGAAGTAGATTTATAGGCATTTGCTTTAATTCAATCAGATGAACCATATTTACAGCAAATAGAAATACATATTTCTGCTGAATTTTATTTTAATCTGTCGACTTAACTTTACCATAATTAAACGCCAGATTTCCCTCTCATGCTTGACTGACCACTGCATATTTTCCACTGACTACAGCTCCACTAGCCATCAATTGTAATTGTTTTCACAGCTTATTACCCCGTTGATCGCTGGCCGTGTGTGCATGCTGGGGTCAGCGCGTGACCTTTACCTGTGCGCTCAGGAGGAGATTATTAAGGAAAGAAGAAAAGGGGAGACACGAATAGCCTCCCTTGGCTTAATTTTATTTCGTGTATTACGGGGATGTTATTTGCGCTGTTTATATCGTCTTTTTTTTATAATTATCTTAACAAATTATTGATTATACTATTTGTGAATAATATTTTTATATTGACATTAATATTCTCCGCTATAAATACAAGAAATTTATCCGTTTATTATGTTTTTAGGCTTAATTTTTAATAATAATGTATGAACGTCTAGTATATTTTTAAACCAGATTTTCACCAATCACGTAAAGTTGATACATGGCTATGGACTTCTGCCGAATTACCTAGCATGCTGAGCCGTGAAAAAGTTTATTGACGAGGCCATTACTTGGCCTACTCGGGGTAACTCGAGTGATGGAATAAATCATTTTTCCAATCTGTCATATTGATTTCGGTCTCCTCATCGAAGGGGTCGATATCTACATGGATAGGGCTCGATATCCACGTCCTTGGTCACCCACCAAAACACATCCACACTGGGACTCGAACCAAGGTGCCCGGTGACTAGTTGGTCTACGTATCTATATAAGTATTCCACATGCCCGGGGCTTACCTCGCTGTCTTTGAATGGGCTCGAAAGCGGTCGGGGGAAGCGGAGGCGGCCAGCGGAGGTACCTGCTCGCACCCGCCCGCCCCTGGACCGGATGTGACAACAGGAAGTAGTAATCAGGACAACCGGACCCAAGAAAATACCCGCCAATTTTTCAAAAATGAGGTCTGCTTTTGTGACGTTTTCTATGCGGTGGTATACTTTTTATATTGTAAAAAATCGGGGGTTGCCACTCCATTTACGACTTAAATACAACATTGTATACTACTGGGTTGTGGTTTCGATTCCGGGCCGCATCCTTCGGTTCACGAGTTAAATTTTTCGGAGACTTCTGTGGGTCAGCGCTAGAGCTGCGGAGTTCGGGCTTTGTGCGATGCTTTCCGCGCTGCGGAAAGAGACCGAGCCATATGGGATAGAACCCGGTGCAATGAAGTCGACTCTGTCGACTTTTTAAAGTATTTTTATAATAGCTCACCTTATGACATCTTTGTCAAAGCTGTCTACAATAACATGTCTACCTACCGTTTGGTTATTGTGTGGTGGTTTAATTCCAGATTCATGCACCCATCTACGAAATGACCGTTTACTCAAACCCAATGCATGCACTGGTCTTGTTTCGGAATTTGTAATAGTATGAAACAGTTTCCTGCGATCAGCTTCTATACAAAAATATGTGTACAACTTCATAGCGGTGCTTTGAAGTGCAAACACAATTTCGCATTCAATCTCATTGAAAAATATTCACAAATTTCAATGTTAGCGATAAATGGTAAGATTTAAAATAATAATAATAATAATAATCAGGTTTCATGAAATAACCCACAGTTTGACGACACCTCTGAACAGTCCCAGTTTAAACTGCGCGGGGTTCTTGGCATAAGGCCAATCCCGTGAAAAACGTTAAATATTCAACATTGAACGCTGATTGTCTGGCTACGCTGTAATACATTTAAAATTATGAACTTCATCTCTGACCCGTAAATTATATACCGCATATAAACAAACTTTGAAATCTGCTGTAAAATCTCCAGAACAAAAATTGTTTTGTTGGGTGGACATAATGATAAGGTTATATGCTAAATCTCATCATTTTCCTTCAGTTGGTTACTGAAATATGGAATTTTATATTGGCTCAGACAAAAGTGAACACACTATAGCAATCTTTCGACTTGCCAGACTGAGATGCCGCTTGCTGAACAATCTACACACATGACATGATGAAGATTGTAATTGTGGAATGGCGGCCAAACGTTTGCTACAAGAGTGTCCAACATATGCAGAACAGAGAACATTAGACTACACACGCTCCGTGTGAGGACAATCTCACCCGCTCCGTGTCAGGCCAATCTCACCCGCTCCATGTGACGGCAAGCTCATCCGCTCCATGTGAGGCCAATCTCACCCGCTCCATGTGAGGACAATCTCACCCGATCCATGTGAGGACAAACTCGCCCACTCCATGTGAGGGCAAGCTCATCCGCTCCATGTGAGGACAAGCTCACCCACTCCATGTGAGGACAAGCTCACCCGTTCCATGTGTTTGAACAAACTCACCCACGCCATGTGAGGGCAAGCTCACCTGCTCCATGTGAGGACAAGTTCACCCGCTCCATGTGAGGACAAGCTCACCCGCTCCATGTGAGGACAAGCTCGCCCGCTCTATGTGAGGACAAACTCATTCGCTCCATATGTCTGGAAAAACTCACCCTCTCCATGTGATGACAAACTCACCAGCTCCGTGGGTGAACAAGCTAACCACTCCTTGAAAGGAAAAACTCACCGCCCCATATGAGGACAACCTCACCAGAGATATAAATAACCGAATTTTGGCTGCTGCTTTATAAAAAATATATTCACAAGAAGAAGAAGAAGAAGAAGAAGAAGAAGAAGAAGAAGAAGAAGAAGAAGAAGAAGAAGAAGCAGGGTTAGGAGGAATGGGTGGATGAGGAAGAGGGATAGGAGAGTAGAGAGAAGAAAACGAATAAGGAGGAGAACGTCGTGGAAGAGGAGGAAGAAGAACAAGCAGAGGGAGGAAGATAAGGAGGAAGAAGGAGAAAATGAAGAAAAATAAGAAGCAGCAAGAGGGGGGGGGGGGGGGGGGGAAGAGCAGGTGGAGAAAAATTACTATAGTCTGTCAGAACACGATCAATTAATTTGAAAACTGTCTGTTGCATCGTTATGAATTTTTTCCTGCCGTCTTATATTTACCCCCACCCAAGGAATATTTCTTTAATATGTCCAAAAGCAACTGAAATCATGGAAAGCAGCGACATTTCTTTGATGTTTTGGTGAACAATTAGTGATTTCTCGCTAACAAACTTGTTTTACAGTAATGCCCCGTTCCACTACGCGAGGCTCTTGTCATACGGCCAATCCCATGTCCCACGAGAAAATTAACTATTCAGCGCTAATGTTTCCGTGTGAAGACGTAATACATTTAATAATGGGCACTTCATCTCTTTCCCGTAAATTATTTACCGCATATAAACAAACTTCTTCTTCTTTCGTTCGCTTGAAATATGTCTATAACTGCAATGTGGTCTCTTGTATGAAATATGTCTATAACTGCAATGTGGTCTCTTGTATGAAATATGTCTATAACTGCAATGTGGTCTCTTGTATGAAATATGTCTATAACTGCAATGTTGTCTCTTGTATGAAATATGTCTATAACTGCAATGTGGTCTCTTGTATGAAATATGTCTATAACTGCAATGTGGTCTCTTGTATGAAATATGTCTATAACTGCAATGTTGTCTCTTGTATGAAATATGTCTATATCTGCAATGTGGTCTCTTGTATGAAATATGTCTATAACTGCAATGTTGTCTCTTGTATGAAATATGTCTATATCTGCAATGTGGTCTCTTGTATGAAATATGTCTATATCTGCAATGTGGTCTCTTGTATGAAATATGTCTATATCTGCAATGTGGTCTCTTGTATGAAATATGTCTATAACTGCAATGTTGTCTCTTGTATGAAATATGTCTATATCTGCAATGTGGTCTCTTGTATGAAATATGTCTATATCTGCAATGTTGTCTCTTGTATGAAATATGTCTATAACTGCAATGTTGTCTCTTGTATGAAATATGTCTATATCTGCAATGTTGTCTCTTGTATGAAATATGTCTATAACTGCAATGTTGTCTCTTGTATGAAATATGTCTATATCTGCAATGTTGTCTCTTGTATGAAATATGTCTATAACTGCAATGTTGTCTCTTGTATGAAATATGTCTATATCTGCAATGTTGTCTCTTGTATGAAATATGTCTATAACTGCAATGTTGTCTCTTGTATGAAATATGTCTATAACTGCAATGTTGTCTCTTGTATGAAATATGTCTATATCTGCAATGTTGTCTCTTGTATGAATTGAACTGTCTTTTTCAGTTCACACAGTGGTCCATAGAGTTTATCTTCCACTGTCGTCTCTCTAGGCCAGAAGGTTTGCCTTGATATGTTATATTTTGGGCAGTCTTGGAGTATGTGCTCTACTGTCTGCGACGCCAATCCACATGTGCATATGGCTGTTTCACCAATCTTGAATTTTGTATACATGTGGTTGCATAATCTATTGTGTCCTGTTCTGATGCGCAGAATGACTTGTTCTGGCCTGTCCATAATGTGGTAGTCATCTTGAGCAGGTTTTGGTGGCTTTCTGACTGATTTGATCATTCTTTTCTTTTGGTGGTATGTAATGGGCACATCCGGCTGTTCTTCTTTGGCTCCTTCCTTAGCCAATTGATCAGCTCTGTCGTTTCCGGGGACTCCACAGTTGGATGGTATCCACTTTATGGTGACCTTATGCTGATTGCTAAGTTCAGAAAGTAGTATCCTTAGTACTGGCTTTGAAATCTGCTGTACAATCTCCAGAACAAAAAATAAATTTTTTTGTTGGGTGGACATAATAATAAGGTTATATGCTAAATCTCATCATTTTCCCTCAGTTGGTTACTGAGATATGGAATTTTATATTGGGGCAGACAAAAGTAAACAGCCTATAGAAACTCACATAACACCACTACTGCTCATAAACACGAAATATAATGAATACAAAATAATGGTAAATATTTACTTTACAGTAAATAAAACAATATAACTCACCTTACAGATTTTCCTCATCTTCAAGTTGTATGCACTATGTGTTACGTAGACCAAAGACAGAATGGTTAATGAGAAAATCTGACAACGGACAATCTGAACGTCCATGGTGGTTGTAGGGTTGTATGTGTCACAAGCCTTCCTCTACTACACTTTCCGGCAAGTTCCAGGGGCGTGGTCACTTCACAGTTAAGGCTCTACTCGTCTATGTGTGTTCCTTGTCAATCTTGAGTCTGGAACAAAGAAAGGAACACAATGGTAAACACGTTATTCTGTGACAAATAAAAAGAAATTAACCGACAAGAGGTTCGACTTCATTGCACCGGGTTCCATCTTTTTCCTGTCAAGGGCGTTGCGGAGTCAACAATACGATCATATCATTGCTGTCAACTGCGTTTCTAATTACGTTTCCTCATTGTGCCTGCTCCGTGGCGACGAAGTTACGGACGCGGTTCGTAATTCCGCATACGCGTTAGAAACAGCTGCAGGCGATTTGGCAGCAGACCGCCTTGCTTTGGATGTTTTAAAATAAAATGGTATGGGTTTCGGTCGTTCAGAAAGCAATGGCAAACTACTGAACGTAAACTTGCCAAGAGATCACAAGCAGCCAAAATATGATGTGGTTGACTGCGACGTCCTGTAAAAGGATATGCATCTAACTTTTTCTCTTTGTAAATCACATTGTTAATACCGTTTCTCGATGTGTACATCGCATTTCTCATCGTTGTTGGTTGCATATTTCAAAGGGTTTCTTCTTCTTCTGCGTTCATCCGGAGTTTATGTTTTCTTTTCCGGACGTGATTGCGTTGTGCCTGTTTACAGCACAGCTGCGTTCTTGCGCCGTTATTCCGACACATCCGACTTCTGCGGGCAAAGGGTTTCTAATTGTTTTAAGTCGCATTTCTCACACTGTTTCTCACAGCTGCTAATTGCATTTCTCATACGATTTCTTAATTTTGTAAATCGCATTTCCCATACCTTCTCCTTTTGTAAATCACATTTCTGGCATGTTTTCTCTTTATTGTAGATCGGATTTATTATTCCACTCCTCCTTGTTAACCACATACCGCATACGGTTTATCAATATTGCTATTTGTATTTATTTAAAGTGATTTCTAATTGTTATTTACTTGATTTTTCTCAGCATTTCTCATGTTGCATCCAGCATTTCTCATAACGTTTATTAGTGTCGTTGAAGGTATTTATCTCATCCTTCACCTGTATTTTATGAACCTGCAAAAACCCCCTTTCCAAACATGTCAGCGCACAACAAAGGGTATGTAATAAGGATTTGTATTATCCCCTGATTGGTTGCCATTATACACTGAACATATGAGATCTATAGAAAATATGCTAGGGCTATCGTGTGGTGGTCGTAATATCTAATAAGGGTGGTCAATAAGTAATGCCTCCTATTTTTTATCTATGTAAATCTTTTAGTGGTTTGTAATGTATTAATTTTGCCGGCTTCGTGGCTTAGAGGTTATGACTTTTCTCCGTAATCTCGTATACTCTCGCCGGTAACGTGATGACGGTTCAAATCAGCAGTGGTTCGATTCGCATCAGTAACTTACGGGGTATGTGAGCCGGCCGCTCAGAAAGCAATGGCAAACTACTGAGCGTAATCTTGCCAAGAGATCAACATACAGCTGAAAGATGCTGGTGTTGACAGCCAAGTCCTGTAAAGGATATGCTAAAAAAAAATTAAAAAAAAAATATTAATTTAGTGGAATTCCGCAAACACTCTTCTTTGTATCATTACCAACATGTTGCAGTCACTGGTTGCGCAACAAGTAGTATGTCAGGAGGTAACTACTTAGCATTTGGGGGCCATCGAGGGGGGCCGGCAGTCAGATTTCCCTATATGAATGTTATACCTCCCACACTGGCCCCCCGTGAAAACGGCCCGCAAATGACCCAGATATTTGAATTTGGCGGTTATTTTCTTGGATGACTACTTCCGGTTGTCGTGGTGACCACTTCCGATTGTCACTTCCGGTCTAGGGGCGGCGGCGGTGGCGGCGGTGGTGGTGGGGCGGGCGGTTTGGACAACGAGACAAGCCCCGGTCATGTGGAATACTTATATAAGTAGACCAAATAGTTGTCGGGCAGCTGGGTTTGAGTCCCAGTGTGTGTGTGTGTGTGTGTGTGTGTGTGTGTGTGGTGCGGTCACGTGATGTGGTCGAACCCCAGTCATATCGACACCCTTCGATGAAGAAGACCGAAGTCAATATGACAGAAATTGATTTATTTCATCTCTCGAGCGCTAACCCGAGGATCCCTATTTGGATTGCATGAATAAACTTTTGCCCGCTTCGACATGTTTCCGTATCCAGGCATCAACATTACGCGCATGGTTAAAATCTGGTCTAAAAAATATACTAGACAAAGAAATTTATTTACAAATTAAACCTAAAAACTTAATTAATCACCAAAATATCTTGTATGTATATTGGAGAATAGGTACGTCAATAAAAATCTACGAGTCTCCATTAATTTAAACGATAGAGTATCAAGATATACATTAAAATATGTAATATTATTAAACCCCACAGTTATACCCCTTAATTATAAAATTACGACAAGGGGGCAGTAATCGGTCCCTTGACTAAACCAGAATTGTCCCCCTTTCTACACACTAACTTCCCATGACCCCCAATCGTTACCTGCACGCACAAGCAACAAGGGACGCTTCACCGAACACGCCCAAGCGAGAAAAATACAAGGTCTGACCAGCGACCGCGAGATTAAACGATACCGCTCATGTAGAACGCCTACGGAATTGTCAATTAACACGGACAACCTTCAATGCTTATTGTAGATAGCGGTCAGAAGATTGTGAAGGGAATATCTGTGGCGAAAAAATAAAAATATTCCTATCCGAAACCGTTATATATATTATTTGAAATATTAAATATAAATAGATATGTATGTATTTATGAATGTATGTATCTATGTATTTATATATGTATGTAATTCTATAGCTGTAGGTAAGTTGTCCCAGTGGCTATATATACGTACTTGCCTTGACGACTTAGTCACGCGGGATATGTGTGCGCGTCTGTGTGTGTGTGTGCGTGCGTGCGCGCGCGCGTGTGGCCTATCAATTACAGGACATCACAGTCAGTACCAACATTCGGTGGAGTGGTGTGCTTGCTGGCCATGTTTGCGATTCTCATTTTGAATGAACGACAATCATGTCACGTGCGTATGCGTACGCGTATGTGTATATACATGCGTGTGTGCATTCGCGCGCGCTTGTGTGCTATCAATTACAGGACATCACAGTCAACCTCAACATTCTTTGGAGTTTCGTGTGTGCTGGGCAAGTTTGCAATTGTTATTATATACGAACGACAGTCAGGTCATGTGCGCTAGCGCGCGTGTGAGTATGCGTGCGTGCGCGCGGGTGTGCTATCAATTACAGGACATCACAGTCAACCTCAGTATTCTACGGAGTGTCTGACTTCCTGAGGCAAGTTTTGCAATTGTCATTATGGACGAACGACAGTCATGGCACGTACGCGAGCAAGCGTGCGCGCGCGTGTGTGTGTGTGTGTGCATGCGCGCGCGCGTGTGCTATCAATTACAGGACATCACAGTCAACTTCAACATTCTTTGGAGTTTCGTGTGTGCTGGACAAGTTTGCAATTGTCATTATATACGAACGACAGTCATGTCATGTGCGATAGCGCGCGCGCGTGTGTGTGCGTGCGTGTGCGCGGGTGTGCTATCAATTACACGACATCACAGTCAGACCCAACATTCGGTGGAGTGGTGTGTTTGCTGAGTAAGATTGTTGCTGTCTTATTGAACGAACGGTAGTAATGGCACGTACGCGCGCGTGTGTGTGTATGTGTGTGTGTGTGTGCTACCAATTACAGGACATCACAGTCAACCTCAACATTCTTTGGAGTTTCGTGTGTCCTTGGCAAGTTTGCAATTGTCATTATATACGAACGACAGTCAGGTCGTGTGCGCTAGCGCGCGTGTGTGTATGCGTGCGTGTGCGCGGGTGTGCTATCAATTGCAGGACATCGCAGTCAACCTCAGTATTCTACGGAGTGTCTGACTTCCTGAGGCAAGTTTTGCAATTGTCATTATGGACGAACGACAGTCATGGCACGTACGCGTGCGCGCGTGTGTGTGTGTATATATACATCCCTGTGTGCATGCGCGCCCACTTGTGTGCTATCAATTACAGGACATCGCAGTCAACATCAGTATTCTACGGAGTGTCTGACCTCCAGGGGCAAGTTTAGCAATTGTCATTATATACGAACGGCAGTCAGGTCCTGTGCGCTAGCGCGTGTGTGTATGTACATGCGTGTGTGAGTACGGGCGCAGGTGTGTGTATGCTATCAATTACAGGACATCGCAGTCAACCTCAACATTCTAGGGAGTTTCGTGTGGGCTGGGCAAGTTTGCAATTGTCATTTTCAATGAACCCCAGCCATGTCATGTGCGTGTGAAGAGGGTGTATTAACAACTAATTGTCTATATATTACACGACGTCGCAGTCAGACCCAACATTGTTTATGCAATGAATTTACAGGACGTTGCAGACAGCCGCAACATTGATTGGTGCCCGTGTACCATCATGACATCTGTTCCGTGTATGCGTGCAGGTGTATGTACATGTGTGTGTGTGTGTGTGTGTGTGTGTGTGCTGTCGAGTGTATGCGTATGCGTGCGCGTGAACGTGTGCGCTAGTTATTACACCACACTCCAGTCACCCCGACCATGCCGTTGAGTGTCGTGTTTACTGGGTAAGATTGGTGTTGTCTTTTTGAACGGCTGAATTTCTTTTACAGATGACAATCAAGGTTTAATGCATTGCCTTTACAGGACATCAAGTCAACCCCAACATTCATGCTTCTTTGGCAAGGTTGTCGTTGTCTTTCTGAACGGTTGAATTTCTTTTACATATGGCAGTCAAGCTAGCGACTACATGATAACTAGCTAAAACCGTTAAAATGACGTCACAACCGGGTATAGCTGTAATGTTACAACTAGACCACGTTGATAAGAAGGATACTACACTATGTCGTGGTGATAGACCACCCCCTTACCATGTGAATACATCAAGGTCAGACATTTCCAGACAATATTCACCTCAGTCAGGAGTCTTCACCAGCAGATATCGTTTATATAACACCCACCATTCGCCGTCTAGATGTCCCGATCTCAGTGAACACCGTTCAGGTCACAATGTGCCAAGTCTCTAATGGTAAGATGGGATTTTTGATAAGTCTTTCACATTTTCGGTGTGGTTCTCCAAGTAGGCATACAGTTAACCTAACAATACTAGTATAATAAAGAGATATATGATTCTAATCACATATAACTGGAGTATGTGCTCTGCTGGCTGCGACACCAATCAACACATGCACATGGCTGATCCATCAACCCTGCATACTGAAAGTAGTGTCCTTAGGACCGGCAATGTCCCACAAGGAGCGCCTCGACCACTGATTTTTGCATTTGACAATAGCAACTAATGATACAACCGATACACGCGTGTAATGACCCAGTAGGTCAAAAACAGTGGTAATGGAAGAAACCATCGTGGAAACTAACACACAAAATACCCCACAGGGGGAAAGAAATTCGTTCTGGTGCATGTGCGATCGGCGAGTGCCACGACTAGAGATTGTCTGCTTCTGTCAACTGGTCGCTATATACACAGTCATTGGCGTATCACTATTCAATCTGTCTCGAGACAGCGTCGACACAGTCGAGGGCAAGTTGTGGATAGCTCTTCTAAGCAGCTGTCTGGGTTACATGCTACCAAACCCTAAAATATGAGCTTCTACCTGACGTTACCGAGTAATGCGTCGCCGAACATGTTTCCCAAGAACACACCGGGTCACTATTTCGTCAAGTTACCGCAGACTATTGAGGTGAGTCAACATTTCGAAGTGGGTCTGGCCGAAATTCAGTTCCCCAACTACTACTGCAATGTGCTAGAGAATGAAGTATGGCTAAGATACATACCACCAAACTTTGTTTGGCCAACTTTCACCCAAACTTATGAAAAGTGTGAAATTTTGTTGTCCAGATGTGAAAAGTTTGACCAAATTTCACCCAAACTTATGAAAATTAGGAAACTTTGTGAACCAAAGGGCAAAAATCTTGGACAAGTAAGAAAATGTGTTAACCAAATGTGAAAAGTTTAACCAAATTTCAAACTAAACTTATAAAAAATCTCAGTCAAACATATGACAAGTAGGAAAATGTGTTAACCAAAGGTGAAAATTTTTGGACAAGTTTGAACAAATTTAAAACAAAACTCATAAAAGGTAGGAAACTTTGTTAACCAAATGTGAAAAGTTTGACCAAAGTTTATCGAAACGTATAAGATATTCGCCTGTCCCCTATGCAAACAACAGCAGTATTTCAGAAAATTAAACGTATCTTTTGTAATAAGTCACTATAATTGAAGGAAAAAAATAAAATGTCAACAATAAAATTGTACAAAAAATTAACAATTAAATTTCTACATGAAACATTTAAGTTGGAAACATAAAGAGAAATTTAATTGTTAATTTTTTGTACAATTTTATTATTGAAATTTTATTTTTTTCCTTCAATTATAGTGACTTATTACAAAAGATACGTTCAATGTTCTGAAATACCGCTGTTGTTTTCTTAGAGGACAGGCGAATATCTTATACGTTTCGATAAACTTTGGTCAAACTTTTCACATTTGGTTAACAAAGTTTCCTACCTTTTTATGAGTTTTGTTTTAAATTTATTCAAACTTGTCCAACAATTTTCGCCTTTGGTTAACACATTTTCTTACTTGGCCAAGATTTTTACCATTTGGTTAACAAAGTTTCCTACTTTTCATAAGTTCTGGTGAAATGTGGTCAAACTTTTCACATCTGGACAATAAAATTTCCCACTTTTCATAAGTTTGGTTGACAGTTGGCCAAACTTTTCATGTTCGGTTAAAAAATTTTCCTACTTTTCATATGTTTGACTGAGCTTTTTATAAGTGTGGTTTGATATTCGGCTAACCTTTTCGCCTTTGGTTAACAAATTTTCCTAGTTTTCATAAGCTTGGGTGAGCTTTTTATAAGTCTGGTTGAAATGTAGCCAAAATTTTCACCCTCTGGCTAACAAATTTTATTACTTGGCCAAGATTTTTGCCATTTGGTTAACAAAGTTTCCTACTTTTTATGAGTTTGTTTGAAATTTGGCTAACCTTTTCACTTTCGTTACCAAATGTTCCTACTTGTTGATGCTTGTGGTTGAACTTTGACCAAACTTTTCACCTTTTGGTTAAAAAAGTTTCCTACTTTTCATAAGTTTGGGTGAAATTTGGTCAAACTTTTCACATCTGGACAACAAAATTTCACACTTTTCATAAGTTTGGGTGAAAGTTGGCCAAACTTTTCACGTTTGGTTAACAAATTTTCCTACTTTTCATATGTTTGACTGGAATTTTTTATAAGTTTGGTTTGAAATTCGGCTAACCTTTTCACATTTGGTTAACAAATTTTCTTAATTGACCAAGCTTTTTGCCATTTGGTTAACAAGTTTTCCTACTTTTCATAAGCTTGGGTGCGCTTTTTATAAGTCTGGTTGAAATGTAGCCAAAATTTTCCCCTTTGGCTAACAAATTTTACTACTTGGCCAAGATTTTTTGCCCTTTGGTTAGCAAAGTTTCCTACTTTTCATAAGTGTGGGTGAAATGTGGTCAAAATTGTCACCGCTGGACAACAAAATTTCCCACTTTTCATAAGCTTGGGTGACAGTTGACCAAACTTTTCACGTCTGGTTGACAAATTTTCCTACTTTTCATATGCTTGACTGAGATTTTTTATAAGTTTGGTTTGAAATTTGGCTAACCTTTTCACATTTGGTTAACAAATTTTCCTACTTTTCATAAGCTTGGGTGAGTTTTTTTTATAAGTCTGGTTGAAATGTAGCCAACATTTTTCCCTTTTGGCTAACAAATTTTCTTACTTGACCAAGATTTTTGCCCTTCTTTCTCTCATCACATGACAACTATATACACCGTAAACATTGAAGAAAAAACAAATTCAACAACCAAGACGTAATTATAATATAGACCTGTTTATTTTACAGTATTTCAGTACATTTTTACAGTATTTCAGTATATTTTTCAAGAATAAAATCGCATAATGTCATTATACGAAATGGCTGATGTGAAATGAGGTGGTATACATAGTATCATCAAAACCTTTTATTTTCACATACAGAGCTATACACAATGTATGTTGTATCTGGATTTCTTCACACCCTTGTTTGGGTAGGTTGGTTTTTTCAGCTGGTAGCCTGGCATGTACATGTCACTTAGCCTGTAGTCATAAAACTGGTCTCCTGATTGCTGGGCTGATATCTGAGTCATGTAGATAACCGACGCATCAATCATCTGAGTGTCGGGCACATCATGTCTTCGGACAGTCTGTGGTTTCGATGTAGCGCCCCGTATTTTACCGTTATTCTAGGTCTGATCTCTTCCGAACTCGAAAATGTAACGTCAGCACTGAAGTCCCTGTAGTGAATGCGACCTATGTGCCCGTATCAGTGGTTAGAAGTATTTCCACCGTGTCGAAGGAGTAACGACTCAGCGGTATGTAATGAAGATTGTCGTAGGCGCGAAACACTGAGGTCGAGTGCTGATTCATGATAGGAACCGTCCTTAGTAGTGGGACCAGGACGTCTCCGACTGGTCTCGCCGCAATGAGATCGCAGTATACGTAGACATTTTGTAGGTCGGAATTCAGGTCTATCGCCCCTTCACCTTCAATTGTATCTAGTATCTCTTGCAACTTCTCACTAAATGTAATAGTGGCCCCGGGTTCGAGTATTTTCACGATGACTTTCTTTGATGCATTGTCGAAATGGAATAGAACACAGAGCTGCTCGTCCACCTTCCGATATTTCACTAGGCGATTCAGGGCAGTTATAAACGCGTCTGGTGAGCTGTACAGGCCCTGGGGACACACTTTTCTTATCACTCTACCGTTTGGTGGTATGTATCTTAGCCATACTTCATTCTCTAGCACATTGCAGTAGTAGTTGGGGAACTGAATTTCGGCCAGACCCACTTCGAAATGTTGACTCACCTCAATAGTCTGCGGTAACTTGACGAAATAGTGACCCGGTGTGTTCTTGGGAAACATGTTCGGCGACGCATTACTCGGTAATGTCAGGTAGAAGCTCATAGTTTAGGGTTTGGTAGCATGTAACCCAGACAGCTGCTTAGAAGAGCTATCCACAACTTGCCCTCGACTGTGTCGACGCTGTCTCGAGACAGATTGAATAGTGATACGCCAATGACTGTGTATATAGCGACCAGTTGACAGAAGCAGACAATCTCTAGTCGTGGCACTCGCCGATCGCACATGCACCAGAACGAATTTCTTTCCCCCTCTGGGGTATTTTGTGTGTTAGTTTCCACGATGGTTTCTTCCATTACCACTGTTTTTGACCTACTGGGTCATTACACGCGTGTATCGGTTGTTTCATTAGTTGCTATTGTCAAATGCAAAAATCAGTGGTCGAGGCGCTCCTTGTGGGACATTGCCGGTCCTAAGGACACTACTTTCTGTATGCAGGGTTGATGGATCAGCCATGTGCATGTGTTGATTGGTGTCGCAGCAAGCAGAGCACATACTCCAGTTATATGTGATTAGAATCATATATCTCTTTATTATACTAGTATTGTTAGGTTAACTGTATGCCTACTTGGAGAACCACACCGAAAATGTGAAAGACTTATCAAAAATCCCATCTTACCATTAGAGACTTGGCACATTGTGACCTGAACGGTGTTCACTGAGATCGGGACATCTAGACGGCGAATGGTGGGTGTTATATACACGATATCTGCTGGTGAAGACTCCTGACTGAGGTGAATATTGTCTGGAAATGTCTGACCTTGATGTATTCACATGGTAAGGGGGTGGTCTATCACCACGACATAGTGTAGTATCCTTCTTATCAACGTAATCTAGTTGTAACATTACAGCTATACCCGGTTGTGACGTCATTTTAACGGTTTTAGCTAGTTATCATGTAGTCGCTAGCTTGACTGCCATATGTAAAAGAAATTCAACCGTTCAGAAAGACAACGACAACCTTGCCCAAGAAGCATGAATGTTGGGGTTGACTTGTTGTCCTGTAAAGGCAATGCATTAAACCTTGATTGTCATCTGTAAAAGAAATTCAGCCGTTCAAAAAGACAACACCAATCTTACCCAGTAAACACGACACTCCACGGCATGGTCTGGGTGACTGAAGTGTGGTGTAATAACTAGCGCACATGTTCACGCGCACACATACGCATACACTCGACAGCACACACACACACACACACACACACACACACAAACACACACACACACACACACGCATGTACATACACCTGCACGCATACACGGAACAGATGTCATGATGGTACACGGGCACCAATCATTGTTGCGGCTGTCTGCAACGTCCTTAAATTCATTGCATAAACAATGTTGGGTCTGACTGCGACGTCGTGTAATAGATAGACAATTAGTTGTTAATACACCCTCTTCACACGCACATGACCTGGCTGGGGTTCATTGAAAATGACAATTGCAAACTTGCCCAGCCCACACGAAACTCCCTAGAATGTTGAGGTTGACTGCGATGTCCTGTAATTGATAGCATACACACACCCGCGCCGGCACGCACACACGCATGTACATACACACACGCGCGCTAGCGCACACGACCTGACTGCCGTTCGTATATAATGACAATTGCAAAACTTGCCCTGGAGGTCAGACACTCCGTAGAATACTGAGGTTGACTGCGATGTCCTGTAATTGATAGCACACACGTGGGCGTGCATGCACACACGGATGTATATACACACACGCGCGCGCGCTCGCGTACGTGCCATGACTGTCGTTCGTCCATAATGACAATAGCAAAACTTGCCTCAGGAAGTCAGACACTCCGTAGAATACTGAGGTTGACTGTGATGTCCTGTAATTGATAGCACACCCGCGCGCACGCACGCATACACACACACGTGCGCTAGCGCACATGACCTGAGTGTCGTTCGTATATATTGACAATTGCAAACTTGCCCAGCACACACGAAACTCCAAAGAATGTTGAGGTTGACTGTGTTGTCTTGTAATTGATAGCACACGCGCGCGCGCACCTGCACACACGCATGTATATACACATACGCGTACGCATACGCACGTGACATGATTGTCGTTCATTCAAAATGAGAATCGCAAACATGGCCAGCAAGCACACCACTCCACCGAATGTTAGGACTGACTGTGATGTCCTGTAATTGATAGGCCACACGCGCGCACGCACGCACACACACACACACATAGACGCGCACACATATCCCGCGTGACTAAGTCATCAAGGCAAGTACGTATATATAGCCACTGGGACAACTTACCTACAGCTATAGAATTGCATACATATATAAATACATAGATACATACATTCATAAATACATACATATCTTTGAATAACGAAGACACAAACAATGGATTGCACGATTTATTGCCTGGCATATTTCGCTGCATCTCGTCAGGTACATACTGCAGAAATCACACAACTTACGTGAAATTAACTAGATAAATCCTTCAAGTTGAAATATACACAATTTCGCACAGTAATGTCACTTATCTACCACGGTAATTTTAAGCTGACTAACATGTCTTTCTGTTTACACAATTCTGGCTTGCGTTGATAGATCATAATTGCTTCTGCAAATTTTAACAAGCGAGTATTTTGTGTTCTAAACAACACGCGAAATGCAGTGTCTCTGGACACAACGTGACCACTGGCGACAATGTGTCTGCCGATTGAAGACGCCGGGAGCTTCCGGTGTGTCGGCTCCTCGCGGCTAGCCACTCCTGTGTGTTGTATCTTGTTGACCCATTGAGGTATGTGTTCTGACACCCGTTTGTTAAGCTGTCTCTCCGTTCGACCAATGTAAACGGCCTGGCATCTACATGTGAATTGGTAAATACAATTGTTTGTGGCGTACAGAGGAACAGGCTCTTTGACTGTTGGTGTAGGAATGGGTACGGTTTTACATCTAATGACTGGAGTTGCCGCACAGCATGTTCGACCTACTGCTGTAGTAAGCCGGTCTTGTAGACGTTGCATTACGTCATCCCCTCGAAAGGTTAGCTGGATGAATACCTTGAGTTTAGGGACTGTAGTTACGTCTGCTTTGGGTTTGGGCTGTTGGCAATGGCGCTTTATAAAGCCTGTGGAGTACCCATTCAGGTTTAAGACCTTCTTCAGAGTTTCAAATTCCTCTGTCAGTGTGTCCTGGGTGCATATCTTTCTAGCACGGTCAAACAAGGTCCGTACTAAGCCCCGTTTGTACTGGACAGGTGTGAAGCTCTGAAAATGTAGGTATTGGCCAGTCCATGTTTCTTTGCGATACACCGATCTTTGAATTGTGCCGTCTGCTCTACGTCTCATTAGAATATCTAGGAACGGTAACGCTTCGTTGTGTTCGTGTTCCATAGATAGAGAGATGTTTTTATGCGTCTTGTTCATTGTGGCCTGAAACGATGTTGCTTGTAGCTCGTCTGTGGTGATAATTAGTATATCGTCCACATAACGCCGGTAAAAGGCCAAGTTGTTGATGTCTGAGGATCTCTTTTCTTCTAAGTGTGCCATGAAGATGTCCGCTAGAATAGGACCAAGAGGACTCCCCATGGCCACTCCGTCAATTTGGCGGTATGACTTAGTTAGAAAATTGAATTGGATGTTGGCGGTACATAGTAGTAGTAGCCTCTCCAGAATAGGTGTTGGTATGCCTAATTTTAGTTGTTTGTCTTCAATGCGTTCCCTTATTATTTTCACTGTCTCCTCTAATGGAACGTTAGTGAATAGGGAGGCTATATCCATGGATGCCATGTGTTTGTTATTTATGTCCATAGTATCCAATAATTCCACCAGTTGGAATGTATCTCTGAGTATTTTTGGATCGAAGGACTGTCGTATTGGCTTTAACATTTCGGCTAACCATCTCGCCATTCGGTGTTGTGCAGAGTTAACCATGGACAGGATAGGTCTTAGCGGGATGCCGGGCTTGTGAAGTTTGGGTAGACCGTTAGTTAGTTAGTTAGTTAGTCGCAGTTCCAACTTCACAGCAACGGGTCATCCCCATTATGCTCCATTCCTGTGCCAGTGAATATCACACAAAACGCTCCCCACTGCCCAATGTGAAAAGTGGAAAAGATAGGAGTCTCGACAAATAACAGCCCGCACAGATACACTGTGCATAATGCCGCCACCAGAATGTCAACACAATAGTCCCCCACAAAGCACCCAGTTCATTTCTGATGGAATCGGCAGTCATTTTCCCATCTGGATGTTTCCTAGATGTTCACCCACACAGTCCACGAAATACAGTTCATCGTCAATGGCAGTGGCAGTCAACCAGAAGCCCAGCAGCCACGCATTTCTGCATAAGGCAAAAACCGGTAAACTCTGGGACATAGCCATCTGCCATCGCTCCGAACATGCAGTCACGTTCCAAAAGACCTTGGGCAGATTCAAAAGCATTTCACACGAAACTCACAGCTCACAGTGTCGCGCCACGCACTCACTCAGTAGCAGGGCGACGGAACCATCAAGCCTCCTTAGTCGCCTCTTACGACATGCGTGGTAGGCTGCATCTGAGGAGTGTGCGAGCCACGTGGTGTGAGCGTTTTTGCAGTGGCCTCACTGATGAGTCCCGCATTCACAAGTGACTGGATCTCTTTCCTCATTATAGCATCCAGGTCCTCCGACTTGTTTACTTTTTGATCTATCCTGAATTTGGATTCATCTGACAATATTACATCCATTTTTCTCTGGTAATCTGACATGTCCATCAGTACTGTACCGCTCCCTTTGTCAGGTTTCAGTATGACGAGGGTTTTGTTAGCCTTTAACGCTTTTAAGGCAGTAAGGTGTTCGTTGGTCAGCGGACACGTCTGTTTAGAGAGTGTTGTGCGATACTGGTGTTCTAAATCTACCAGTTTGGCCTTCAGCCACCCGACCGACTCAGCAGAGGTAGGTGATAACTTGGAGACTTGATCGAACAACATTTCAAACTGTGCTTGCGACTCAACACGGTTGATGTGTTTAGGCTTTATGCATAATTTTAATCCGTATGCAAGGGCCTCTGTTTCAATGTTGTTGAGTACGTATGACGATAAGTTCCTCACATACTTCTCTGGGTTGTCTAGTACTGACGTTGTTACCTTTTCAGTGCTCAGTGATTTGTTGAGGCGAGCATTCTCTGCGATTTTCACCTTGTACACTGCTTCTGTACAGAATTTAGTGAACTTCAAGTAGCCATACAAGCTCAATTCTTGGGTGACGTAGTAGGCAGAACTGTGTGTGCGCTTCAAGTTGGCCAGCTTGGCCTGTGTTTCTTCTATCTGGTTTTTTGTCAGTCGTCTCAGGTTTTTTCTTGTCGGACATATTCTGTCCGTCCTCAGAGATCTGAAATACCGGTGAGGAAATATCCCCGTCCTTAGGCATTCCTCGAGAAATCTCAATCGACAATCCTGTAGCGATATTTTACACTTCAGCTTGAGTAATCCATCTAATCGCTTCACAGTTGGTAATGGGAGGCGACGTTTGAGAAATTCAAAACAATGTTTTCCCGTAGTGAATTTGAATAACGAAGACACAAACATGAGATTGCACGATTTATTGCCTGGCATATTTCGCTGCATCTCGTCGGGTACATACTGCAGAAATCACACAACTTACGTGAAATTAACTAGATAAATCCTTCAAGTTGAAATATACACAATTTCGCACAGTAATGTCACTTATCTACCACGGTAATTTTAAGCTGACTAACATGTCTTTCTTTTTTGGACTGGCCAATACCTACATTTTCAGAGCTTCACACCTGTCCAGTACAAACGGGGCTTAGTACGGACCTTGTTTGACCGTGCTAGAAAGATATGCACCCAGGACACACTGACAGAGGAATTTGAAACTCTGAAGAAGGTCTTAAACCTGAATGGGTACTCCACAGGCTTTATAAAGCGCCATTGCCAACAGCCCAAACCCAAAGCAGACGTAACTACAGTCCCTAAACTCAAGGTATTCATCCAGCTAACCTTTCGAGGGGATGACGTAATGCAACGTCTACAAGACCGGCTTACTACAGCAGTAGGTCGAACATTCTGTGCGGCAACTCCAGTCATTAGATGTAAAACCGTACCCATTCCTACACCAACAGTCAAAGAGCCTGTTCCTCTGTACGCCACAAACAATTGTATTTACCAATTCACATGTAGATGCCAGGCCGTTTACATTGGTCGAACGGAGAGACAGCTTAACAAACGGGTGTCAGAACACATACCTCAATGGGTCAACAAGATACAACACACAGGAGTGGCTAGCCGCGAGGAGCCGACACACCGGAAGCTCCCGGCGTCTTCAATCGGCAGACACATTGTCGCCAGTGGTCACGTTGTGTCCAGAGACACTGCATTTCGCGTGTTGTTTAGAACACAAAATACTCGCTTGTTAAAATTTGCAGAAGCAATTATGATCTATCAACGCAAGCCAGAATTGTGTAAACAGAAAGACATGTTAGTCAGCTTAAAATTACCGTGGTAGATAAGTGACATTACTGTGCGAAATTGTGTATATTTCAACTTGAAGGATTTATCTAGTTAATTTCACGTAAGTTGTGTGATTTCTGCAGTATGTACCTGACGAGATGCAGCGAAATATGCCAGGCAATAAATCGTGCAATCTATTGTTTGTGTCTTCGTTATTCAAATTCACTACGGGAAAACATTGTTTTGAACATACATATCTATTTATATTTAATATTTCAAATAATATATATAACGGTTTCGGATAGGAATATTTTTATTTTTTCGCCACAGATATTCCCTTCACAATCTTCTGACCGCTATCTACAATAAGCATTGAAGGTTGTCCATGTTAATTGACAATTCCGTAGGCGTTCTACATGAGCGGTATCGTTTAATCTCGCGGTCGCTGGTCAGCCCTTGTATTTTTCTCGCTGGGGCGTGTTCGGTGAAGCGTCACTTGTTGCTTGTGCGCGCAGGTAACGATTGGGGGTCAGGGGAAGTTAGTGTGTAGAAAGGGGGACCATTCTGGTTTAGTCAAAGGACCGATTACTGTCCCCTTGTCGTAATTTTATAATTAAGGGGTATAACTGTGGGGTTTAATAATATTACATATTTTAATGTATATCTTGATACTCTATGGTGTAAATTAATGGAGACTCGTAGATTTTTATTGACGTACCTATTCTCCAATATACATACAAGATATTTTGGTGATTAATTAAGTTTTTAGGTTTAATTTGTAAATAAATTTCTTTGTCTAGTATGTTTTTTAGACCAGATTTTAACCATGCGCGTAATGTTGATGCCTGGATACGGAAACATGTCGAAGCGGGCAAAAGTTTATTCATGCAATGCAAATAGGGATCCTCGGGTTAGCGCTCGAGAGATGAAATAAATCAATTTCTGTCATATTGACTTCGGTCTTCTTCATCGAAGGGTATCGATATGACTGGGGTTCGACCACATCACGTGACCGCACCACACACACACACACACACACACACACACACACACACACACACACACGCACACACACACTGGGACTCAAACCCAGTTGCCCGACAACTATTTGGTCTACTTATATAAGTATTCCACATGACCGGGGCTTGTCTCGTTGTCCGCCCCGCCCGCCCCATCACCACCGCCGCCGCCGCCGCCCCTAGACCGGAAGTGACAATCGGAAGTGGTCACCACGACAACCGGAAGTAGTCATCCAAGAAAATAACCGCCAAATTCAAATATCTGGGTCATTTGCGGGCCGTTTTCACGGGGGGGGGGGGGGGCAGTGTGGGAGGTATAACATTCATATAGGGAAATACGACTTCCGGCCCCCCTCGATGGCCCCCCAAATGCTAAGTAGTTACCTCCTGACATACTACTGCAACAGTAACGATTTAAAAACGGCGACCGAAGAAGTTTGGTTAAAGCAACGTAATATATATATATATATATATATATATATATATATATATATATATATATATATATATATATATATATATATATATATATATATATATATATATATATATATCTTATATATAAAAGGCGATCTTCGTCCGTATTTATGTATCTATGTATGTCCTTTATACGTTCGCGAACGGCCCATCCGATTGAAATGAAATTTTCTACACGCCTTCCTTTCATTCCAGAGCTGCCAACTGTGATATTTTGTTAGTGTGAAATCGCCTGCTTACCCAGTATTATTTCATTTTTCATTTTTCATCATAATTTCATATATCTCAGGGGACCTAACTCTGTAAAAGTTATTTCAAGGGGCATAACTTTTCTGTATAACTTATAGTCATATTGTGGCATCGTTTTCGAAGATTTATAAACTCTTTGTCCATAGTTATGTACCGGCATATGAGTTATAATAAATAATGATACAATCTGTAAGGCATTTTCAAAGTTTTCATAAAAATGATGCACAATGCATAACATTGTAACTCATCTTTTTTTGCTTAAGAAGTTACTGTAGTCATGCAGGTGATTAGAAAGAGTTTTCATTAAAAATAATGGATGGTGTGTGGAAGGGCATTTTTTTAAGTTACTTTTTTTGTTGTATGAATTTAATGAGACGCTACCCGCCAGGAGCTGGGCGAAGTCACGCCGTGTCAGATAGATAGACAGACCCACCTTTTCGCTGCAGTTGTCTACTCCTCCTTTTCCTTCTTCTGCTGATGCTGCTGCCGCCGCTCCATTTACCCAAGTTAATTGTTGGGGAAGATGTAAAGATCTTTCAAGTGCTCTTTCTAATGCTTTTTGTAAGTTGGTCTTCGTTTATCTAAGGTTGTTCTAACTGCAACCAATAAATGATTAGACAGACAGGCAGACAGACAGACAGAGAGGGAGGGACGGACAGACAGACAGACAGACAGACAGACAGACAGACAGACAGATAGTCGGTAACGGGAACGGGAACTTATATGACTACTTATATGAATTAAATGAGATGCTCCCCACCAAGGACTGGGCGAAGCCGGGCGGGGTCAGCTAGTATATATATATATATATATATATATATATATATATATATATATATATATATATATATATATATATATAAGAGAGAATGTTTATGTCTTTGTTTGTGTGTCCTTTATGCGTTCCTGAACGGTCCATCCGATTGAAATGAAATTTTCTACAGATGTTCTTCTCACTCCCACCAAGCCAACTGACATAGTTTCTTAGTTTAAAAACAGTTATTTACGTATTAAATCAAATTAAAAGGAAAGACGTCTAATTAAGGGGACTTAACACCAAAACTTATATCAAGGGACATTACTTATAGTAACATTGCTATATTATATAATTTACATAATTGTTGTATTTTTCTTAAAGTTTTATCAAATGTTTAAAGAAGTTATCTACAGGCATATGCGTTATAAAAAAAGGTGATACAAACATTAAGGGATCTTCAAAGTTTTCGTAAAAATAAATCTGAACAATATCATCGAAGCTACAATTTTAAGTGTGAAATTTAAAGGAGAAGAATTACTGCTGCCTCGCATCCCAATGATTCCAATAGATATGCCATTCGAATTCAAACGTCTGGAGTTTCCGGATGGATGGATGGATGGATGGGTGGGTGGATGGGTGGATGGATGGATGGATGGATGGATGGATGGATGGATGGATGGATGGATGGATAGATAGGTAGGTAGGTAGGTCCCCGCCAGGGGCTGGGCGGGGGCGGACTGGGTCAGCTAGTGTCATATAATTCCTCAATGTTGAAGGCGAGACCCTGATTCGCATCCACGAACGTGTGAGTATTGTTTATGGAGATTCAACAGTGGATGTTAGCACTATCCGACGATGGGTACGCCGTTGTGACGAAGCTGAAGTAGGTCAATCCTCATTGGCTGACACAAAGCGGATTCCACACAACATTCACCAAGTTTCTACCACCGTGCACAAACCTTTGAATAACACAGGTCTTAATGATGGTCTGGGCACTGCCTTTACTAACGGTCAACATGGAACACATTTCATCTAGTGATACCCGACGGTCACCACGAATGATGCCATCAACTCGATGAATGTTGTCTGCGGACAGAAAGCGCATTGCTTTGTTGATCCGGCATCGTCTGCAACTTGTCTTGTTCCAGAATCTACCTTTCCTCTGGAGTAAACAAGAGAGAGAGAGAGAGAGAGAGAGAGAGAGAGAGAGAGAGAGAGAGAGAGAGAGAGAGAGAGAGAGAGAGAGAGAGAGAGAGAGAGAGAGAGAGAGAGAGAGAGAGAGAGAGAGAGAGAGAGAGAGAGAGAGATCAAGCTGCATGGGCAACACAAGGTCTCGGCACTCCTCCGAATAACGATCCCAAATTATTTATTGTAAAAAAGTATCCTTTACAGGGCCTCATTAGTTGGTATAATAACAATATAAACACTACGAACTAAAATATGTGTCTTTCCTCTCGTGCCTAAGGCGGGGCATAGGGCAGAAGTCGTGGCTCTCCATGTTTGTGCGAAGCGTCAAACATTTGGAGCCAGAAATCTGATTCTGTAACAGTTGGGAGTTTTATGATGGCGGATTGTCAAGCCGCCGATCAATCGTCTTTAGTCAAGCTAGAAGAAAACACGTCCCGCCATCTTGACTCAAGCCGGAAACTCTT
Organism: Cepaea hortensis; assembly: GCA_963921405.1. NCBI lineage: Eukaryota > Metazoa > Mollusca > Gastropoda > Stylommatophora > Helicidae > Cepaea > Cepaea hortensis. Next base: position 73,933,438 of record OY992889.1, read on the forward strand.
TAATTCCTCCGATGGTTGCATCGTTTTTGCAAGATGAAAAACATACTGACCAATTAAAAAGATATCAATTGAAACGAGAAACAGAGTGTTAGTGCACAAAAGAATTCAGAAACTTACTAATAAAAACTAAAACTATAACTACACTAAATAAATTTAGAGTAGGAACATGGAATGTTAGGACATGAAATGAGCTAGGAAAGTTAAACAATGTTCTAAGAGAAATGAAAAACATGAAAATTAATATACCAGGCATAAGTGAGATGAGATGGAAGGGATAAAAGGGATGTGATTATATATCCAAGCACCATGTATAACACTAACAAAAGAGAATTCACCTTTGTGGACTGCGACAACACCATAGCTTCATCTCTGGCTACAAGAAAGCTGATTCAGGAAAGGATACTATTCTGGAGGGATAATACAACGGTTGGTTGGGCGGAGCCAGAGAAATAAATTGATCAGCCATCATGACAATGGGTATAATTATGTATGTACGTAATCTTATGATGTCCGCGACCAATAATATTTGACAGTTATATGTGGAAATACGTACGTACAGTAAATAATTTGGTACCGTTTTATTACGTACAGTTAATGGGTGTTTGGTGGACTGCTACACCGATCGATGGATGCAATAAATGTTTCTGGGCCCGGGGGGCCCTCAAATCGTCGGAGTCTATACCTGTATCAGTTATATGTGGAAATACGTACGTCAGGTTATAGATACACACCCGACGACAATGAGGGCCCTCTGGGCCTAGAAACATTTATTGCATCCATCGATAGGTGTTGTAGTCCACCAAACACTCAATAACTGAGTGTAACTGTACATATCGCTTCTGAATCAGCATATAGCCCCGGAACCGGAAATAATCACCCAATAAGGCCCTGTAAGGGATGCTTTTACAATAAATAATTTGGGACCGTTATTCGGAGTGCCCACGGTCTCTACAAGTGAATCTATACTTTGAGCTATGGAGAGGTATAACTCCATCCTTGGTCCCCGCCGTGCGTTGTTGTTATACCTTCTTTGAAGCGAAATATAACAAACCATAGTCTGGCCTTACATCAAAGATCATCTGCGACCAGACCACGAGAACGTCCAAGAAGAAAATGGATTGACGACACCAAAGACATTGTACAACCACACGGAATGACACCGGGCGCTGGAACGCAAATTATTCCTCCCCACGGCGCTTGACGGCAGAAGTGAAAGATTATGATGATGATGATGATGATGATGATGATGATGATGATGATAGTCTGTCAAGTCGCAATGTGCCAGTAA